>JAEAOA010001572.1:0-600000 GCA_016746295.1 Potamilus streckersoni | reverse complement strand
AAGCCAATTTTTCTGGAAACAAATCAGGGAGATTTGTGTTCAAAGTCAGGGAGACTGGATCCCAATCAGGGAGATTTGCACAACAACTATTATCCTCATAAGTTTAAGCGTGAAAGTGCAGATTGTACCACAACTAAGTAAAATAACTATAATGAATAATAGTTCCTGAACTTTTGAAGACAGTTGAAAAGGTTTTCATCAGTTCCAATATTGCAAATGTGCATAGTCAGGAGTTCCGTTGTCACTCTGTGACTGTCACTGTCAAACACCCTTACAAGAATTGATACACACCTTTCATCACCACTGAAATTAGACTCATCCATCATCACTGAGAAACTGGTTTTCCTTGCACAGTAAAGTTACCTGATTGTCATACATTGGACCCATTACATTGTTAACAATGTTTGTTACCTTAGTTCTTTCACATCAAAATTTCTGAGCAATTTGCAAGTCAGGAAACTTAACCTTACACTGCTCACTAAAATGATCAGCAACCAAGAATGGTAAATTATGCTCTGCTACAAAGTTAGCAAACAGAACCTCTGCTTTAATGGCATTGTCTGCTGATGTTGGTGCAAACACCTGCATTATTTCAGGCACATTATATGATGATTTCTCATTTGCAATGGGTTGCATACTTTTCAAGTGCCTTGTAAGATCATTTATCCCTCACTTGAAATGTTCAAATGTGTGTTGCAAGTTTGCAGTTTCGTCCTTTTCACTATGCTTCACACATTTTAATTTGCCTATCCAAGCACTGTTGAACTTGCAAGCATATTTCTTTTTCTTGAAAGCATACTTTCCATTGAATTCATTAGCGGATGCTTCGACAAGGCACCAGAATTTTTTAAATAACCCCAGAAAAAATTGTAGGCATCAATTTTTATGTGTTCGTGATATGCCTTTGGCGAAGCACACTACGTACTGTATAACCAATGATATTCTGATTGCAATGTGTCTTCTTCCACTGCCATATGGAGCACACTACATACTGTATAACCAATGATATTCTGATTGTAATGTGTCTCCTTCCACTGCCATATGGAGCACACTACATACTGTATAACTAATGATATTCTGATTGCAATGTGTCTCCTTCCACTGCCATATGGCTCTGTGTGAACAAAAATAGTTCAGAATATAATTCTCAATGGGGACAAATTAAATCCTGAATTAAATCCGAGGTTTATTTCTTGAATTGATGATAAAGGCAGAGAACATTCCAATTGTAATAACTTGATTATCAGATTACATTGTTAAAGCTGGTAAAAACTTTGCTTGGCAGTTTTTTCATTTCTGGGAGATCTTGCTTTCAAATTGGTATATCAAAAAAATGGGGTCAAAACTCAAAAGACTCCAAGACAATTTGGAATACTTTGCATGTATGTTAAGATACAGTATGTGTCCTTCAGGATCAGTGAAAGTCCTACAGTAAAATAGATTTGATTGATCAACAAAAATTCCTGAACATCCAAAGAGTAAAATATTTTATACTTTACTCAGCCTTAGCAAGTAAAATTCCTTTTTACATGGCCAACCAAACATTTTTCTTTGATAATGTCATGCCATGTTCAGATTTAAATGCTACATTTGTTTGGGGATTTTTGGTTTCTTTGTGGGTTTTAATGACATTTTTCAGTTTGTGTTAAGCTACATATGTGGCAAATGCATTTGGTGGTGGAGAAACCTAAGGAAGACCCAATTAGAATCAGTGACTAACAAGCTTTCCCACAACAACCCATACTGGATGAACCATTAGACTCTAACCAGGCCAACAAAAGAGTTCTGTAATGGAAAGAGTCTTAGACAACTTGCTACATAAAATTATCATGTATATTATCAGCTCAAGGTCTTTAAGATGGAACAGTTTCCTATTTATTTACATAAACTGCAGAGAAAGAAGTTAAAAGAAACTACAAAATGCAAAATTTTAAATTCCACTACTTCATTACTATCAATTGCCACCAAAACTGGTACCAGTAACAGCCATTAAATTGTGAAAAATTCCCAATAACTTAAGTGAATTACTGCTAAAACTGCAATGAAAAATATGAGCACCCACAAAGTAACTGTTTACACTGCATTTATGGATAAACTCAAGCCACTGTATGAAAAGTGATTTCTAAAACACCAGTAATAAGTGTGAATTTCTTTACATATATATACATGTACAAAATCCTTCTTGAAATCCAAGCATTATACATTTCAAACCTGAACCAAGAGTGAGGAAAGGCAGTCTTACCTTCAAATTGTCTTGATGACTTGACAAATCAATTTTTGTACATACTGGACCAAAGAATCAATTTGCAACATTTATGAGTTTACCTGTGGGACAGTAAGGCACATCTGTATCATGTATTGATTTAATTCTATTCCTGTTAGATGTTGATCCCTGTACAAAATGTATACATTCACTGTGCTTAGGATAAAATAAAACTTGTATTAAAAGAAGGTCTCAGGTAGAAGAGAATTTAAGTACCACAATTTCAACTTCAAATATAACATACTCATCTGCAAACCTTTCCAAAATAATGTCACATGCAGAAATATTGTATTACAGTTACAAGTATTTTCTGTTTACTAGGTAGGCTGAACAATACATACTGCTAAACATGATCTATAGAAACAGCACTTTATGTAACAGCATAAAAATTGTTGATTTAGTTTCAGTACAGTGTAAGGTCTTGAAAAATAGCAAAGTTTGGTTCACTTAAATAAGACAACCTGCCAGCTTGCCCTTCAGAGGTAAATTTATGACTGCTTAGGCATAAACAACTGCCTGCCATAGTACCATATTCATCCTATAATTTTTACAGAATGTTGTCTAATATTTATGATTGATCCCTAAAAAGATCCCTCCAAAACAGGTAACTTAAGAGAAAAAGACCTTGTTCATGCTGATCATTTTGGATCATCATTCCACTGTAGTCAATACCCTCTGTGCTATGGTGAAAGTGTGCTATGGTGAAAGAAGGAAGAGATCATCTTATTATAGCAATACAGGCATTGGGCTTGTACACAAGGACTACAACACTGAAACATAATGTCTCCATGACTCTTGTT
Organism: Potamilus streckersoni; assembly: GCA_016746295.1. NCBI lineage: Eukaryota > Metazoa > Mollusca > Bivalvia > Unionida > Unionidae > Potamilus > Potamilus streckersoni. Next base: position 596,937 of record JAEAOA010001572.1, on the reverse strand, counting down.
CTATAAAGATGGACAACTTGAAAATTAATACCATTCTGATGGCAATGATACAACAACGAGGATATGACTAATTCACAAGTCTGGTTTACATTATTCTCCTCACAATTTCCCAAGAGATCATGTCAGTTTTTATGTGGGCAGGGGTAATGTAAAGTCAGTCAAGTTTGCTAGGCCCACAGTAGCAAGTGTGTATGTGTGATTTAGTTTTTTAATGTAGCTTTAACAATTTTTCAGCCATATTGCTACCATGTCTACAGTGTAACATTTTAAAGTGATGTTGTGCACTGAGACATCATGCCATAGATATGTAGCATGATGATTTACCCAGTCACATTATCCTGACACCAGGCTGACCAGTCCTAACACTAACCCCTTAATGCTGAGCACCAAGCAAGGCAGCTGTTAGTACCATTTTTAGAAGTCTTTGGTATGACTCGGCCGGGTTTCGAACCAACAACCTCACATATCCAGAGTGGGCATTCAAACCACTGGGCCACCGGAATGGTCCCTGTAGCAAGTAGCTACTCTATTTTGACACTGGAGATTCAGCCATTCCAGTGTTCAATAGGCAATGTGATTTACCTCACACTTCAACATTAAATGTCAAAATAACTCAAATGGGGTATGAAATGTCAGAGGAACTCATTCTAAGAGTCTTTTTCACACAACCTTATCTTGAAAATCTAATGAAACTGGTCAAGATTTACAATAGCCTGGTTTTGAAATACAAGTTGTAACATGCTAATTTTGTTCTAACCCTCCCAGGAAAGCATTTGTATCAGGGATTTATGTGATAAATCTGTGAAAACTGCTGCATCATCTGATCATTCAGATTTTTTCAAAGATAATTACATGTGATAGCATGAATAAGAGTAGACAGGTGAAAAGTGAAAGCAATTGGACAATGAAAATTAATTAAACTACTAGTCAGGCACAAAATTACTAGCCTCAGGCTAGTACAACTATTACTCTTTTCCAGCCCTGAATAAGTGGGTCTATTAAATAAATTTATCAACCTGGTCACTCACCCCCTATTTTATCGTGGGAAAAATAGCATAACCTTATAAAAAAAGTTTTTTTAACAGTGATATATATCTCCATACTCTGTAAAACATCACACTTTCTATAAATACTTGTAAGAAGTGTGGTTCTTTTCACAATTTGAAAAGAATCAAATGAAATATTACAAACAATTATATAATATTCTAATACAAACTTTGACAATATTTGATTTATACCTATATTTAACTTTGGAAAGAATCACCCCATCAAACACTACAGCAAAGATATACCCTCAACACTCTTGTTAAGTAGAGTTCAACTGCAAACAAAACAAACCCATTGCATAATGCACCAGCAGATCAGGATCTTTATTGTTTTTCTTCTGATTACTTAAAACAATTAGCCTTGACCTGGATCTGGCTCTGCAGTTAGATATATGAATATATACAGTACAGTATTTATTTACTTCTAATGCACTTTCCTATGAATCTATCCTTTCCTATGAATCTATCCAGGGTTCTATTATCCTGGATCTGGCTCTGCAGTTAGATATATGAATATATACAGTACAGTATTTATTTACTTCTAATGCACTTTCCTATGAATCTATCCAGGGTTCTATTATCCCTCACAGCAACAAGCATAAATAATAGTAATACATACTTTCATCAGCAAATCAATATCAACAAGCTGTAATGATCTGAATAATTGATTCTCTAAAAGAAATTTGTTGCACATGATTTTTATCTATGGAATCCCTCCAAAATTCTCTCCAGGAATCAGGGTAGTTAAAAAAAAGATTGTCTCTGAAGTTTGGATGTTCATGAAACTCCACATTCACATACCAATTAATCAAACATGATAAATATGCAGCCAATATGTTTGGTGTAGGAAGACCCTGGAATTAGAACCCCAGTCCCATGGTAAGCTACTTATAAGCATTCTCCCAAAGCTCAAACCCGTGTGAACTGAGGATGAGATGTGAGTGATCTGAAAAGGCTTAACACCTTAGACCACTTGGCCACCCATGAATACTGAGTAGAAAGCCAGAGACCATCAGCTAATGCATGTTGCTACCAAATATCATATATAAATGATTAACACATGTTCACTGCTTCAAAACACAAGAGGTTTTCACAAAGAAATGTGTCTCAACTATGACCCATGCAAATCTGTAATCAATTGTATCTGACCTAGTACAATGTCAATATTGTGGCTGCTGCCCTTGTTACCAGGAAGATGTACATGTGTCCCAAAGCAGTTTGCCACTTTAACAGTGTCATAAAACATGCTGTGACAATAACAGTATTGCTGCTGTGGTCACTGCCCTTGTAACCAGGAGGGTGATACATATGTCACACAGCATATTGTCACATTAATATATGATGCTGCTGCGGTTACTGTCCTTGTTGCCAAGAGGATGGCATACTGTCATATTAAAAGTGCTGCATCTGTGGTTTCAGCCCTTGTTACCAGGATGGTGATATGTAAATCACAAAGCATTGTTACATTAACAGTGCTGCTGCTGTGGTCACTGTCCTTGTTACCAGGAAAGTAGCACACATATATAAGCATCATGTCATTTATAATGCTGCAGCAGCATATAGCAGGAAATCAGACCTAGCATAACATCACATTGAAAGTGATATACATGTCAAGGCTTGGTAGTTTCTGGGATAAGGAAGTCATTAGCACCTGTAAGGGAGTTATAAATGGCACTTCCTGTTTTAAGGAAGGTGCCAGCTTCCAAAAGAAAGGGATCAGTGGCATTTCCTGGTTTAAAGACCTTGTCAGCTCCTGTGATGGAGGGATCAAAACAATTACCCACTGTAAGGAAGTCACCAACACAACAGGAGTTCTGCTTTTTGCCACAAGGAATGTTCAGACATCTTCATCATGGAGACCTGTGTTCACTGGAGTCAAGTTCTCTGGATTATACTACTCAATCAGGCCCAACACTGCCTGGTGATATATTACCAGTCATGCCATCTTCAAATTGAGACCAAGGTTGACCAATTAAGTTAACCATCTTGAACTGAAATTAGGTAAACTCTGTGCTGATCTATACATTTTTCTATAAGATATAATAACATTATGAGCTAGGATTTGAACCCAAGAAACACCTGAAATTTAGAGAAATTTATTTTAGACCAACCATTTCATCCACTTGACCATTCTGGTACTTGCAACTCAAAAGACAAACTTCATGCATTTTATACTAGCTTTTACCAGAACACCATTGTAAAGCTAATAATGTGCCAGTGTGATAAAAGTTTTTAATGGATATTTACTTTGTGTTGTATTAACAGAATTAGACTGTATTGGCCCAGAGGATAAATTCTGTTTCACCCACATTTGTAACACAGATTCAAACATGGAGTAAAATGTTGTTGTTGTCCGAGTTAAAAGAATATCTGTTGCTAAAGTTTAATGTTAATAAATAAGATCTTATCTCTCAAAGACTTTGATTAACATACAAAATTCATGTTAATCCATGTCCCTGGTAAGTCTCCAGTGAGCTTTGTGACATTATCCATTTTGGCATGCAATCTTACTGGATGTAAGATAAGTGCCTTTTTCATTTAGGCAAACTAGGATGCTTTTGGTGAAAACGGGGCACATGGATATGGTGATCCATTTTGAAGAAAAAGCATTAAGATTTTTAATATATTCATTGTGGCAGGTTGAGTCATATTGGCACCATCAGGACCAACTAGATACAGTTAGTCTTTTGGTGAAAACACCATGGTGGTTGTATAGACTCTCTCATTAGCACCATTTTCTTTTAATGCCAACAATGACATCAAAGTCTTCTTGTGAAAACCCAATGCTGAGATAACTCCCCATTTTGAAGATGGATACAAGATTTTTAAGATGGAAACTATTGGCCACATAGGAATAATATTTATTTAAAACCAACTAGAAAGAGTAAGAAGTCTACCAGTGAAAAATCAATACTGACAGGACTTTCCATTAGCAGCAACAAAAACAAATCTAAGATGGCCACTGTGGTTACAATGTCGAAAGTCAGAGCAGAACTATTTTCATTGTGGACCAACTAGACCTCATAAAAAGTCTTTTAGTGAAAACTCTATGACATGTCCATCCATTCAGGTGAAGTAGCAATATCTAGATTTTCAAGATCACCCCATTTTAATTTATGACTAACAAAACCTTGGGATGAATGTATGCATAAAGTTTAAAAGCAATTTGCCGATTAGTATAAACACTAATTATACTAATTGGAGTATTGATAACAAACTTGTGCTAACAGTCAGATGGATGGTTGACAGACATAACAGATCATTTCATGAGCCCTTCTGGTCTATGACCAGTGGAGTTAATAAAAACTGAACTAACCTGAATCATGCTCCAAATCTGTCATAGCAAACAACTTGCAAGCAAATATATATACCACTGGTCCAATCAAAGCCAAAATCTGTTTAATGAAAACAATGTGAAGCCTGACAATAGCAAATATTTGCTTGGCAAATGGCCACCAATGAAACAATAACTGAAAACAAGCCAATAACAGTCATTCCCTTGTTATTAAAGTTCTTGACCTGCATGTTAACAAAGTATTGATTTACATGTATTTAAAAATGTAGAAAATATATCTTACCTTTGACTACAACATATATGCGGACCATGGCAACAAGTCAATGAGAAATCAGTTCAATTTCCATAATGCTGATATTGGTATGCTCACATGTCAGTCCTTAAACAAATAACTCTATTTCAGATAAAGAAAACTTCCTTAGTAACACATGCTTGAACACTAACGTTCAATTATAATGGGATGCAAGTTCTCAAATAGCAAGCATATCTCCTTAGTACTTCATAGTTCTGCAAGTCTATTTTCAGTGGCAAACAAGGGTATTCAAATATGCATGATCACCTTTCCATAGCTTAAACTGTAGTTTGCATTGTAAGAATAGATACTACACAGTCAATAATTAAGGCACTATAGTTCTTTTATACAATTCTAAATTCTATCAGGTTCAGACTATCTTTAAAAACAAAAATACATGTACATGCAAAAGGGTAATCAAACAACTAGAATAATGTGACAAAATACTTGTTAACAGAATAATAATGGTTTGAGTATATTTAGTCATATGCCTTTCTTCAAGAGCTGATGTCCTTATAAATGATTGATAAACACCTGGATTTTTTATCTGTAGAAATTCTAGGTTTCTATGATATTTTACAAAAGTAGTTGAAAAACATTACAGCGGAAGAAATCCTGATAGAGCATAATTTGCTTGCTTACTGTACATACAGTACAGCAATCAAATATCTACAAATGAATCCAGTTTCAAAAACCATTATTAAAAGCCAATGACAATTTCATCACAAAAAAATTTGCCTGCCTCGTTTTAGGTTCTTTATGAAAATTTTGTTTCATCATCAAACTGTTAAAAGTTTGCCATGACAGCTCAAAGAGCACTGTCCACAATTAAATAGGTGTGAAAATTTATGGCCTCTGTGAAATATGTAAGAGTGACCAAGTTAAGTATAATTCTGTTAATTAAATTGATGTGATCCATTCCAATGTTGTTTCTTAATGTACATGTGACTGAGATGTCCTTAAAGGCAACTGCAAGAATCTAACTGCCTGAATATAAGCTTGAAAAAAAAAATTAAAAGTCATTTGTCATGCATCCAATTAAATTTTCACTCTTAAGTGAAGCTGAACTAGGTGAAAGGTTTCTTAATATGTCCAGAAGAAAAAGTAAGACACTTTAGAAGATAAATGAATACAGAGATAAAAAAATAATGCATATTTTTTAAGTAACCTCTAAAGTATACTGATCAACAGGGTATTTATTTTCTCATTCATGGATGAATTGATGATTCACAACTAAACTCCAAAGATGAAACTTGTGGAAAGTCAAACACATTGAATTACACTATGACACATTTATCCTATTTTAATAAAAACTGCTAAGAATGGTGATGACATTCTTTCAAAGATTAGGCACATTTGTATTATTTCCTGTTGCAGGACTCTTAGGTTTCCTTGTTGACACAACATGTGTTTGCTATCAGCTACTCCAGTTTGAAAGTGATTATGAATCACCAATTTAAATTCTAGACCTAAGCTGGTTGTCAAGAGAGATTTTAATTTTATGGGACTGCATGTACAACACCTTGATTTTCACCTACTGCAGACTGATTCAATCAAACATGCAATAAACAACATTAGATATTCATTATGTTACACTGTTACACCTTTCACAGCATATCTTTAACTGCAGCCAGTTGTTACAATCTACTCACCTTGCCCACCTATGGCTTTAACATTTAATTTCAGTAAACTAGGTAGCTTTTGAGTTGTAATTTAATAGAAATCATCATTCTGCAACTCTGCTGGATATTACCCATCTGTGCCTACAAAGTTATTTTTCAAGACCAACATAAAAAATGTCTGCACATCATTTGGTCAAGAATTTGTGTTAGTAATTGCAGAGAAGAGTCAATGTGTCAAAAAGATTTTTTCATAAAAAAATGTTTTCACCTCATTCAGTCAAGAATTGTGTGTTAGTAACTGCAGAGAAGTGTAAATTAATGGTTACTTCTCCAACAGATTAGTTTTGCTTTAATGCATGACGTAGTTACACAACTAAAAAACCTAGTTGGACAGTGGTTTAGTGCCACTGGTTCCCCTGACCCATTTCTTGCTTGTGACATTTCTATGTCAATATTTCCTAGTTTCCAATCAAGTTCCTTGTCAATATTCCACAAAATGAGAATGTGTGACAGTCTAAGAACATCTTTCATTGTCTACCTGATAGTTTTGTGTGATTTGAATAGCTATAGATATCAAGTAAAGGTGGGACTTAGCACCAACTGAATAATCCTTAATTGTAATGAATGGAAACAAAAACTGCTAACTTAAAAAGTCATTTTTCATCATAATTAGGTAATCTGAAATTCTAATATCAAAAATGCTATTTCATAAACACATTTTCTTTATATTGTTTACCTTGTGAGAGAAAACTCATCCATTTACCAAACAGCAATGTTTTTAACTAAAGTACTTTTTAATGGAATCCTTGTTTTCATTTTAACTATAACTTATTATATACTGTTTGGGATATGGATATTGTACCATACCTTGTCAATGTTCTCAATTCAAAAATAATATGTGGAACACATGACTGTAATGACAAGAAATGTGTGTGTGTGTGTGTGTGTGTATGTGTGTGTGTGTGTGCATGTGCGCATTCATGTGTGATTTGGATTTTTAATGTAACTTGAACAATTTTTCAGTCATATCATTATAATATCTGCACTGTGGCACTTTATAGTGATGTCTAGCACTGGGGCATCATGCCTCAGACATGCAACATTATATCCTACCCAGTAAAATTATCCTGACACCATGCTAACCATGCCTAAGCACTAACCTCTTAAAATTTAACACCAAACAAGGCAGCTGTTATTACCATTTTTTCAATCTTTGGCATGACTTGGCTGGGGACCAAACCCATGACCTCTTGCATCTAAAGCAGACACTCTAACCACTATGCCACCAAGTGGTCTAAAGAAATGTGTAATGTTTCTCATATACAGTTTGATAAGAAGAGTCCTGGAAAAAATTAACACTGTGCTGTTCAAAATGAATTTCAATGAATCCAACATAAGACAATTTTTTTTCTTACTATATGCTGAGTATTGAAACTATCTTCTATTTTCTTGAGCAATAACAAAGAATTTCAAACTGGCAGGTTGGTGGCCACATTGGATGTCAGATGGGCACCACCTATTTCAATTGAGCTAGACATCATCAGAATTTTTTCTGAAAACCCTTTGTCAATATATACATTCAGGAGGAATAGTGATAATAAAACTTGAATATAACTGCTATAGCAGCCATACTGGATTTCAGATTAATTCCTGATTTTATTACATTTCACTAAAAGAGCAACAGTCTTGGTTGCATATGCAGTGCTTAGGATGAGACTAAAAACCTAAAGATCACAGGTTTGAATGATGTCTGGACAAATCTAGGTCAACTGCTGTGTATCAGGATAAAGCATTGTTCTGATCCAAGTGTTTCATTGTTGCATAAGGTTTCATGTATTAATGCACAATAAAATAAAACAAAATTAAGTAATTTACACACTGTAGTTAGCAATATTGCTATAAACAGTACATTTAATTTTGATATACTGTAAACATAATTTTGACATACTGTAAACATAAAACAATTTTTAAATTATTGGATACATGGTGGTTTATCACCTTGCAAATAAATAATTGATAAACAGGGGATGCAATTATCTAGGAATATGAATAGGTATGAGCAACTAAATGATTCAAATAGTTGACAACTTATGCACAGAGTACACATACAAAATCCAAGTTTTCACTTATTAAATGAGTTATATTTAGAAATGACTATTCTTTTAAAGAATATTAAACTACACATATTTAAGAAATACAGATAGGTAAAGGAGAAATGTGTGTGAATACTTTTATATGCAATCTAGCTGAACAGGTTTCACAAGGGTATTTTTCAATTTCAATTATGATAACAGCATGAAACTTGATGGGATCCTTGCCAATTAAATGAGTAACTGCAGAAAATTAAAACCTGTACATCAAACTTCATTTCACTAATGTATAAATTAAAATATGGAACTGGCCTGAAACAGAATTTTTTTCTTGTTTATTATGAATTAAGTTTGAAAACCTCATGGTCTTTTAACAACATAACTTTACAGATAATCATTTTAAGGGGATGGGGTTATGCTACCAAATCTAAGTTACATTTTGTTTGCCCATTATATAATCAGAATATTTTATTGTGACAAGTCTGTCTTTTTGCAGTGTACAACTTGGTGTATTCTACTGCATAGTCTTTTATGAAAGTGTGGTCTCTCATTTTACAGATAACATTGTGGTGGCCATATTGTATGCCACAGCAGCATGATTTTCATTTAGATCCCACTTGGCAATGGGCTTCATGTGTGCATAAAGTTTCATGGGAATCTTTTAGATCATTGACAGATGCATGGATGAAAGACCATCCCATAAACATTTTTGTTCTATGATCAGCAGAGCTAATAAAAGCCACCTTACTTTGTAATTTGACATTTGACACATTTGAGTTACAATGATGGTATGGTTGGAGGATGATAGTTACAAGTGAAACACAATGTTTACACACTAATTCATATGCAAAGCCTTTAATTAAACAATACCATCTTCATCAAACAAATGTTTTTTTTATTCATTGGCAGGAATTAAGCAGTCAATGTTAGATCCCTGAAAGCAGGGAGAAGCCATAAAATTGGTTACAAGTTACTTGGCCACTGACTGCAGATATTTGCTTTAGAGAAATTAACAAGGTGATTGTGACCAAATGACTGTTTTTTAAATATCCAAATGGAGAGGTTAATTTTTAATTCAATAAACATGGAAGCTATAAAGCTTCTTTGCAAATTGTTATGATCACAGATCATTTTTTTTACTTGACATAATTTTAGTCACATTGATAATTTAATGCTTGAAAAAGTAATTAAACTGATGAAGCATATTGTGTTCACAATTAAAGAGGATGGGCTGATAAACAGTACCATATCACCAAATGTACAAAATTATATTAACTTTTTTGTATGTCCTTTTACCTAGTTTATCAAATTTCAAGAGTGGGTATTTGCAAGCATGCAATTTGTACAACTAAGGTCATCATGTCCTCTAATTTGTCAGCATGTCCTCTAATTTATCATCTTCAGAAACTTCACTAATCCATGAGAATGAATCATACATGCACAATAAAGTTAAAGAAAGCACTTCAAGTGTTCCTGATAATGAACTGCCAAATTAACATTCATGTCACAACCTGTTGAATTATTCTGCAACAATATTCCAGAGAGTTAAAGAGTATCAAAACAGCCTAAATATATTGATAATGAATATTTAGACATGAAGTAACCTCTAGGTAGAAAAGTGGGTCAAACCGTGGAGGACTGAACTTTAAAATATAGTCACAAGTGTAACAGGTGACTCTACTTTCTTGGCAATTCAAATACTGAGTTAGCAGAAAAGACTACCAGTATCAGAAGAAATTATATATGCAATCAGTGGTTATAGTGAGAGTATCATAGATACTGCTAGCTACTATACAACCAAAATTTACTCATGTAGTAGAATATATTTACCCACTTAAAATCTAGTTCCAACCCTTGATTTAATTTTTTCTCTGCCAAAAGATTGATTAAAGATGCACTGAGTGATTTTTAATCAGGTGCTCACTTTTACCTGTATATATTAAATTCTACATTCAATTACAGGTCTTTGAATTTTCTAAAAATATAAGAACATCTTCTAAACAAGAGTCCATTGATGGGAATGATACTCTACTAGTTAAAAAGAAAGTCAAAAAATTTAAGACCATTTCTTCCTTTTGACTGCAATGTGTTGAAACAAGTTTGATATTCTTCAGCAATAACAAGATTTTCAAATTAAAAACTTTTATCATACTGGATGTCAACTCAGCACAATTTTTATAGAAGACCATCATAAGAGGTCTTCTGATGGAAAACACATGCTGATGACTTTGAAAGAGTAACAATAACAAAAAAGTCTTTTGGTGACAGCATGATATCAATATGACCAGAAATGTAGTGATAAAAATTGGTCAAGATGGTCACTCTAACAGTCATTATTGGGTGTCTGATTCATAAAATCCAACTATGCATCATAATCAATTGTAAGTAGAAAAAAAAACTCTTGTTGATACAAGGATCCAATCTGGAGGAATTGTGATAACAGCAATATGGGTATCAGATTGGCAGCCTTTTTGATTAGAACCCCAGCAAAAGTCTTCTGGCAAAATCCCCAAGTCAAAATAACTTTCCATTAAGGAGATATAACAAGATTTTCAGGGGCCAGAGTGGCTGAGTGGTCTAAAATGGCTGTCCATTATGGATCACTGCCATCTCACCTTTGTCTTCGTGGGTTCAAGAAGTCTAGGATTGGATGTGAATGTGGATATGTGAGAAAGCTTGCCTGTAGCTTCTCATGGGTTGGAGTTTTTTTCCAGTGATTTCCCAGTTTCTTCCTCCACCATTAATACTGGCCGCCATGAATAGCCTATTGTGTGCTGAAAAATGGCGTTAAGCCCAACAACAACAATAAGATTTTCAAGATGGCTATTTTGGTGGCAATATTGGGTACCAGACTAGCACCATTTTCATTTAGGATCAACTAAACATCAGAGAGTCTTCATGCCAACATGATAATCCATTCAAAATGAGTGGCTATAACAAGATTTTCAAGATGGCAGCTGTAGTGACTTATATTGGAACCAGATCATCATGATTTTCTTTCAGGACCAACTAGACATCTTACATTTTGATATAATCATCCAGTTCAGGAAAATCAATGATACCATTATGGTTTTCAAGATGGCCACTGTGGTAGCCATACGGGATGCTGGAGCAGTATCATTTTCATTTATGATCAACCAGACCATTGGGTGTGTGTGTGTGTGTGTGTGTGTGTGTGTGTACAATTTCACTGTAAATATCCAAGGAGTTTAAAAAGAAAAGTGATAACAAACTTTGTTAAAGGAGACAAACAATGGGTGACTAATAGACCATTCCACAAACTCTTCTGGTAAATAATAAGCAGAGCTGAAAAGTTCTAAAAAGGTAAAACCCAATATAGAGATACTAAGCACTGATGCCCTGTATATCGAAGCTTGTTCCTTTATCAGGATATTTTTTTATCAAATATTCTGATATTTTCACATCCCATTTAGAACATTTCTGAGGCCTATTATTTAAGTGCAAAGAGCATAAACATACATCACCAAAATCTGACCACAGTATGTTGGTACACTATGTACCTGTAGATCTTGATCAATGTTATTTGTAAATGAGTTTAACATCACAGTGGATCAATGGTTATGGTAGCTAGTTGGACTCCTGACCACAAGTGTACACATTTAAATCCTTCCTAATCCAGGTTTTGCTGGCCACCAGGATGTATCCCTCATGATTAAGAACTTACTCCAACAGCCATTTAGACAAGGCAAGCCAGTGTAATGCAGGGCTTAAAAATAGCAGTGGTTTGATAGCCTGAGGCTAGTAGATTTCCTGTTGGACTAGTAACTGTCCTACAGTTAATAGTCTAATGGGCTAGTAAGTTTCTGTTATCAACAGTCAGTTTTTGTTTACACCATTCCCTAATAAAAACTTGATGTTCTGTAGAATCAAGGCCTGGCCATTGTAAACACTGTCATAAAATATTACATGAGAAGATGAAGTCAATTTCTGCCACAGAAAGGTTTTTTTCTATAAGGATGCCATCCAATTTTGTGCATTTTGCTTAACAGTGCCACTTAAGTTTGGTAATTGATCCTATTTAATATGATAACAAATTAAATGAAAAATGACATGGTATAACACTTTATTCACATTTTTCACAGTAACAAACTACAAAGCCATAAACCACACAAAAGAATAAAGCAAAACCTCTTCTAAGAAATCAGGTTGCATATTTGTTTAAGTTTTTTTTTTTGCTTGCTAGTCAAATGTTCTAACAGTTGCAAACAGGAAACTGTATATTTTACATCACCTTTTTACATCATTTTATATATCAAAAGGATGTCTGCAGTGTGGCAGTTAATATAGTGATTTCCAGCACTGGGGCATCATGCAGCAGACATGTAGCATGATGTCCCACCCAGTCACATTACCCTGACACCAGGCCTACCAGTCCTAACACTAACTTCTTAATGCTGATCATAAAGTGAGGTAGCTGTTAGCACCATTTTGGTATGGCTTGGCCAGGGATCAAACACATGACCTCAGTCAAACATGTACTGATACCAATGAACAGTTTATAAAAAGTGATGCCATGAGGGGGCTCAGTAAGGTAAGTTCACCTAAGGAGCAAAATACCTTGTATCTGCTCTGATTAAAAGCTGAGAGTAGTTTGGTGTGACTTACATTACAGTCTGTGATACAGTGCATAAAAATGTTGGTCAAATGGGCAATAGCTCTTACAAAATTATGGGAACCCAAAGATTTCTTTACAAAAATCCTCATCTGTTAACTCATCACAAAGCTATTCATACCAAGTAGTCATGTATAAATCCCATATTTTTTAACTAGAAAATAAAATAAAAATTGGTCCCTATTTGCTGAACATGAATGTGATCAAAATCCAGTATAATCTTTTAAGTCTCTAAATTTGAAAATACAATTTACAAATTTACTAAAATTTGTTAAATGACTGACACCATGTTTGTATAATCTGATTCCTTTGTATCAAGCATGCAAACATAAAAAATTAAGTTTAGTGTTGTCACTGCTTACATTTTCTATGTTGCTGCATGCTGAGAAGATTTACTGATGTTACTGCTGTGGCTGAGCTATAACAATGATAAAATTCCTGGATTTAATGAAATTATTTGCATATTTTACCATTACTGTTATAAAAAGAGCATCAAAATACAGAATCTAAAAGGTGGGACCATATATGTTCCTTTATTTAGTTTTTCAGTATTCTGAATTTATTTTTATCATTTATTTTTATCCTGGAGAAGGCCCAATATCAAATACTATATGCTAGATATACACTGTTGACCTTTCAATGATGACATTTGGATATATTAATTTTGGCTTTTTACATATGAAAGTGAGAATAGTGCTAGGTATAATGGTATTGCTTTGCCAGTTGTGCCTATACAAGGGCATCCAATAACCATATGGATCCCTAGGGTATTGAGACTTATTTTATTTGTGAAAGGCATTAATGGCCTGAAAGGTGTTGAAGGTAAACAGGAAATAGACAATTCCAGATGTTTATGATTGCAAACATGAATATCTTTAAAACTTTCATTAACAAGACATGAAAACAAGCATATCTATTTGTTAAATAACTATCTGCATTAAAAATCAAACCTTGGAGCCATGGGAATAGAAATGTAATCCCCTGATCAAGTTACCTACCTACCTGGATATGTCCAATGTTATTATCTCATCCTGGCAAGCAGTACACAAATCTGGGGCTGACAGCAAGTACAGTAAATCTGAACTTTGGTCGACTGTAGTGAATGAACATCTGACATTGTGTATACATATAGTCCTACATCCTACATTTGTTGCAAGTTAGCACTATAATAACAAAATCCATAGTAGTTGCAAGCTTGAGGGAAGCTAGACTGATCAATGATTACTATATTGGAATAGGTAGTTTCACACCTGAGTGCACAAGCTATTAAATTACACAGGACTCTTTCTAGGTGTGCTACCTTTAGAATTTTACTCACTAATAAACTGTAATGAAATACAAGCAAATGAATGCTTTTATTATTTGATCATTATCAGTCACAAACAGACTACCTGTTGAAACCCTACTCTAGTATTCTAAATGTCCTGATTAAAGAGGATAACCATTTACATGGTTGGGAAGATAAACTAGGCCAGTCCTGCTGAACCTTGCTTTTAAACTTTATTGTGCAAGAGTTTTCTCTTGTGTGACAATTTATTGATAACACATTATATTTTTTGTGTTAAATTAATTTATTGTACAAAGTAATTTAGATCAATAGAACAATGTAGGGCTGATTTGTAAAATTTTGTATTTTCCCATGACCTTCATAGCAATAATCATATGGATAACAATTAGTAAATGCACATCTGCAGTCAGAGGACCTTATGTGGTCATGTCTCAACATGTTTCTACACTGTTTTGTTGTTGATTATGAACATGTAACACTGCTAACTAAAGCACAGACAATGAATTTATTGCTTTCTTTTTTAAACCTTGCTTTAATATAATATGCAGTAAATCTGTATTAATATTCAACCATTTCCTGAAAAGATTACTACAAGTCATTTAATGTCACAAACAGAATAATATTTTACCAATGGCAATAAATAAATGATTTCTAAATTAATATCATGATCTACACCATCAGCATTAATAATCACCAGTACTCATTGATGACTGTGTGTATTATCTTTAAAAAATATTGAGCAACTATTTCAAAATTAATCACAAAAATGAACAATTTTTCTTGAATTATTATTTTCTGTAATTGTGTAGTTTTTCTAAGAACAAAGAACATAAAGAGACCCTAACATTTTCATAAACCCTTCATTCTAATTCTTTGAATAATGCTAGAAAAATAAAATGAAAGAAGAAACAATGTTAGGATCTGCAAGTCATGCCTACAATTAAAACATTGCTTTAAAGCCAAAAAGGGTGAATAAGCATGTCAATGAATTAAATGTCTTAGATTTATAATGGTTCATCCAATGAATGAAAAAATTGCATGAAGGTGTTAGGATGAAAAGATTCTTTTGAAGGGACTCTACCTTGCTCTTTCTTTTAACTGTAGTGTTGAAACCCTCTTATATTCTTCAGTGAAAACTAAAATTTCAAGTTTGTTCTTATCATGGATATACCAAATGTCATAGTGGCACAATTTTCATTTAGTACCAAGCAGAAATCATTAGAAGTCTTTTGTTGAAAGTACTGTGATAATAATCATCCATTTAGGGGGGAGTTGTGACAAGATTTTTAAGGCTGTCATTGTAGTAGCTGTATTTGATGTATGACAGGTACCATTTTCATTGAAGAGTAGCCAGGCAATATAGAGAAGTCTAATGGAGAAAATCCTATGGGAAGAGTTGACATAATATGTTTTGCATTGCCACAATGGTGGCTGTATCAAGGATTGGCATTTTTCATTTGGGACCAACTTTAATCATTCTTCTGATCAAAACCATGTGTCAAAATGACTTTCCATGTAAGATAAGATTTTCAAGATGGCCACCAATTGGATGTTACAAAACTCAAGATGAACAAAAAACATTATGAACTGTCTTTTAGTGAAAACCCCATGCATATAAAACCTTCATTTAGGAGAAGTTGTGATAAGAGAATTCTCAATCTAGCAACCATATATGGCAGCCATATCAATCCTCAGAATGGCATCATGTTTATTTAGGAACAAGCAGACATAAAAAGTCTTTTTGGTGAAACCTCGTATTGGTATCACCATCCATTTAGAAAAGCAATGATACAAAAAATTTCAAGATGGTGTCATGGTTGCCATATTAGACGCTCACATAGGCATGCAGGACCTACTAGACCATACAATGAATGTGAATGTTAAATTTTATAACAATCCTCCAAGGAGTTTAGAAAAGAGTAGTGGTAACATACTTGTGTTAATGGATGGGCATCAATTGATGGATGAAAAATGGATGATGGATAAAAGACCATTCCATATGATTGTCTGATCTATGACCAGTACAGCTGAACATTTAAGACTGTGCAATTTTCTATAACTGTCTAGACACTATGGTAAATGGCAATGTCTTTCATGTCTTTACTTCATTCAGTCCCAGTATGCTGAGAATCTATCATGAGATTATGGAAATATGCAAATTAAATAATTCAACTAAAGTCTTAAAACTACTAACATCACTGTCACTGACATTTGAAAAGTGGCTTGTGTATGTTCCTTCCCACTAATGTGGGCATTAAAAATGGTAACTAAAATAGACATGAGGCATATCAGTGATACAGAGTTCAAAAGAGTTTTTACAATTGACAAGTGCTTAAACATTTGTCCCATCCCCACCCCATATACTTTACATTTCATTCAAGGCATACTAGTATGAAGCAAAATTTAAAATCACCTGTGAGCTTAATCTCTATTAATGTCATTTGGAAGCATAACCTATAAGCCTAACAAATAAACAAAAATCAAGCCTTCAGCAAACAATACAAATGACATATTTCATAAACTGATAAATATAATAAAAGGCTTCCTTCAAAATGGTATCCTAGCTGATAACATTAATGAATTGCTCAAAGTTTATGTGAATTGTCTTAATTCTCATGCCCATTATAAATAAAACTAATACTTGCCTGTGAACTGCAACCACAATTTTTATCACAATAATGCTATTCCATCGTTTTTAAAACACCTAATGAATGACTGTGCCACAAATGAGTCTAACATAAGGGAGATTTGCTGGTTATTGAAGTTAAGCTGTGCATGATTTGACATGTTCACAAGAAAATAAACATGGCTGTCTTTTCATACAGAAGATAGGTATTGTAGATGACAATAATCACAATACCAGAAAATTTATTCGAAATAACTGAATTGTATAGTTTAAATGATTATTCATTTTTCAACTTGGATATCAGATTCATTTTGGTTACACTTTCCATGTACAATAACATTTGTCACACAAATTCACATATGGTGGGAGGAAGTTATACATGTACTAAGCTTTTAATTCAAGCAAAATTGATAGAGTGGGTGCAGTGGTTTATGCACTCAATGTTTAAGGTGTGTTCCAGGTAGAAATGAGACTTGTCATCAGGATGATCAACTGTTACATGTCCAGTGCATTTCTTTTTAATAACAACTGATGATACACATGTTAAAAAGTAGATTCTGTCTTAAAATAGTTCCCACACAGAAAAAAACTTAGAAATCTGTCACACATATGGATATGACAAATCAAATATTAAAAATGTTGGTTCTCATTTGGATAATTGTCAAGAAAAAAATGACAATGAAAAATAAAACAAGAAACACTGCAACAAAGTTTTATCTATTACATGTACAGATAAATTAAAAAGGTTTTTTCTGATAAAGTTTTATTCACATTGTACCAAAACTCTAGTCATGTTTCTATATAAGATACATGTACATAAGCAAGATTCCTCAGAATAAAGTGTCTTGTCTGCTCTGCAAAGCACAATCAACAACCATGTATAGAAAAGTAAATAACTGTAATCAACTATGCCAATGGTGAGCAGTGCCAGCCATGATGAATATGCCCATACAATTCCATGACTGTACATATGATATACTAGAATATACCCATACAATTCCATGACTGTACATATAATGTACTAGAATATACTCATACAATTCCATGACTGTACATATAATGTACTAAAAAGAAAGCTAAATGCAATAACTAATGCTAAATTGACAAAGCCATACAAAAGACAACACATGTGAGAGAGAGAGAGAGAGAGAGAGAGAGAGAGAGAGAGAGAGAGAGAGAGAGAGAGAGAGAGAGAGAGAGAGGGGGGGGGGAGAGAGAGAGAAAATCAATGAAAATGGCCATAATTACATGTTCTTTGTAAAACATACAAAATTCTTAAAACCTCTCCCTTGTGGTGTCAGAAAGAAGTTGTTTATAAAAGCAGATTTGTACAACTTAAATATTCTTTATGCTTGGATTTTTTCCAATGAAGCTTTTGCAAAGTCATTTTAGTAAATTTTAATTTTATTACAA
This sequence comes from Potamilus streckersoni, assembly GCA_016746295.1. Taxonomy (NCBI): domain Eukaryota; kingdom Metazoa; phylum Mollusca; class Bivalvia; order Unionida; family Unionidae; genus Potamilus; species Potamilus streckersoni. The sequence continues at coordinate 578,632 of JAEAOA010001572.1, read as the reverse complement.
GCAGCCATATTTGATGATTCATTTTATGATAAAAAGGAACAAGAAAAGCCTTTTTTATGTCCAGATGTTTGCTGTTCAATTTGGTCAAATTGTGATGAGTAATTCATTTGAGAAACAGTTTTTGTTCTTGTTTTTAGTACTGGTGGCAATATATTATGGCATTTCAGCATAGTTTGCACAAATCTTTATAGTCTCTATGCAGCTATCCTTTTATGTTTTGCCCACAGATAGAAATGGGTCGAGTGGTTCCCAAGAAGAATCCAGAAAAAGCTGATGAATGATATACACCAGACCATAATCTCACTTTGCTTACCACAAGATCATTAAATATGAAGTGATCCAGTCTAGAGATCACTAAATTTTGAAGTGATCCAGTCTAGAGATCATTAAATATGAAGTGATACAAGATCATTAAATATGAAGTGATCCAGTCTAGAAATCACTAAATTTTGAAGTAATCCAGTGTAGAGATCATTAAATATGAAGTGATACAAGATCATTAAATATGAAGTGATCCAGTCTAGAGATCACTAAATTTTGAAGTAATCCAGTCTAGAGATCATTAAATATGAAGTGATACAAGATCATTAAATATGAAGTGATCCAGTCTAGAGATCACTAAATTTTGAAGTAATCCAGTCTAGAGATCATTAAATATGAAGTGATCCAGTGATTCTCTCATATACAGTCTGCATGTGACATGTATAAATGGCATAATGAAAAGAAATAGACTTTTTTAATAAGCAACAGTGACCTATATGGCATGTACATAATGAATATTCATTAGACATATTCCTGAAGTAACTTTACTAGATATATAGCACAAATTTTGTCTGATGCTCAAGTCAGTAAAACAAGAAAATGTCTAAGGGAGACCACTTTTATAAACCAGAGTAAATTTAATTATTGTGTATGCAATTACATCCCTTAACTTCACAAAAAAAACCAAAAAAGACTTCACAAGCTTGTGCTTACTAATCTGTTTTTATCGGTAATGAGATCAATGTAAATGGCTCTGATACCTGTCACATGCTCTGATACATGCATGCATGAACCTGAAAACCATGTTTAAATTTTCATTTTGCCCTTACAAATAAACTACAGAGCAATATCGGTTGTCTTGGCTGATCTTTTTAATAACCCCACATTACTTTAACCCATTGAAATTACATAGTAACTTGGGCCTAGTGTTGGCAACTATGTAAATTTTTAAAAATCCCTGTACTGTGTGCTCACTGTTGAAGAGCCCAAGTAGAAGCAATGTATTATGAACCTACCTTCATCTGGAGTTGAGTACTGCTTCAACCCCACATCCTTTCTTTTGACCATGCTGGAGGTGATGACAGCTCTCCTTTCAGCTTCTAGCTGTAGGTATTTCTCATCAGTAAGGTCATCAGGACTAGTTACCTCCCTTTTCAAGGTCACAATCATTTTAGGTGGCTTTTGAACGAAGTCTGCAAATTGTTTGGCCTTCTCCATGAAGTCCCCTGATGCATTTGGACTCAATGGCCCTGTTGGACTTTTCGGTCCTCCTGAGCTTCTCAATGCCAGTTCAAATTTTCTTGACTCTTTTCGAGTTGTATCCCTTGATGGCCCTTCTGTGGGCTCTTTCTCAGATGATATGTCTGGCACGATCAGCTCCTCTTGTTGAACATCATCCAAAGTGTTACTTAAGGGATCATTAGAAGTCATGCTGGAGGCCATGTCTTCAAATGCAGAATCTGGCTGGGAATATTCCCCAGGGCTTTGGAGTTTGGAGTCAATGCTGTATGAAATAAGCTGGACATTGTTACCATTGTCCATGCTGAATGTCTCACTGGGAATGTTCTGCAAACTCATTTCTCCTACAAAAAAGAAGTGTTCTTCTGAATTTAAATAACACAAAATGCAAGTTAAATGTAATAACTGTTCAAATTTACATGCCATGGTACCATATCATTTTTGTTTTACTAACTTTGAGGGAGAGATCATGAAACGAGAGATATGTCACATTCTTCCCAATATGCATGTTTCAATTCCAAAATACCAGCAATGCTCATTTCTTAGCCTGCAATATTAAAAGACAATTATAAATGTGTACACTCTATAATAACTGAAATGATACCATTTAATAAAACTAATTCAAAGTCAACCTCTTCCTGATCTTCATGCTGGCAGCTGACATCTATTCACATGTGAGCCATTGACAATGTGCACATCATGACTTGCTCAACCAGAAAACTGTTCATCAGCTGTCAGTTTTGTAACACAAACACACACAGGCATACATGCACTCACACACACACACACACACACACACACACATGCACACACATGGATACAATATTCAATTTATGCAGTGTAATGTTTATCAGTACAAACCTGGTGTGAAGGTGACATTAAAGGAGTACCCCTCATTTTCGTCATCTGTGATATCCGATTCCTGATCCACTTCTCGTGGAGAAGACAGGCCATTCACTTGCTTGTCTTTTCTCATACTGAATTTATCCCTTAAACTTGCTAAGGGATTTTCTATCACATCTATCTGACCTTCATTCATTTCTAATTTTGTTGAATCTTCTGCTGTGGTCACGACGTCAACATTAGATTCCATGGTTTCAAAATATGAGGCAGAGTAAGTTGGAATAACTTTACAAACCTCTGTTACAAATGAAGATTTAAAAAGTGATGACTGTAATCCAGAAGTGGGCAATGGAGGAGGTGCTGATGAGGGCAAAGGAGGACCTTCAAAACTAGCATCAGAACAAGCCGATGATAATGAAACGGTGTCCTCTGTTGGTTTAGATGCCTCTTGAAGAGCTGGTTTTTTGTACTGTATTATTTCCACTGTTATCTCTTCCTCTTCTGATTCTCCTTGTCTTGAGGCAGAATCAAAAGGTTCTTTTTTATTTTGAATATTCTCAGTGCTATTAGAATCTAATTTTGCATGATTCATAGATGCAATCCATTCTGCACTATTCAATTTTTTCTTTGGAATTATCTGTTCAATGCTGCTATCTGGTTGGTCAAAATGATTTTTGTCCTTGGATTCTTCCTTCCTCAAAGCTCTAGGTTTTTCAGCTTCAACAACAATTATTTTCTTTGGCACAACACTTTCAAGCACAGAGGGGAATGTTTCTTCTAAAATATTTTCCTGGTATTCTGGAACGTTTGTCACTTTTTTATTATTAGTCCAATCAACTTCAAAGAGAAGCTCATCAATATTCTCCCCTGAGCTTAAGGAAGAATTGGAGAGTGGAACATAATCCTTTGATAATGGTGAAATGTCTATCCCGATAGAACTTTCCTCAACAGAGTGCTGTTTCAAAGAATCCTTACAAATATTTCCTGGAGTGTTTTCTGGATTATCCTCAAGTGGAATCCGAAAAGGATTTACCTGATCAAGTTTATTCTCTTGGGTTGTGTTCTCAGCAATATCATGGAGACCTGATTTAATGTCTTCTGAACTCTGTCTCTTTTTTCTTGGAGGTCTTGTAGGACCTGTAATTTGTAACTGTTTTACTGTGGATAAAGGAGACTGGAGTGTAGATAACTTTTGCACTTGTGGATCCGGTGATATGGTTGATTGTAGGTCAGATGACCTTGAAGAATTTGTATAAGTTTCAAGATTTGTTGTTTGTACAGATTTAGCTTTCAAATGTCTTTGTGAAAGTACCTCTGTCTGTCTAGGAGACTGTGGATCAAGAGATTTTGGTGACTGAGGTTCTAAGTTAAAAAAAAAAGTTTCTTGTACATCAGAAGAATCTGGGATGAGGGAAGAAGTTCCAAGGGAACTGGTTTGTGGAGGAGGAGGTGCACGGCTCTTCTTCACTGATACTACCTTGTCAACTGGTTTCCCTGAGGATCTTTCAGATTCTGGTGGAGTTATGGGTGGGATAGTTACCCTTGAAGAAGGAGATGTGGATGAGGATGGTGATAATGAAGGAGAATTGGCTGCTACACTATCCCTCTTTTCACCTACACTTTTTCCAAGGTTTGTTCGATGAACTCTCCTTGGAGGCCTTGGTATCTTGGTTTCATGTTCTGAATAGTTTACAGTTGTTTGAGATGGATGTTTGTGAATTAATTCCCCAGGTTTTTGTGAATCATTTGTTTTGCCATCATTAAAAGTTCTTCTTTTTTGAGGGTGTCCTTCATACAACTTCACTTCTCTTTTGTCAGTGTGTCGTCTTTGATACTTGATCTCAAATTGTTCTTCTTGCTCCTGGGCCTTCTTTCTGGCCAAATAATCCTCAGGATTTCTCTATAAATAAACAAAATTAAATTATTAGTATTTTAATAAAAAATATACATGTACAAATTAGAATTAATCTATTACATATAATAATCAAATAATTATGTTTCTGTGTAGTGGAAAATAGTCTATATAGTCATTGCTTTAAACTACATTTCAAAGTATTTTCTTATTAATGGAAATCTGCAATAACTAAGATATTACCAGTATTTCTGCTTTATGATCGAGCATCACCATATTCTAGAACAAAATCTAGTCATTTACATAGACTCTGACCACCTGCTTTATTACAGTGTATAATCATATTCTAGAACAATATATGGTTATTCCCAGACTCTGACCATGTGATTTTACGTCAGAGGATGACCATATTATAGAACAAAATCTAGTTATTCACACAGACTCTGATTTATGACAGAGTATAATCATATTCTAGAACTGATCCTCAATATCTGGGTGGCCCTGAATGGTCTAAAGCACTCTTCTTTATGGATCACTGCCATCTCATCTCTGTCTGTGTGGGTTGGAGTCTAAGATTCGTTGAATGTGGATATGTGAGAAAGCTTGCCAGTTAGCTTCTTGTGGGTCGGTGGTACTTTCCGTGGATTTCCCAGTTTTTTTCTCCACCATTAGTACTGGCTGCCATGTATATCCTATCATTCGATGAAAAATGACATTACGACCCTCAACAACAACACAAAAATATCTGGTTATTCACATAGACTCTGAACCTCTGGTTTTTATAACAAAGCATCACCATATTCTAGAAGAATATCTGGTTATTCACATAGACTCTAACCTTCTGCTTTACTACAGAGTATAATCATATTCTATCATAATATTTTGTTTTTTACATTGAATCTGACCATCTGGTTTTATGACAAGAGTATAATCATATTCTAAAAAATATCCAGTCTTTTCCATAGGTTCTGACCACCTGCTTTTTGACAGAGCATAATCATATTCTACAACAATATCCAGTCATTCACTCAGACTCCATCAATCTGCTTCATCACAGAGTATCACCATATTCAAGAACAAAATTTAGTCATTCAAATAGATTCTGACCATCTGCTTTATGACAGAGATAATCATATTCTACAACAATATATAGTTATTCACACAGACTCTGACCAAACATCTATAACATTCAACCCATTTTTAGTATAACTAGTGCTGGGTCTATTCTACAAATTGATTAAATATTAATTTAAAAGAAACCACAACAAAACTCCTCAAAAACAAAATTAATTGTTCTTCCATCCTACCTGAATCTCAAGGTGATAATGCCTTTAAAAAAAGAGACATGGCTGGTGCAATATAATGACTACAATTATTTAGTACATCCTATCTTCTTCACAACCCTTTTACAAGTAAGTGATCATCAGAAATGAATCTCCCAATTAAATCTTCCTTATGTAAAAATGTCAGGATTTTGAGTAATGTGATATGTGGCTTGGTACAATACATTGTGACTTAAGTAAATGACAAAACACAATCTAACTGCATCAGCTATGTATAAAAAATTGTGCAGTCCTTACCAAAAACATTATGCAAAATCACAACTTCAGTATAAAGTTGAGTAGCATAATTTTGAAAAAAAAACTTTTGTAGTAAACTAATCTATACTGAGTAAACTAAGGGAACATTATGAGCATGCAATCTCTTGTCATCTAATCCCATAAGCAACACCTAGATCTAGATTCATGTACATGTACATGTATATCTATAAAAAAAAGTGATTTCCTAAAGAATAAATGAACACATGATCTTATCAAAATAACATGAAATTTGGTTATGAGAATGAAACTTGGGGTAAAATGAAAACATAAACTGTTAATTTAAGCTAAAATGTACAGTTAAACTAGTTTTATTGTGCACCTTCATTATGAAAGAGCCAGACACCTCCATTTGAAGACACCAAAAACCCACATATGAAGGACACTGGACAACTTCCACATGAAGGACACCAGACACTTTCACATGAAGTACAACTGACAATAGAGGAGACATACAAATGAAGGACAGTACATCATAGCATGACACCAACATATGAAGGGCACTCAGAACACTTCCACACCAGACACTTCCACATGATAGACAGTGGATGTCTACATATTAATGGCACTGGTCACTATATACTAAGGACCCATAAACCTCCATATGAAGGATTCTAAACAGCTATATACACCACTCCCTCAATAAATCACACCCTGATAACTTGCAAACCCACTTATAATGCGGAGTCATGCATGGATCCCATTTTTAAAATCAGAAGATACCAAAAAACTGATCCCTATTTCTTGAACTTAAAATCTCAATCAAAATTGGTAACATAAACTTTGATATATTGCTCATTTTATCATCAAAAACATTAGACAGGACCTGGAAATTTTAATCAACACTGAAATATAAACTTTAAAAACAAGTCATTAAATTTAATACATTTACTTTCCAAATACCATTCTTAGTAAACCATAATTAACAATATTCAAGGAAATTTTGATCAATGAAAATGTCACTTATGCCTAGTGGGGGCAGTACTTTAATAAACAAATACCAATTAAACAATTTTTTTATCAATTGAAATTTGTGTTCTAGTTCTATCTTGTATTCCTTTTAAGTGTAATTATCATAAATGCAATGTGTCCTCTTGTAATAAAGCATAAAATGTGTATCTATGGTAATAGCTATGTCTGTGAGGGTTTCTCTGTGAACCTAATTAAGTGCCAACCCTGTTTTAATATCAGATTAGTGAATTGTTGTATTGTTGCACTAAATAAAAACAGGCTTCTTTTTCTATTATCAATTTACATATGTCTTTTGAATCAAATAAAGGTGGAATAAACCAAAAGATTAAAAGGCATAACCAGTGGCTGCAGTCACATGTGGGGTAACTATTTCCAGTTGATCAATTGTAATTGTTATTGTGTATGTTACTAATTGAACTACCTTAAATTAACCTATTCAATCATGACTGTGATTTAAGATAGCAAGGGGACCAAGTGAAATGAGAAATGAGTACTTCATAAAATAAAGGGCTTAGTTTCACAGAAATGAACCATTGTGGGGAAAAAGAGTTTCAGAGAATTCCTGAATTTGTACATAGCCATATCCTCAAAATATCCTTGAGCATAAGCTTCATTGGCAATAATTTACAAATTGAACAATTCAAAACATTTTAACATAGACAATTGTCTCATGAAATGTAGCTTGTTTATGATAAAAACAAATCTTTTTTAGTTAGGTATAAACAGTTAGTCTGGTTTCCTGCTTCATAGACTCCTAGTTTCACAAAATACTATAAACACTACTCTGGTAATGAGGCTAATCAACAAAAGAAAAAGCCACTATGTAACAATGTTTGTGTGTACTGTGGTGGTTGTTGAAACCAGCTGGAATCCATGTTATCAATCTTTCAGATGCTGGACAGTTTGAAAACAAATGTAAAATTTATACAGCATAATGAACAACTTCATCAGAAAAAGCACTTTATTCATGATTATTATTGATGCAATTATAAAATGAGGATTCAGTCATTAAAGCCCAGTCTCCCCTCACTTATAGTTTATGTTTGTAGACCCTGTTGTACATGAGGGAGACACTCCACACTTCCACATGAAGGATAACTGATGCATATAATAGATGGGTGATTAAATTCAAATTCAAAATCTGACCTCTGAAGAGGTAACAATGTTAGCCAATCAGATACAATATAATCTCATTAATATATGTACATGGATCTCACTTGATGATATAAACTTAAGCAAAATCAGATAAGAACTATGGTGTCCACTGAGATAATAAGCTCAGAAAATCAAGCTGAACAAAAATAAATATAAAAAAATTTTCAGTAATAATTTTGCATAGAGTAGATGATTTGAGTGACAGAAGGATGGGAGACACCCATATGCTCAAAAGAAAAACCTGCCCAAGAGTAGCTAAAAGGGTTTAAAAACAAGAACACCTCATTCTATGCATGGAACAGTATTTACTCAAAATCTTAATGATCAAAAACAGTTACTGACAAAGACTGTATTTTTTTTAATCAAGGAAAACAGCCTCTAAATGGGTAACAAGCTTAACAATTCACATGCAAGATCACACACTAGTAAGTGTAAATCCTATGATTTAATAACTTGAGATCTTGATTACATAACCCTATTTTTGAAGTTTGATCAAAATCAAATCCAAGATATGTTTTCAAGAATGTTAAATGTTTAGCCAATCAGATGCAAGATCACCTCATTATGGGTACCTCCTGTTTAATCAGTATATATATTCCCCTCACTCTAAAGTTCTTGTTTTATCTGTATATGTTTCAATAATAAAAACAAAGCATTTGATAATAGTAAAATGTATTATGTTTGCACAAGTAGTCATTATTAGGATGTATGTTTAATTATACTAAGCCATATATTACACCTTACACGTATATGCATTTCTATAAATAACTTTAATTAGTCAATTTTTTCAAAATGTGTTCATACATATTTATGTAACAGGCATTATATCAATAATTCAATGTATTTCTAGGGTTAAAAATACCAGTTCTATTGTTGTGTCTATCTGAGTTTTTAAAGTTTTAGAGAGAGAGAGAGAGAGAGAGAGAGAGAGAGAGAGAGAGAGAGAGAGAGAGAGAGAGAGAGAGAGGGGATTGATTTATACTCACAGCTCAAGGATTTGTAAATGTTCATTTTACCATTTACTTAACAATTAGTCGACTTCAAATTGGTGACATGCATAAAAATATTTGAGATTCTGACTTTGAGAATGATTTGAGAACAGATATTTTTTACCAGATTTTTTTGCCCAGCAGTTTGCATCATTAATCTCATTTATTTATTATTTAAACAACATCATTTCATAATCCCTGTCTGTGGGTGTCACATTTTTCTAACTTCACAGGGGTCAAGCTAGACTTAAATTTTAGGGAGAAGTGACTTCTCCTTTTGGTCAGAACAGGGAGAAGTGGGAGCTAAACAGGGAGAAGTAAGACCAAAACAATAAACAATAAACAATATATATATATATATATATATATATATATATATATATGTGTGAGAGAGAGAGAGAGAGAGAGAGAGAGAGAGAGAGAGAGAGAGAGAGAGAGAGAGAGAGAGAGAGAGAGAGAGAGAGAGAGAGAGAGAGAGAGAGAGAGAGAGATGCATTATTTTATTTTAATGATGTGCTCTATTTCTTGGTATGCTTTTAACAGTTTTAAGCAATGCCTTATTTTCAAGTTGAAATATATGTGTTATCTTTGAGTATCAATATATTTTGTATGAGTATAAAAAGAATTATTTTCATACCCATTCTATTCATACTTAGTATATGTGTGTTTGAATTGAAGTAAATACAGTGTATTTTGGCTGTATGACTTAAAAATTACATCTGAAGCTATACATTGTAATTAATTTTCACTGATAGAAATATCAAGATTAGAATCTTGTAACTGCAAGTGGGTAAAAATGCTTAATAAATTACCATTTAATTATTTTATTTTCTTAAGTTTTGTGTACAATTGCATTCAAAAAGGTTTCTAGCATACTTTGAAACATCCCCTAATACATGTGCATAGGAATAAATGCACAAGTGACTATAAACCATACTGTTCATCCTGATTTCATTGTTCCCAATAAAACATTACTGTATTCATAGAAAACACACTGAATCACTAAAGTCAATATATAACTAAACTGCTTTCCTGTAATGACCAAATGTTCTTTGAAATATTGAAAATGAAAATAAGATCTGAAACTATATGCTTCTCTATTAAGAAAACGAAAGAGAAACGGGAAAAATTGAAACAAATTGAACAAGAAATAATAGAAATTTATGGGGAACTGCTGAATAACACAGATGGGGAAACTTTAGAAAAGTTAGAGGAAAAGAAAGCAGCTTTAGAGGAATCTAGGAAAAAGTACATAGAGGGCATTATCTTAAGATCTAAAGCCAGATGGTATGAATTTGGAGAAAAAAGTACAAGGTACTTTTTAAATCTTGAAAAAAGAAATTACATCAATAAGACAATAAAGGAAATTATTTTAGACAATGGCACAAAATTATCTCATCAAATAGATATTTTAGATGCCCAAAAACAGTTTTATATGGTATTGTATAAAAGTAGAATTGTTCAGCTTGATGACCAGAGGACTCAAGAAACTGAAATAGATTATCAAACAAAAATAGATTTTTAATCATAATATTAAACTCAGTCAAGAGGAAAGAGATTCATGCAAGGGTGTGCTTACATTAAATGAATGTGGTTTGTCTCTAAAAAATATGGGAAACGGAAAAAGTCCTGGCTCAGATGGATTCAATGTAGAGTTCTATAAATTCTTCTGGAAGTTTCTTGGGGGATTCCTTTGTAGATCAATAAATTATGGATACTCTGTAGAAAAACTTTCAGATTTTTAGACTCAAGAAATCATAACATGTCTACCAAAGGAAGAAAAAGATAGAAGATTTTTCCAAAATTGGAGACCTATATAACTTTTAAATATTGACTATAAGATCGCTTCAGGAGCCATTGCAGCCAGAATCAAAAAGGTTCTTCACTCAGTAATCAGTGATACCCAAAAAGGATTTATGATGGGAAGATTTATTAGAGAAAATACCAGGCTACTATACAATATCATGAATCAACTTGAAAATGAAAATAGATATGGTTTATTATTACTAATAGATTTTGAAAAAGCATTTGATTCAATTGAATGGACCTTTGTACAAGAAGCTTTACAATCTTTCAATTTTGGTGATTCTATTTGTAAGTGGTTTAGGCTGTTTTGTAATGAATCTAAAAGTTGTGTTATAAATAATGGGCATATGTCATCTTTTTTAGACTAGAAAGAGGATGTCGTCAAGGAGATCCCCTTGCACCTTACTTGTTTATTATTGGGGTTGAGATTTTATCTATAACTTTAAAGCAAAATGTGGATGTACGGGGACTGATCTTTGATGTCAATAAATATAAATTGGGTCAGTATGCTGACCACACTTTTATTCTTCTTGATGGAGCTCAACTTTCTCTTAAAACAGCTATGCTATGAATATCTTGCAAAGTTTTTTTTCTATTGTCTGGACTTAAATGTAATATAACAAAAACAAAGGCCATTTGGATTGGAAACAAGAAATTTTCTAATGAAAAAATATGTCCCGATATGGGCTTAGTTTGGTTCTCCTCAAACTTTACACTCCTTGGCATAGATTTTTCACCAGATCTACAACAAATGGTGGAAATTAATTATATGATTAAACTAGCAAAGGCAAAACAAATATTGGCAAGCTGGAGTCAAAGACATCTGTCAGTTGTCGGTAAGATAATTGTTGTAAAAACCCTTGTTCTGCCCATATTTATACATCTTTTCTCAGCACTTCGAAATCCATCAGCCAAAGTTGAAGCAGAAATAAATCATACATTATTTAAATTTGTATGGAGTAGAAAGGTAGAGAGAATTAAACGTGATATATTAGTAGCCCCAGAGAACTCAATATGATACATATATTCTCATTTATTAGGTATATTAAGATAAGATGGGTAAAAAGATTGTTGGAAAAGGAAAATGGAGCTTGGTAGAACTTAGCCAATACAATTATACTCAAAAATGAAAAGGATATTTGGAACTTAGGGAGAAGGAAATTAGAAGAATTTAGTAAGCTTATTAAAAACAGTTTTTGGAAAGATGTCATTTTGGCAGTATCTTATTGGAAAGAGGAACCGCAAAGTGCAAATGAGTTCTTATCCATGAGCATTTTTAATTTTATCTTCCCTAGAATGTTCTATCAATATAAATCCTGGACAGAAGCCGGTTTTGAAATTTTGAATGATCTAGTAGATGATCATGGCAATTTATTACCTTTTGAAATGATAAAACAAAAAACTAGAAGAGGTGACTTCTTGAAATACTTCTCCTTAATATCCAAAATTCCAAAAGCATGGAAAGATGCCATAAAAAAAACATTTAGTACATAATAATTTTGAAAGGCAGGAGGATAAAATAATGGATCTGAAAAAATATAATTCACTCAAGTTTGTTTACAAAGATCTTTTAAAAAGGGCTAAAAGGCAACATACTGCTAAGCAAGAATCTTGGATGCAATTATTAAATATAAATATAAGTAGTGAGGACTGGTCTGAGATTTATAGCCAGGCAAAATTTTGTACCAAGGATACTAAATTGATCTCTTTTAACTTTAGACTAATCCACAGAATAATGCTACTAATGATTTTTTGGAAAGAATAAACATATTGGACGACAACAAATGTAGTTTTGCAAGAGAGAGAGAATGAAAGTATTGAACATCTCTTCTATGATTGCAATATTACTTCACAGTTCTGGTACAGTTTTATTGATCATTTTGCACCATCTTGCCTAAATATTGTACATTTGTCAAAAAAAGAAATACTTTTAGGAAGTGAACAACTGGACAGTTAGTGTAATTAATATATTAATGATTTGCTTTGGGACTACAGTACAAAAGCTTACAAACAGCCCAGTCTTTGCAGTATTCTGGGAATGCACATTCCATGTAGGTAATGATGACCACTACATGGTCACATTTCCACTTACACGATTTTATAGTAATTGCATGATCAACTTGACATAACAGTTGACACCACATGTCATTTCTTTCCCTTGGTTAATCACAGAAGAAGTCAATTAATTCTGACCAGATATCTGCCTGGTGACTTCAAGAAACTAAATGACCAAGTTATCCATCAATCAAACCTGCTGTCTTAACTGGATACACTCATAATTTATATTAGGTAACCACAATTATTTCTGGTGTAGTAGTCCAAGAAAATCATTTATGGAATAAATATAACAAATATGACATGGTCCTGCAATTATGCAGGCTTTTTTCTATTTTGTTCAGAATTTTATTTTAAACCTTTAACTCATTGGCACTACCTTTGCTCCAGTTTCAGACTGATAAAGCTATGCCAGATGATACATTAAAAGTTTGAAGTAAGCTAACTGAAACAAAATAATTACTTGAAATAAACAACACAACACATAAAATCAATGATCAGATGTGCTTAGCTCTACAGGGTTAATTTAAATGATTCTTTATGACATCAAACCCATTTTTGGGGGTTTCTAGGAGATAGCACAATTTTTTTGAAACAAGGTTTCAGCAAGTAGAAATGATGTTACTGCCTGGAAATTCCTTGATACATGAAGGTTTAAACTCAATCAAGTTCTAATTAGTAACAGTGGAAATGCCCCTTACTCCTGATCAGTTTAAAGAAGGAATAGAGTACATGATGAAGGAATAGAGTACATGCATCTGATAATCTGATGTTAGAATATACCAATCATTTTGGGGGTGAATTCCACTTTCTTTTTAAGTTTTAAAATACTGGTTTTTTAAGCTGATATTATAAGCCAACAGATCAAGTAAGCATATGGTGTGTGGCACAACATCTAGCATGTGTTGTCTGTAAAAACCATTAAAGCACAAAAATATGCCCTGGACTGTTTTGAAACATCCAGGAATCAAGATCACCATTTAAATTTTGCAACTCTTATGCCATACACAATCATGGTCACCATTACTAAAAAGACAAAAACTTGTTAAAACTTGAACTCACAAACACTCAGATCAACTAAGCCAAATGTTATAGCAAACATCTTTTCATTCAGGACATTCACATTTTTACAAATATGGTCATTGTTCAAAAAATATGAAAACTTTTTAATTTCTTGATACCAAAAGCCTGCTCCAGAATTTGACAAATTGGATAGATATGATTTAAGCATGAATAACTTTAAAATCTTGAATAAATGATCCTGATCAATCACAGTTACATCATTCATTACTAACCAAGAAACACCCATTCAACAAATTTATCTCAATGAATTGCTGAAGAGATTTTGACCACATTTGCATTCTAACATGGGGGCCCTGAGTGGTCTAAAGCACTCTCTGTTACAAATCACTGCCATCTCACCTCTGTTTGCATGGGTTGAGTCTATGATTTGGCAAATCTGGATATGTGAGAAAGCTTGCCAGTATCTTCTCTTGGGTGGTGGTTCTTCCACAATTTCCTGGTTTCTTCATACACCATTAATACTGGCTGCCATGTATTGTGTGCTGAAAAATAGCATTAAGCCCCAGAACAAAAACAACAAAGCATTCTGGCATGATGGGTATTTAAATTTATACAAATTGTGTCCATCTGATATCAAATATTGCTACCATTGCTAAAAATAGAAATACAGATATTTCTGTTGTTTTGTTTTTAACAGCATTTCTCAGCACATGATAGGCTATACATGGTGGACAGTATAACTGGTGGAGAAAGAGCCCAGGAAAACCTAGGTAAGAAGTACTCAAGGGAAGCTACTAGCAAGCTTTATCACACCCCCACATACACCAAGCCCAAAACTTCATCTGATGTGTAAAGATGGCATTGATCAGTAAAGGTGAGCATCACTTGGCCACATAGAGCCCCTGAAAAACAAATGACTTTTTCTCAAAAGAGCTAGACTGAAATTAACTACCAAATTTGATAGGAAGCAACCTGTGATAAAGGACATCAAAATATATGGAAATAATACTTCAATCATTCAGTATTGCTGCTTTACTAAAATTAGAAATATCTTTTAATGACTTTTCTTAGAAAGTACTCAACAGAATTTAGATCAAATATGACAGAAAGCACACAAGACACATAAGATTCAAAATTTGTAAAAGTGATGCCCATTAAACACAAATATAGCCACAAATATTAAAAACTGTCTTACAGATTCTAAAAAACTGCTAATTAGTTGGGTATTTTTAACCAATTTGACAGCATGCATCCTTCCTTATACTAAGTATGCTGATTCTTCATCAAATATGGCAGCAATGCTAAAACTGGAAAGAGGTTTAAACAACTTCATGTACAAAACTGCTCAACAGAATCAATGAATTCAGTTATGAATGTAATTTTGTAAGTAAGAATACAGTACATACCTCTTGCAATCAGTATCAACAGCAATGTCAATAGAAAAAAACCTAAATTTCCACTTCCAAAAGTTGCACCATTAATTATTTGATTATTTTACAAAACAAAAGATCTCTACTTGTTTTTGATGATGATCATCTCAGAAAATTCTCTTTCTTCAAATAAGGAGTATCAGTTCTGTTCAAAACAAAGAAGACCAGCTTAAGCCACTCTAATCCAAACTGGATGTATATAGTGACCATAGTCCACTTTGATCACCAGGACCATCAGACCATGAAGATCAAGCTGATGATAGGACACCAAACAATCTTTACCCCCTGAAACTAAATCTGATATCTTCACTATATCAAACTCACACTATTGCTACAAATAGAAAAAGAAGTAAATTGCTACCATTAGCACTGTTACCTGTACATTCAACTCTACTTTCAGTATGTGGTAAAGACTGTAGGAAACAGGACAAATCAGTATTCTAAAATGTCCCTTATTTGGGACTGTGCAGACAATATACATGAACTTCTCATTTATTCATGAAATAAGAAATATTATTTGAAACATGTCATGTTTAAATGCCCAAGTCTCAATAAAAACATTTTATATACTGATGATGTTTTCATACAGAGACATTAAATCACACTGAATCCCTGATTCATTAAAAGTGCATACTTCAGCTGTTGTTTTCTATTTTCTATCAAGATGATACAACTTTCATTATTGGTATGTCTCCTTAAAATTATTAATTCTGTTTGCAACACATCATGCTATAAACAGTACTTATGTTTTATTTCATTAACTGCAAATAAAAAAAATAAATTTAAATTTCAGATCGTTACTGCAATTAATGTTTCCTCTTCATATGGTCCTGACCTAAGACATTTAAGACCATCAGTAACTAGCCATTTTTTGTCATTAAGCATAACAACATTTAGCAAAATTTGATCTCAACATGCAAAAAGTGGAGCTGTTTTTGGTTAAAACAAATCTTCAACAAAAAATGATACAAAGAATAAGCGAAAACAGAACATCCAGGCATCTTCAAGACTTTTAAGTGATTTTGTCACCTTGTATAAATGTTGAGGTCAGATTTGGGAACACAAGCATGTTTTAGTTAGTCAAATCTAATATTAAAGTGCAACTGACATGGTTGCTATTATACATTGCAAAAGCTGCCAGCCGATACAGTTATTAGTGTGCTGGACTCACAATCAAAAGGATTTGAATCATACCACTAGATCAGCCCAGGTCAGATTCTATGCCCTATTCTTGAAGAAGGCATTTTTTTCTAAATGCCTCATCTCTAAATATTCACATGTGTTGATGGCCATAAAATACTTAACCAAACAAAATCAATCAAACTTTGCTGTGTCTTATACAACCTTAACAGTCAATCAAGATGATCAGAATGCTTGCATAATAAACAAACTATGAATCATATGTGGGCACCATAACTGAAACTAGAAAAACCTTTAACAGACTTTGAAAGTACCCTGCATGAAGACTTCAAACTGTTACAGATAAGCTCATGCTGTCCAAAAATTAATAGATTTAAAAACTTTAAACTTCCAAAATGGGGCCCCAAGTGGCCGAGTTGTCTAAAGTGCTGACAGTTGTCTAAAGTGCTGACCAGTTGTCTAAAGTGCTGAGAGTTGTCTAAAGTGCTGACCATTACAGGTTACAGATCACTACCATCTCAGAAAGGCGATGACCGCTGACCGACTGTTACAGATCATCAATCACGATCACTGCGGCTTACAGATCACTGCCATCGTATTCATATCTGTAACTCACCTGGTTGATGCTGAGCTGACCTATGAGTTGTCTAAAGTACTGATGAGTTGATCACTGCCATCTCAGAAAGAAAGGCTGACGACTGTTACAGATCAGATCACTCGCTCAGATCTCACCTTGGTCTGCATTGACCAATGAATTGTCTAAAGTGCTGACAAGTTGTCTAAAGTGCTGATGAGTTGTCTAAAGTGCTGATGAGTAGATCACTGCCATCTCAGAAAGAAAGCTCTGACCAACTGTTACAGATCACTGCCATCTCGTTACAGTTACAGATCAGATCACCCGCTCAGATCTGCCTTGGTCTGCATTGACCGATGAGTTGTCTAAAGTGCAGAATTGATTGATGAGTTGTCTAAAGTGCTGACTATTACAGCCATCTCACCTCCATCTCACCTCTGGTCTGCACAGTTGAGTCAAGACTCATCTAATGTAGGTAAGTAAGAAAGCTTGCCAGTAGCTTCTTCAGTGGTTTTTCCCAGGATTTTCCAGGGTTCTTCCTCCATGTATAGACTATCTTGTGCTGAAAAATGACATTAAACCCTAAAACAACAACCACAACAACAACAACAACTTCTAAAATTACACTGAATATAATCTAGACAAATTTGACCAAAAAGTTAAGACTTTTAAAGTTTACGGTATACAGATGATACTGATACACCATCAAATATGGATGAAGTTTACTAAATATAGAAAAACTTCTAAATCACTTTTCCAAACATTTCTTAACAGAGTATGGAAAAATTTCATCTTGTCATGAACACATTTCAGGTTTGTAAAATTATGTCAATCTGGACATAAATTATACCTTCCATTACTAAAACCAGAAAAAAAACTTTTAAACTTTTCTTCTTTGCCAATAATGTCAATTAGAATTTGACCAAAGCTGACAGTTTGCCCTTGTGTTAGAACTTTTCAGATTTATACTAATGATGTTAATGATATACCATGAAATATGGCATTATGAAAAATAGGAAAACTTTTAAATGACATCTCAACAACTGCTGAACATAAAACCACAGCAACAAAGCATAAAAGTCATTATGATTTGTACAGCTATTACTGCTACCCGTCATATATGGCCACCATTACTAATAAAGGAAAATCTTTTGTTAACTTTATGTTTAAAGCAGAATCTGATTAAATTTGATGACAGCATTCATACATGTTACAAATAAATTTAATCTGTCATCAAATAAGGAAATTTTTCCTAGAAAATTAAAACTTTTAAATAACTTCTTAAAATTGCTTTTAAGTATTTGATGGAACTATTTTCATACATTGCAATGATTGTATCCAAGTTAGTACTTAATAGAAGTAAGACAGTTCTGGTGGATCTGAAATTGTTACTAATACACTGGTCATCATATTAAAAGGAGACAATTAGAGGAAATAATTTTTTAACATGATTAGAAGTTATGTCTTTCAATCCATGTAAACAATCAAGTTCTAGTTAGTAACGGGGAAATACCCCTTATTTTGAATCAGTTTTGTGTGTGTGTGTGTGAGATTTAGATTTTTAACATATCTTTAATAATTTTTCTATCATATTGTTATGCTGTCTGCAGTGTGGCATTTTATAGTGATGTCTAGAATTGGGGCATCATGCAGCAGGCATGTAGCTTGATGTCCCACCCATCACATTATCCTGACACCAGGCCGACTAGTCCTAACACTAGCCTCTGAATGCTGAGCATCAAATGAGGCAGCTGTTAGTACCAGTTTTGTAAGTCTTAGGTATGACTCAAACGGGGTAGAACCCACAACCTCCTGTATCTGATGCGGACGCTCTAACCACTGGAGCAGTCTGGATCAGTGTATATATCGAAGATGAAAATGAATCTTGATGAAGAAATAGGATGCATGCATTTGATAATCTGATGTCAGGAAAATCTTACAATTTAAAATATACCAATCATTTTTTGGGAAATTCTCATTTCTTTTTAACCTTTAAAATATTAGTCTTTTGAGCTCACATGGCCAACAAATCAATAAACATATGTTGTGGCCCAACATCTGGAAGGTGATACTGTCAACATTCACCATTTTAAGCATTTAAAGTATAACAATAACAACAACAACAACAACAACAATGATCAACAGAATTTGATGAACTTTAACAGAAAGAACTGTGGCATAAATGCCTTGAGTTACACAGGTATATTATTAAGTAAGAATATAGTACATACCTCTTGCAATCAGTATCAATATTAATGAACTAAATTTCCACTTCCAAAAGTTGCATCATTAATTATTGGCTATTGTACAAAAAAAAATATCTCTACATGTTTTTGATGATGATCATCTCAGAAAATTTTCTTTCATTCTTCAAATAATGAGTATCAGTTCTGTTCAAAATAATGAAGTGTTAGTGGACCAGCTTAATAGTATGCAAGTCAAGCCCAAACTGACTAAAGTGACCACACTAAAACTTGACCACCAGACCATGAAGCTAATGATATAACACCAAACAATCTTTACCCCCTGAACTAAATCAGACATCTTCACTATATCAAACTCACACTATTGCTACAACAAAAAAGACATAAATTGCTACCATTAACACTGTTACCTGTACATTCAACTCCACTTTCTGCATGTTGTAAAGACCATCAGAGAAACAGAAACAGGAATAATTGGACACTATTCCAAACTGTCTCTTATTTGTGACAGTGCATACAATACCCGTCTCCAGTTATGCAAGATATAACAAGTATTTTTTTAATTTGTCCTGTTAATTGCCCCAAGTTTCCATAAAAACATTCTATACACTTTGATGACTATTTTTAAACAAAGACATAAAGTTTACACTAAATCCTAAATTCAGTACAATTTGCATACTCCAGCTGTTGTTTTCTATTTTCTATCAAGATATTACAACTTTCATTATAGGTACATGTATCGGTATGTCTCCCTAACATTATTGATTCTGCATGCAATACATCATGCTATAAACTATACTTTTGTTGTATTTCAATAACTGCAAATAAATAAATAAATAAATAAATAAATAAATAAATAAATAAATAAATAAATAAATAAATAAATAAAATCTTCAAGTCATTACTACACTAAATGTTACCTCTTCCTATGGCCTTGAACTCTGAACTTCAGAACCATCAATAGCTAGCCAGTTTTTGTCATTTAGAATGATATCTGGCAAAGTTTGATCTCAACATGAGAAAGGGGTGAATGTTTTTTATAAACCAATTTTTTAAAAAATGGACATAAAGAAGAAAAAATAAAGACAGAATAGTGAGGCATCTTCAAGACTTGAGTGATTTTGTCACCTTGTATAAATGACAAAGACAGACTTTTATGCCCTCTTGCTGTCCATCAAATTGGGTCTTATTATGTTCAGCAGTTGTTGAGATGTCATTTAAAGGTTTTCCTATTTTTCATAATGTCATAATTCATGGTATGTCAACATTAGTGTAAATCTATAAAGTCCTAACACAGCTCAGCTTTGGACAAATTCTACATGACATTATTGGCAAAGAGAATTTTTAAACTATTTGTTCTAGTTTTAATAAGGCAGCCATATCTCATGTCCCATTGGACATCATTTTACATACCTGAAATGTGTTCATGACAGGATGCAATTTTGCCAAATTCTGTTTAGAAATTTTGGAAAAGTGATTTAGAAGTTTTTCTATATTTAGTAAACTTCATCCATATTTGATGGTGTATCAGTATCATCTGTATACCGTAAACTTTAAAAGTCTTAACTTTTTGGTCAAATTTGTCTAGATTCTATTCAGTGTAATTTTAGAAGTCATTTAAGTCTTTAAATCTATTTTTATGAAGTGGAAGCTTATCTGATAAAATATCTAAAATTGTTTGTAAAAAGAAAATAAAAAGGTCTTCATGCCAGGGTACTTTAATACATTTATAAAATTCTGCTGAACAGGTTTTGGGAGAAGTCTGTTAAAGGTTTTTCTAGCTGTAGTTATAGTGCCCACATATGATAAAATAAAACTGATAAGGTTTTTATGTTAGAATATTGCTTTGTTCTAGGTTTGGGTTTAAAATGGTCCAGTAGTGTTCAAGATGATCATGGTGATACTAGCAACCATTGACAGACAACACATAAAGGAACATATCATAAGCTAATTTTGGCTTACTGGCTGGGTGAGTGAATCAAGAGGCTAAAGCAGACCCAATATCTGGTTATCTTATACAAGCTAAAATACTGACCATTTCACTAAGTTGGCCTATGTAGTATTTTAAGAATAATGTTTTGCAAAGTATCCCCCAGTATTGTCATTAATTTAATTTTGTTACTTAAAAATATTCCCATATCAATTTTTCTAATGATAATTGCATAATTAATATGCAGTCTCTTATTCATGCAGTCCACCAACATCATAGTTATAGAAGTTCATCCAAGCTTTATAAAAACTGGATGAAAATTAAAGTCCTTAAAGAGGTAATAAGTTCAGTTGTATCATCCACAAGGTTCTCAGTAATATGGCCTCAAGGTAGATTAGTTCTTAGCTAATTGTCTTGCCCTCTTTAAATAAAGTTATAATTATGTGGAAATCTCATTATAGAACTTACAATAAAAGCTTACAGTCCACAGTGTGGTAACAAAATCAAAGCTATTCAGAAAAATGATAACCTCATTAATGTGTGTTTGTATCAAGAATCTGCAAGATTTTTTTTTTTTTAAAATTAGAACTAAATGAACCAAAAATATAAAGACATTTTATCACTCAAATGCAACAGATGTTTGTGCTTGCAATGTATAAATATTAGAGAAAGTACCTATTTTAGTTGGCTCCAATATAAAAAAAGGTGTTTTTTCTATGCTATAACACTAACTGCATATGAACTGAAGTGATTTTTGTGATAACCTATAAACAATGTAATATGAAATATGTTGGATAAACAATTCAAAATGTTTCTAAGAGAATGAATAATTATCACTTTCATCTTAAACACTGTATCCATCATTTTTTCCACAATTGTTTCAAAAAATTTTAATACAAATAATTACTCTATACATGTACATGATTTTTATTTCAAGCCAATCTATATTGTGCATGGAGAGATGAACAGACTAATTAAAGAAAGTTACTGCATTCACAGGATTCAATGTGGTTAATACAAAGGCTCTGTATAAAATTTTATATACTGCAATAAAAGAATTGATATGCTTTATACATTGTATACATTATATATATATATATATATATATATATATATATATATATATATATATATATATATATATATATATATATATATATATATATATACATATATATATATCCTTTATAAATATATAATTGTATGTACAATTGTAAAGTGGTCTCTACATTAATTTTTTCAATGATTTAGTTTTCATTAGAGACTTGTGTATTGTTATGATGATGCATATCAGTTATGATGTTATGTAAATGACAATTGTTATTTTAAATTATTAAGATATAATCCATTAATTTCAAAATAATTTGTGCATGAAGAAGCATACAGTAAAGTGAAAATAGTTGCACAGATTTATTGGTGTTTGTGTTCTTTTTTATTTCTATTCTTTATGTGAGTGTTATATATATAAACACACAAATATGTACACACATATAGAAATACACACACTGCTCATAATTAAGCTCTTTAAGTACATCACATGCAAGGTCACATGATTAATTGTAATTAATTTCACTCATAATCACTTTCGACCAAGAGCAAGAAGACAGTCCTATTTATCACCTCTGAACAAAATGCTATGAAAAGCACAATCTCCAGAGCAGTAAAGAAAACCATTCAGATACAGTGGTAAATAAATCACTTCATCAAAAGCATAGGGTTCATTCATAAGCACAAGAACCACTCAAAAGATTGATGCTCTAGCTAGGCCCAAAAAGAATTTCAAGTAATCCTAGCTAAGACCATTTCTTTTTTTTTAATTGCCAAGTGATGAAAGCATTTCTGACCTTCTTGAGTAATTTTAAATTGGCTATTGTGGAAGTCATATTAGATGCCAGTTGATCAGTACCATTTTCATCAGGACTAACTAAATATCATTAGAAGCCATTCATTGAAAACCCAATGTCAATATGACAAGCCATTCAGGAGTAGTAATGACAATAATGGCACCATTTTCAGCTACAAGTGCCATTGGCTGATATAGCCTTAAATTAAAAAAATAAATATCATTAACAAGATTTTCAAGATGGAGTCAGTATTTTATTCTCATTTTCATTTAGGATAAACCAAAAGTCTCCTGGCAAAAATCAGATTTTGATTTGACCATCAATTGAAAAAGAGTGGCAATAACAAGATTTTCAACATGGTGACCATATTGGAAGTCAAAACAACACTATTTTCATTTATGACTAAGACATCAAACTGACTTTTTGGTGAAAATTCCATGTTGATGTAACCATCTTGATTATACAAACATCTTAAATAGAGGATCTTACATGCATAATGATTTAATATTGAATTTATAAAATGAGTTGAATAATGGAAATTATTTAACGAGTTTCATAAATTTAGCATTAAAACATTACTCAGTTAAGATTCTTTTTATCACAATTTTTATTTCAGTAAAAATTATTTAGAAAGAAAGAAGAATGAATAATTTCATTCATTCTGACATTTTGATGTTTCATTTGTTGTGAATAAAGAAATATGCCCAAACAAAGTTGAGACAGTAAAAGTAGATTATATTTTATTGTTAACTATAAATCAAAGAATAAGCTTGCATCCAAATAAATAGAACATTTTACAAAGACAAAATAATTTGTTAACACAAAATGTCCAATGCATGTGATGTCACATTGATACAGTGCAAAGTACCAGTTTCAGTTTGCATATAGTGCCAGTGTTTACCTTGAAATTTCACATCACAACTAAACATAATATTGCTGCAATATTTTTGTGAAAAGAAGATAAACATATTTACTGTAATGTATTTGAGACCAGATAATTGCAGTATTTGATTTGGAACATTAGACTTTATAGAAGATGTAAACAAATCTCTTTTTCAGTTGGACTTGCATCCATATTTACTACATAAATATGCTGTGGTTGGATAAAGTGCTGTCAGTTGGTAAGACCAGTCAGTCTATGTCTAAGACCAGTCAGTCTATGTCTATGTCTACCAGTCAGTCTATGTCTACATTTTTCTGTGAACAAAGGCGAGTTTTTTTTACAGCTGTAAGTTCACATTTAAACCACACACTTGCACATAGGGTAGACTTAATGCTACAGATATAATGCCCAGGACCACCACCACCCTCACCCCTGCTATCAACAGAGCAATACCTGTAGTTTTCTTTGTTATTGTTCCTGTCTAGGGGTTTTAGCCATATTTCATGTTATGATATGTTATACTTAACATAACAAACCCCTGTAGAGGTAAATTGGCCATACTGAAATGGATGAGACCATTTTCTCCCAATTCCCTTTCATGAGCTAAATCAAAAAATGGCAGCAAAAAATGTTCATTCAAAACAAGAATCCAGAAGGCAAGGTTAAAAAAGTTTCAGATGATTGCAGCCAGTCAGTAATGAGGATATTGGACAATATTATTCCAATGGCCTTATCTGGACTTATCAGAATCACCTAAAGTGATATTTTAACATGTTGTAATATAACAAATATGAAACTGCACATACTATAGGAAAACTGTACCAACTATGTGATAATAAGGCTTATGAAAACTGAGCAGGTGTGGTGGTGTTTATAATTTTTAATGTAGCTTTAACAATTTTTCAGTCATTTCCCTATGTTTGCAACAAAAAAAAATTGAGCAGACAGAGCTGTAAAGTTGTTGTAAGGTAAATGGCAGATGAAATACCCCAGGAAAATACTGGAAATAATCACTAACCTTGAGAAGCTTGTTAAAACAGATATGTTTTGGGAACAGACCAGACACTTTGACCCCTTATGTTGTTGATGCACCCTTGAAAAGCTGGAATTATTACAGTACCTTCATTTCTAGTTTGTTCTTGTGGTGGCTTGATTCATCCAGAATCTTATAACCATCTGATTCTAAATGAGAACCCCAAATGGAATTTGCTGCACTGCAAACAAGGGTATACACCTTTATTTGCACCAGATTGAATTTATGAAAGAACATGGGGGACCTTGAAAGAGGAGATTGTACCTGAAACAGTAGTTGGTAACCCTCACTCACAATTGAAAGGACCCATCCAAGATGCTTGACTATAATGCATCTAAAGACTGAAAGTTTAGGAATGCATAGCAGGAGAGGGTTCGAGTTGGTGTGGTTTGACTCCCCATATATGTTTTCCCCTCTTACATTTGGGAAGGAAAATGGATTAGAAAACTTCCATCTTGGGAGGAGAGGCATCTTTTGGTGACATGCTTTGGACTCAGCTGTTGAGAAGGTTTGAACTGAGGTTAAAAATTGGATAGAGGCTGCATCTGTTTAAAAAACTTTGCATATGGCCATTGTGGTAAATCATGTTATCATGCTTCTAGGTTGACTGTGATGAGCCAAGTGAGATTGCAAAGAATCTGTGCTGGTAATTCTACAGACTTGGGGAAGTCATGGTAGGAATGCTTTAAAAATGGTCTCAGTTTTGAAAGGAGCAGCCTTAAAAAGTTCTTCACTATCATTGAGACTCCTTGTCTTGTCACTAACTCCCCTGTTGTTTACACGGTATGTGCTATATAAACCCTAGTGGATGCACAAAGTTAACACTGAAACTTGCCTGTTTTTCATCTGTAGTCTAATTAAACTTTTTTAACAGAGCAATTGCATTCAAACACAGTAATAATGTGACATGAGTCACAAAAACAAATTCCAATATACAAAAATGAAAACATACTGAATTTGGTCAGGTTTTGTGTATGATTGCTCTCAGTCAAATTTAATGTTAGCATGGTTACTTTTCAAGCAAACATATAGTTATGTCAACCTGTAATTAATATCATTTGGCATGATGTAGGTGCTGCTGTTGTCCAAGGTGATCTAATATCATTAATATTATGGACACCTGTACTAATCCAATCAATGGCTTTAAATGATAATATGTTGTTGTTTATGTGGTTTGGACATTGTCTCTATGCTGTCATTTCTCATGCACACCATAGATAAGAAAAAAAGCCAACCCAGGGTGGTTTTATATTTGGCAACCAAGGAGTGTCTATTAGGCTCTGGAGCTAAACAGTAAACAGGAACCTTGAGAAATTTTGCTTAACTCTGGCAACAATCATATTGCACATGCATACCACAAATTATGGCCATGCATGGACTGGCATTATAAAATTGACATAATTTGTCTGCAAAGTTCCAGTATGGCTTAAGAACACTATGGATTTATTACTTTTCAATGGATGACCTGGAGTTGCTTAAACGTCTTGTGGTTAACATGTACTTTTATGCACATTAGGTGGACCCATTCTTGATGACTTTGTCTCCTCACCACTCTCCCCAAAGGTGGTTACTGATGCATAGCTATATTGATGCAGTGCTATAATTCTCTCATACATGTTTCTGTTGGAGAAGGGCACAGGTGGTCTGAGGGTCCTTAATGTGCCTGTGGAAAATTCATAAGATAGCAACTAAACCTATTAGTCTTCAAATAATAATGACCAAATAATATCAAGCCACAATGTTATAGTCGGCCTCAGCCAAAGCATCTTACAAAAATAATTAATGCAGTATGGAATAATTGTGAAGTTACAATCAGGCTTTCTTGGGTAAAGTTAACTGGAAATATTTCAGTGTGGTTGTTCAGTTTCATATTGCCACACAAAAGAATATGTCTGTGACATGAAAGTTGCCAAAGTCAATAGTGTTATAAATGCAAAAGACTGGAGGAATACTTCCGTTCTTCATAGCCATTCCAGTGCTGTTAGCAGCTATGGCTCAAGCAATTGCAAAAGTGGCTGCCACTTCATCCAGAATGACACTTGAAAAAGGCAGTTGTTGGGTGCATAGTGTATCATGAATGAATCAATGATGGAAAAGATCTTCAATTATACCCCTAGGCCTTCAAAAGCAGACTAGGAAAGGTCTTCAGTTGTGACTTGCATTTATCTGTTCAGTTTTAAATTATATGTTCTGGTTATGTGAATATGCAAGATAAACTGGCACACATCAATGATTCCCCACAACTGGGAAACTAGCATCACATTTAACAACAGGATCTGGAATGCATTGGGTAGCATATGTGATAACACCCAAACATCTTCTATTTTGACTTTTATGGACTTTCACTCTCACCTAAAGTCATTAATTATTAAACCCATTGCAGCAGACAACACTGCAATTGCAAAACAGTACAGTAGATGGATTACCCCATAAGCAGAGATACTGACAATTTTATTTTAATAGGGGAAAGTCTCTCCCAGGCACTTGCAGATAGGGGAATGAGTGTGGGGGTGACAATGCTGAATGTTAGCTGACAACATTATTACATATATTAGGTATATGCATACATAATTTAGGACAGGCATTTAATGATTTTATATCACATCAATGACAACAAATATCTAAAATATATCAATGCTCAACTTAATTATACTTCTCTGCTTTTTCTCACTCCACTTCTTCAAAGCTTCTGAAAATGGTAAATATCTATATGCAATCAGTTTACTCACTGTTCCATAAGTTAAGAGCAGTGTGAATTCTGTCTTGTGAACTAAATCCCTCTCATCTGTTGATTGTAATGGAAAATTTACTGTAATCTTTGTCAATTTAAACAAATTAGGGAGCTGGTCTTCAGGATATTGAAACTTCCACAACTCAATCATGTTGTCCCTGGGATATTTCTGTTGTAGGATCACATGTATTGCTTGGATGTATTCAGCCAAGGCTGAAGTCTTTGAAGACCATCAGTTAATCCAATGTGCAACCACATTCATTAATTTAGTAAATGGATTATCTTTCTAATATTCCTGACAGTGAACACATAACACTCTCCATTTTAGTTCAATTTAATTGCCTTAATCTGTTTTATTGTCCATGTAAACATTCATTAATTAAAATAACTTTGTTATGCTCAATAAAGTTCTGTTATGGTTGATTGATAGATTAATTTGTTTTACTCCTCTAGAAGACAATTAAATTAAAATTCTTTTGAAAGTTTCTTCAAAAACTCTGCAGATCTCAATCATTCAGATGCTTGTATTCAAACATTAAATCTAGTATAGCTTAAATGAAATCACAGGCAAAATGGATGTCCAAGACTTAATTTGCCAACCTTTAATTTTGTGTTAAAATAATCCCAATAAATTAAAAGATATAAAATGGCATGCAATGGGTATAAAAAATTGTGGGAAGTGCAAATAATTTGTGTAATCTTTCTCCCATTAGTTTTCATAAGTTGTATGACTAGCAATATTTGTTGTGAGAAATTGACAATCTCATGAGTCAATCATATTCATAAGCAAATAAAACATGCTGCATGCACTGAGCACTCTGCAAATGCTTAATGATTTGACATTATGGCTTAGAAAGTATGCCTACTGACATTTACAGATGCTCAAATGCCAGACAACATGGCTGGCACTATCAGCTGGGTTGTTCATGTTGGCCTGAGTGAGCTGATCTGAGTCACAGCTTTCTATCCCATATGCAGGGAGACTGAATAATGTCCATGCATAGGTATGTCCACTTAATACAGGATAAAGTCATAAAATCAGATCTGTCATGAAAATCATATAAACCCATTATCATATTACTAAAAACAGCTGAAAATACCAAAGTTACTCAATTGCAAATTGGAATGTGGTTCTAATCAGCAAAGTACTTAAGTTACGGTAAATTGTATCAAAAGGAACTATGTTTTGTGACTGGTGTGTGTAAATTGTGTCACAATGAACTAGGTTTGGTAACTGGTATGTGTAAATTGTGTCAAAATGAACTAGATTTAGTGAATGGCATGTGTAAATTGCAGATGAAATAGGGTTGGAAATATTATGGGGTTGGGTAACAAAATATTTTTGACTCTGACATTTGAACATTACAAGCAATAAGTTTATTTCTTATGAAAGTGGCTTACTATTTCTGAAATTTGATTTATAAAGTCAACCACCTTTATTTGGGAAATTGTTATTGTGACTTGAGTGTCTGTAGCTCAGCATTTGTGGCATGTGTCCTTCCAATATCTTTAAAGTATTGTGCCCTTTTGCTTTTGTGTCAAAGTGAACTCAAATTTGAACATTCTGACCAAAAATTTCTTATTTTTCTTGCCCCTTGTGCAAATTATACATAGGTTTATTCAATTCATGTTGTTTAGAATTAAATTTACTTTGCATAAACTATAAATTTTCTAATTTGACTTCAATGAACTTATCCCAAGTAAACATTCTCACCTCCAAATTCATATTTTTTTGTTGCCCCTTATGCAAGCCATTGGCAAGGTTTGCTCATGGTATGTGGCTTAAAAAAATATTGTCAAGAAACTATTTTTTTATTATTATATACTTACTGAGTTTGACCTTTGACATTTTGGACAAACTACTTTAATGCATTTCATTCTTATTCCAAGAAAAATCAATCCACACACCTGGAAAGGAATTTGGTATATAACAAACATTTTTTAATCCTTCTTTCTTGATTGAGTCAGTGTTATGTATATTTAATTTGTATTTTTTAGTTTTTTGTCTCCACTATAGGTTATGTCTAACTGTACTTTGGACTTGATCTCACTGTGTACCTGATGCTATTTTTATTTTTATAAAAGTAAAACATAGTTATTACTTATCCAGGAGTGTGGGTTAAATATTAAGATTATCAATAAAGATAATCATATTTATTTGGGTGGGGTCTATGATATTGGAATTCCACATGAAAAACCTGTTTTACCTGATGTTTTCCATGTTCTTTATTATAAAAGTTTAGCAACACATTATCTGTTTACAACTTAGTATTTTTTAGAAATGAACTTTGGACCTATATCCTGGCTTTACTATTGTGTCTTAGTTTTTATATAATCTTATTTACTTGAAAAGTTATTCATTTTTTGTGATAACATTATAGCAGAATTTGTATTCTTTGGTTTTGTTTTTGAGCTGGGTGGAATTATTTATGAAACTATTATTCTCTGTAACTACAAAGTGCTCAATAATACTCTTAGAAACACTAGACAAGGACATCTTGGATTATATTATTGTGATTAGTTGGAAGACTTGTTAACACATCATCATGCTTCAGCCCATTGACACATTAGTACATTCAAGACTACAGGCACATCAACACCTTCAGTGCTAGATTTTGTTTAGATCACTGGAATTTAATCAGAACTTTATTCATTAGGACTGGTGACAGAACCTTTTGGACTATCTGGGATTTAATTCACAATACTGTATGTTCTTTTACAATTTTCATTTTGTATTCTATCAAAATAAATTGTTTGTTGAACTGGACAATCTTTTAGCTTTCACTCTTTTCTGTTACTTAGTTCAAGACCATAGAGTCATAATATCAGTGACATTAATTTTTCATATTTTGACCCCCAATCAACAGACTTCTCTATCATACACCAACTGTAAGTAATTTACCAAATCTGGTTAAGATGTGTGCTCTAGAATAAATATTATTCTGTAAAACCATATTTCATTGCTCAGTCCAAGTAACATGACCAAAATATATTTTACAAAAAGTACAAGCCATCCCATACTTTTGGTCAAGATCAATGATCTAGAACTCATGTTTTAGTTCTGGTCTCAACCTAAACAGATTGACAAACAAGAATACAGTTCTAAGTTTCCAAAGGAAAGGTTCTGCAAAATACCTATTTCACATTTGAACAGTGCTCTAATGTATGGCTTTCCAAATTAAAAAAGACTATTCTTACTATGTTATTGACACCAATACTAACATATGCTGCCAATAATTATAACAAGTATAAAATGTATGCCTAGGTTTGCCTGTCTGGTAAAACTGGTGGAGAAAAGATCTAAAATAAAACTAACATGAACTATCAAATCAGAGCACATTTTGGATGTACAATGAAACTAACATGAACTATCAAATCAGAGCACACTTTGGACATACAATGAAACTAACATGAACTATCAAATCAGAGCACATTTTGGACATACAATGAAACTAACATGAACTATCAAATCAGAGCACATTTTGGACATACAATGAAACTAACATGAACTATCAAATCAGAGCACATTTTGGACCTACAATGAAACTAACATGAACTATCATATCAGAGCACATTTTGGACCTACAATGAAACTAACATGAACTATCATATCAGAGCACATTTTGGATGTACAATGAAACTAACATGAACTATCAAATCAGAGCACATTTTGGATGTACAATGAAACTAACATGAACTATCATATCAGAGCACATTTTGGATGTACAATGAAACTAACATGAACTATCAAACCAGAGCACATTTTGGACCTACAATGAAACTAACATGAACTATCATATCAGAGCACATTTTGGATGTACAATGAAACTAACATGAACTATCAAATCAGAGCACATTTTGGATGTACAATGAAACTAACATGAACTATCATATCAGAGCACATTTTGGATGTACAATGAAACTAACATGAACTATCAAACCAGAGCACATTTTGGACCTACAATGAAACTAACATGAACTATCAAACCAGAGCACATTTTGGAGTACAATGAAACTAACATGAACTATCAAATCAGAGCACATTTTGGACCTACAATGAAACTAACATGAACTATCAAATCAGAGCACATTTTGGACCTACAATGAAACTAACATGAACTATCAAATCAGAGCACATTTTGGACCTACAATGAAACTAACATGAACTATCAAATCAGAGCACATTTTGGAGTACAATGAAACTAACATGAACTATCAAACCAGAGCACATTTTGGTTAAAACATAATTGAGCATATCTACTGTCAATGAAATGCCTGTATCAGGTATAAATCAAATGAGACCCAACATCAAATAGTTCACCTTGAGGCATTAAGATACTGATAATGATTTGAAGACAAGACATCATCAGTCCCAGTCAATTATCTACCATAGACATAGTGGATACAGAACATTTGATAGCAAGCAAATGAAGCATATCATCCTAACAAATTCAATTGTTGCCTTAATGGAAAAGGATGTACTGTATAATTCAAACAAATTTAAAACTATAATTTGATACATGACATTTCTCCTTGATATTGTGGATGATAAACTTTCTTCAATTTGTAAAAAAAAAAATGTGTTAACCTTTATAAAAATGTAGTTAATTTTTAATTTTTTTTCAAAATATAATCCTTAGAATGAGTAACTAGTCCTTGCTATATGTACATTTATCCAGATTTGCAGTGAAACCTTGCCTAGTTCACACAGTGAAACCTGGGCCCACATTCATACAGTAAAAACTGGGCCTATGTTCCCAAAGTGAAACCTGCCATACACTGATGAAAATGAAGAGAAAAAAAATGTACAAATTATGAGTAAACTGTACAAGTTGACAGGTATGATAGGGCCATTTTCCACTTTGAGAACTGTCTGTTTTCATACCATCTATATTTACCAAGTATGAAGAATATGCTGATTAACATAATATTTTAGGTCAGCATATGAAATCTTTTGTATGGCAATTGGTAACTGCTGGACAGCAACAGCTGTTATATGCCCCTTTAATTGCTCTTAACATCAAAGTGACTCAAAGGCAGCCAACTGAACAGAATACTTTTTCCATATAGTATCAATAATTAATGTTTCAATAAGATCCTGACTGGCTAATTAAGCACAGATTTTGCAAGGCTTTCATTATGGTAAGTTGTAGTTGTGGGGCTTAAAGCCAATTTTAGCAAAGGATAAGTTATACATGTCGGCCAGTATTAATAGTGGAGGAAGAAGCCGGGACATCCACAGAAAGAACCACCAACCCACAAGAATCTACTAGAAACTTTCTCACATATCCACATTCGATGAATCTTAGACTTGAACCCACAATGGCAGTGGTGAGATGGCAGAGATAGGTAATGGAGAGGTTTCAAGGTAGTTCAATTGACTCTGGGATATTTAAGAACCTGAATTGTAATCTGTGTAGGCAATGTGACAGTCAAAACTTCAGGATATACATGTAAGTGGTTGTGGGAATTAATTTGTTATTTTGCCCAAGGCTGATTCATTTCACTTGCTTGGCATTCTAAGATCTCAGAATTTAAATTATCTGTCTTAATGCAGCCATCCAAATCTGCAGATCACACAACACTTCTTCAAGAGTTGAGATTTGTGTCAAAATACTCTAATGGGTATTTTAACAAATTGTACAATGATATTACTGTCAAGAGTGATCTTTGCTTCTTTTTTTATATAAGCAACAGACAAGTTTCATGCTTTTTACACTCTTTCTTCTTCAACCATGTCCTAAAGTGCATTAAGGAACACTGCTCTGTTGGTCTAAGAAAGTACAGAATCCACCTTGGATGCAGGAGGTCACAGATATGAACCTTGGCCGAGAATTACAAAAAAATGATACCAGCAGCTTGACACTCAGCATTAAGAGGTGTGTGTGTGTGTGTGTGTGTGTGTGTGTGTGTGTGAGAGAGAGAGAGAGAGAGAGAGAGAGAGAGAGAGAGACTGATTTGGATTTTTAACATAGCTTTAGCAAATGTTCAGTTGTATCCAGTTGTATCACTATTTTGTCTGTAGTGTGGCAGTTTATAGTGATGTTTAGCACTGTGGCATCATGCTGCAGACATACACCATGATGTCCTACCCAGTCATATTATCTTGACACCAGTCCTAACACTAACCTCTTACTGCTGATTGCCTAATGAGGCAGCTGTTAGTACAATTTTATTTTTTGGTATGACTCGGCTGTGATTTAAACCTGCAACTGCCTGCATCCAAGGCAGACACTAACCACTAGGCCAACAGAGAGGTATCATTAAGAGGTTAGTGTTAGGACTGATCAGCCTGGTGTCATGATAATTTGATAGGATGGGGTAACATGCGACATGTCTGCAGCATGATGCCCCAGTGCTAGGTACATTACTATAAACTGCCACACTGCAGACATAATGTCAATACGACTGAAAAATCATTTATATATGTTAAAATCCAAATCACACACAACATCAAAAAAGGTGATTTATGATGATCTTTGAATCTGATCCAAAATGACACATAACAATAGAAAGTTCCTGGTTCCATATATACATGTTCTAATGTACTGTGACAAAATTTGTTCACTTACACATCTTGAAATACAATACTGAAACCTAAAATCACATCAATACTACCAGTTCATGTCAATTTTTTCATCAATGAAGATGATGTATTTTCCTCAGATCATTACCTTGTTCGAAAGATTGACTAATTGAGCAATTTATTTGTTTGAAGGAATTGTAGATACTTGTGTGTGAGTAATTAGTAAACAATTATTTAGTACACACTAGACATAAGCTATAGCAAGAAATTGTGAGAGAAGTCCACAAATGACTGCCATGGTGGGGAGAATAAATGGCACAAATTGGCTAAAAGTTCAACAATGGCTCCCAAGCTAAACAGATCCCTGCCCCCCAAATAAGCCATCACATATTAGTTGTTTATGACTCCAAAAAGCTGACAATCTTTCTTCAAAATAATTTCCTTTCAGAAGTCACTTGACTTGGTGGCCTTCAACTATTAAAATAAATGACAAAATACTGACTGACAATTCTGAATGAAGACATTCCACTCCCACACCATTTTATTGATGCATTGATAAAGACTTTGGATTAATAAATAACATTCTAATAATTACAACAGAAATTTGTTGAAATACAGAGATTATATCTATAAATGAAATTCTGGTTAACAAAGTCTGATAAACACAAGATAATATCAGTTTGGTTGACTTATCATTAGGATTGTCTTAGAATGTATTGCCAATATATATATCTGAATAAAAAGAATTTGGCTGGAGACTATGGTTTGCACATTTCATAATTTTATGCTGCTAACATAAATTTCCATTACTAAGTGATCTTTCAATGATTAAATTAAAAAAACTCACTATAACTTTTTCTAATGTTTCCTAATCTGTTTATTTCATGGATGAAATGTTGCCTATTTTGGGGCATTGGATTAAACTTTTGCCTGCAGGCCACCTTTGTCCCAAAAGCATATGCTACATTTTGTGAAAGTCTATCTGTCTGTTTGTCTTTGTGCTGACTGGTCAGGTCCACTTAGATCTAATGAGAGGAAGTTTAAATCCAGACAGGATCCAGACATGCAATTTATTAAGTAAAGAAAATCTGATCTCAAAAATTGACTTTACTATGTAATGTTTGATGAATGTAGATTATCTATGTTACTTGTGGCATCAATATAAAGCTGCATGCTTCTCTCTCCAATACCACCCAATTGAGTTTTAAGTCTTAATCAGTTAAGACAGCCAGTAATGTAATTTAGTTCTATGTACTGGGTAGATCACATTTGCTGTAACATGGAATAAAATGTCAATAAAATCAGCTATAGACAGATTTATTTTCTACTTTTACAAGTAGTTGCCCCAAACATAAGGAAAAATGTAATCATAATTCATATTACTGCTCAATAAATTCTGCAATGACCTGATACATTCTTAAGGTCTTTAATTGCCATATGCTTGTGATAATGTAACAATTCCAGTGCATAATTTATGTATTAAAAAAATGTACTAGTTAAACTGCAGACATGTATCAGTAAGACAAATGTTAGCATGGAAATTATCTTAGCAATTAATTAATGGTACCTGACTGATGGTAAACAAATCATCCAATTTCCAGGTCACTTGCTTACAGCTGTGGCCCACTTTTCAAGCAGATTCTCAATAATAAATGGGATTCCTTCCCCTCAAAATCAAAGACTTATTAAATTAGATCATTAGTCTTAAGTATGATTACTGTCTAGTTGTTTTGAGCAAATTTAAATCTACTGGGTCAAGAACACAAACATGTAAAAGTTAGCTTTGGTTACCTTACACTGGCTCTTTAGGTCCATTCATAATATTTAATGATGTGAACTTTGGAGAAAAAAGGTTGTCAAAATTACAGAATTCAAGTGATCTAGAATGCAAAATGGATTTCCAGAGACCATTCAGAAGGGCTAAGACATCCAGTATACAAATTGATTTTCCAAATTGTGAAAATTGCAGACTGACCAAATCTCTTTTGTTTTACATTATTGGCACATAAAATGTGTTTACCCTACCCCAACCTGGCCAAAAAGTAATAAAACTGAGAATAAAGGATTGATCTTAAAATAAATTTTGACAGAATTAAAAAAACAAGTCTGGTATATGAAAAAATGAACTTGGAGTACACTGTTAGCTGATTTTTTGTCATTTTCCCTATGCATTAATCTTATTAAAAAAAATAAATATTTTAATTTTCACTTTAACTTTTCTTCTGTAAACAAGAGTACTTTGAACAGCACACTATGCACCTGCTCTATATTTAATAATCTCCTATGTAGGTAACTGAATTTTTTTTTGACAGTTACAGTGACACTGACCTTTCATCTGTTTATACCCAAAATCAATAGACTTCTTCCTTACTCAAGCCATCCACAAAGTTTTGGTTTAAGTTTGTGATACAAATATAAGCTGCTATGCAGAAACCATTATTCCTATAACCAGTCACCTTCAACTTCAACATGTTGAACCAAATAGGGTTCTTCCTATGCTTGTGCATGCCATAAACTTGAATACCATACACAATGGAGAACTCAAGTTACTGTGTAAAAACCATTTTTCGGTTTTCAGTGAACCAGATTTTTTTTATCTTTAAAGCCCTCAATCAATTGGGGTCTTTCCTTCTACAAGTCCAAAAGGTTGTGTGATGGAAATATTGAGTTACTTTGACCTTTTGGCCACAAAATTTACAGGTTTCCTTCTTACTAAAGGTGCAACTGCAGATGGTACAGAACTAAAGTTATTGAGCATAAACAATGTTTCTTCTTTTGGTCATAGTGATACTGACCTTAGAGATTTTAAGTATGAAATCAGAAGGGTTCTTTTGGTCATAGTGATACTGACCTTGGAGATTTTGAGTATGAAATCAGAAGGGTTCTTTTGGTCATAGTGATACTGACCTTGGAGATTTTGAGTATGAAATCAGAAGGGTTCCTTCAGTCATAGTGATACTGACCTTTGAGCTTCTGATTATGATATCTTTCTTTTCCCAACTGCAAATCATTCACAATGTCTGGTAACAGCAGATAGTGGGCAACTCAAGTTTTTGTGCAAAATCAATTTGCTAACAGACAGACATAATATCATAATATAATATGTTCAATCTTGTGTTGTACATAAAAAGTGGGAATGCTATTTATTGGAAGGTATTTATTAAAACTACATTGTATCATTGGCATGCTGCCTGTAGCAAACACTGTGCCTGAAATTTATCCAATTCTAACATGCCACTGTGATCAAACAGCTGTCCAATTTTCAGTCCACATGACCATGACCTTTGACATTTTGATCCCAAACAAGTAATTTCTTCTTGCACCGAATGTAACTATTAAAGAATATGACTATTAAAAACATTTAGTAATGATAGTTGTTAGAGGTCTTGAGTTTTGTGCAGAAATGAAACAAGGAAAAGATGGCCTGGAAACTGTAAAGAAGTTGAAAGTAGGTTTACAACATAGTTACTAAAGTAACAACATTATTATTAATAAAACATTATGCCAGAAACAATATGAAAATGAATATCCTAAGAAACATTCCTACAAAGTTTAATAAAAAAAATGGTTCAGTGTTCTGAAAAAGCTGAGACTAGATTTTCCATATGGTTATTATGGAGAAGCCTTTATCTGGGAAGCCCTTCTTAACACATTTCTGGTCATGCCCTTTAAACAAGTTTCATCCAAAATGGCCAATAATTTTGTTGTTTTAAATTAAGTGGAAAATAACAAATGTTGATAAATGTTGGGCCAATAAGCTCAAATGGTTTTGACCTTAGTTGTAAAAAAACCCTGCAAAAACATCCCATTACTTCACAAAACACTGAGGTGGATATTATGCATTAATACCAACCACAATATATCTAAAGAATGAAAAGCAAAATACCTTCCAAACTGGTGATGCCATCTGCACATAAGTTGACATATTATCAAATTGCACTTCCCAGAATACAGAATAGTTGATAATAATCCTTTTGCATCAGGTTATGAAGACATGCCTTTCAAAGCTGAAGCATGTGTTCATTCTGTGGTCTTCATAATACCCATAAACCAACAGTGCACTATGATTTTTGAAGGATAGCCTGAGGCATGATCTGATAATAAGGAGATGCTGTAAGTACCTGTTGAAAACAGTCAATTACACCACCTGGAGCCACTACCTATCTTTAGGCCAATGATATTAATAAAATATATAAACATCATTCCAAATCAAAACTGCCTTTAATGTTTTCTTATGATGATGGTTCAATGGTTTGGATATAATAATCTTTGGTTGAGTGATTACATTAACTCACTTTTTAAAGTGTAAGGCTAGGTAAAAAATGACAAAAACTACATTGTGTTTATGGCATAATTAAAATGGGTAGTGTTCATACTTTATTTTTATTCTCCAGGTCATACTGCAAAGGACCATCAAATGAGTTAAATACCACTCTCATATATCATACCTGAATAAAAGTCTGTCAAAAACTAACCTTATGAATTAATGCATAGAAATATATAATACTTTCTCTTCCCTGTTTAATGATCTTAATCAAATTTAAAGATGATTTTTTTTAATACCATAGTCAATGTAAGTGCTTCACTCACAGACTAACTGCAAACAACAATCTGAAAACAACAATCTGAATATGGGCTAAAAAAAACATCTCATGTAAATACTGGACATTATGAACTGCCCTCAAGCCTATGGCTGTCATAGCATGTGTCTATAGACAAGTCACAATCAACAGCAACACAAGCAACAGTTGTAGACAACTCAAACAAAATTAAAAAAAATTTGTAAGTTGAAGGAATAACATTAAAAATTAAATGTGCATGTATTTCACTGACAGCTGATAAATCATCACAAGTTATGTACAAGACTGATTTTCACACATCTAACCCTACATTCATCTACCAAAAATGTACCCATTTGGGATGTATCATTACCATTAGCATCTAGACTCTTTCTTACAAAGTCTTTTAGATTACATTTCAATGGATATGACTAAATACACAAGATGTTTCATTAAGTAGCTTAGCTGGTTCAAAATTTTTAATGATAGAGGTCACTGACTTAAATTTTCCCTCACTATGACCTTGAAATTATGGCAGGGGATACTGCTATCAATGTGATGTACTGTCTAATCAAGACACATAACTACAAAAGTATCATTAAAATATCTTCAGTAGTTCAAAACATTGTACTCCAGACAAAGGTACAAGTCAGCATAACATTGTCCCTTGCAGAGACCCCAACACTGAATCTGGAGGCATATTTAAGGATATGGTATGTAACACTCTACTACAGTTAAAGTTTCAGTAAATATATCTATACTTCATAAGTTTTAATTGGAACAATGGTACAAGTCACAGAAAGATGCATTTTAATTCTGTGGCCTTACCCTGTGCTTAAGGCATGACTAACATATATGACATCAGTTAGTCATAATATATCCTTGGGCAATGTTTCATGAACATCTTTCCAACTGTTACATTAGTTATGGGCTGGAAAAGTAAATGGTTATAGATAGATGGCTAATATTATAGCATAATATGCCAGACTTAAGATGGGCATATATAAACTTGTGTCATTAATAATGCCTCACAATACAGTCAATGCCTCCAATATAGTCAAACCTATCAGTCACACTGGGAAAAAGGGAAAACTGGCCATCACACACAGGTGTACCTTTTTTGAATTGTTTTTTTAAAACAAATACCATGCACCAAATATTATTATTACTGTTTGTATTATTACATTATCAAGACTGTTTCAGTTTCAAGTTTACTGTGCATTAAATCATAATTACAGGTATATATTCTCTCTAATTTATATTCAAGACAAGATTACTGTATCCTGCTCATTTTAATCCATCCTAGATATGAAATCATTACCAACTTAAAAATATACACCTATCTTAGTTTCTTGATGATATAAAAACAACATCTGGATTGGTCAGTTTCTCAACTTTATGCAGCACATGAACTGAAAGTTCACCTGCCTTTACGGACATGTTTTTAATACAAAATGACTTCTGACTTTAATGAAAAGGTACAGTATGTAACTTATATCTCTTCTCAAAGATGACCATTTTTCTTCATAGACAGCTTTAATTCATATAAAAGTATATAAAGACATAAGCAATCAACAGAACAGATCATGCACAAACCTTTCTGAGCTTTGAAATGACTCTTCAATAAATTATAAACAGCTGATGAATTGATGTCCATGATAACAAAAATATCTTCCTGTGTCAACCATCCTCACTAACTGCCCACTTCACTGCATCAATTTGCCATTCATATTTGGTGATTTTAGACCAGCTTTGACAAGACAAAACTGCCTCAAAATTGTACGTTATGAGAGAAAATTACATTCTGAAGTTTCATCCAAGTTGCTTTTAATATAGTTGAAAAGTACCTTAAAACCATGCAGATATTACAATATGATTTTTGCTCAGTTGAAAATTGTTCTCATCTGACATTTATGTTATATTGCACATGTAAAGATGAGTTGTTAAGAAGTATCAAACTGAATATCAACACCTAAACAATGTATTTTATCATACTGTGTATGGTACACTGTGTTATACTGTTTTATTATGTAATATATTATGGACCATTAAAGCCATATAGTAATGAATAAACTTTCTGCTGTTCTGCAGGTTTCCATACTGTACATACAGCTGTAGATCATTTTGACCATGACTGACATTACAATTAATGACAAGTGTTTTAAAAAACAACAAAATACTTATAGCAAAAATAATCAAAACTACTGAAATACCCATGTATCCTTTTAATATATGTCCCAAGTAAACAACAATATAGTTTTAACTGTAGTTAACTATATTTGAGTACTTTAATCTGGGGGTCAAGACAACCAGTATCATTAACAGATGGAACAATGTTTAAGTTCCTCCTCCCTGTCTTCTCCAGCAAGAAAATAAAAGCACACCACATTTTGGCACTCCTGATTTCTACACCACATTTTCATATTTTGTACAAAGATTAAATTTCTAAATAAAAAGTGAATCATAACATTTGACATGTGGGATCATGTATTATTTAAAACACAGTCCAGAGATATTTATGTTGATGTAGAACATTTATTTCAGCATGAATATGAAGAAGCTGATGCATGTAACTAACTCGAAATGATGACTAGTGTTCAAATGTAAAACTATAAACTAAATTGAATGCTCAGTTTAAAAAGCTACAAGAATATATTACTTGCAAAGCAAAGACAGAAAATGCAAGTTATCTTTAATCAATCACAGATTCAGGAAATTATTCTATTGTGAC
Source organism: Potamilus streckersoni (assembly GCA_016746295.1). NCBI lineage: Eukaryota > Metazoa > Mollusca > Bivalvia > Unionida > Unionidae > Potamilus > Potamilus streckersoni. Next base: position 537,254 of record JAEAOA010001572.1, on the reverse strand, counting down.
ATATGGACTCTGAAATACTATGATCTAAATACTTGTGATATTATCCAGTAAAATCTAATTAATTTCTGATGTCAACCATGTATACCTGATTTCATGCTGACCATATGTTAACAAGTTTTAGAGTGTAAGAATTAGGCACACAATAATGACAGAAAAGAATGTTATTACATTCTATCTACACCTTCATTCAAAATGTTTTTTATTATGCATACACTTGGAAAATATGATTTTCTTGGACTTGCTTGTAGGTAAATTTTTGCATCAAAAGTCAACCAATTACAAACAAAATTTTATATTAAAAAATATCACCAGAAATAGATAATAGCACAATAAATGTATTATTCTGTGAGAGACTGTATTCAATGATTGAGACTGTGAGATCCTGGTATAAAAAAATCCTGTGAAATTTTCCTGTCTGTGAAATGTATTACTAAGGCATGAACCACAGTATTGACTTATTGTACCATCTATACGTGCTTATAAGTTGAGTCAAACTGCAAAGAACAACAATCCTGATCTGCTGAGGTACAATTCACCTGCAGATCAGGGTCTATGTTGTTTCTTTTAATAATTACTCCTAACACACTGCACAGACCCAGATCTGTTGGCACATTCTGTGATGGCAGATCTAGATCTGTGCAGTTTGCAGTTGGGTTCATAAGTGGGTATATATATACACACACACACTTACACCCTTACCTTACTGCTTCCCCAAATTCCATCAAAGTGTAAAACTACAGTTATCTATCATTAAGTCACCATAAATCAGTCTGGACATAGCATAACAACACAATTATTTATGCCCTATAATTTCTGTTCTGCTTTTATGAATGTAAACAACTGCACTTATTCAATATCACTGGGAGTGGCATCAATCATTATTAGGACAAAATGAGGCAGTGTCATACTTGTACAAGATTCAAACATGACTGAAATGTCTGGAATTCCAGATTATAGCTAAGGTTTCACGATGATTTTTGGGAATGCTCAAACAGTGGCAGATATGGTTGGTTTGTGGGCTTCAATCTAACCTTAGTGGGATTGACATCACTTACTGCCTGGATAACATAACTTAATCATCATTTCATTAAACTAGCTACCATAGCATTGTAAGATGCAACCTCCATCCCAAACTTTATATTATATGGATTTTACCTAATTTATTATATTCTGATAAAATATTCTTAATATTAAGTATGATTGTTTTGTTTTTGCTTGGTTTAATGCCTTTTGTCAGCACAAGATAAGCAATACATGGAGACCAGAATATCTGGTGGAAGAATACCATGGGAAGACCCATGGGAGGCTACTGGTAAGCTTATTCATATACCAATGTTGGTAGAGCCTACATTCAAACTTTGGGCCCCAAGTGTGGTCAAAAGGGCTCTCCATTACTGATGACTGCCATCTCACCTATGTCTGTGTGGGTTTGAGTCTTAAGATTCTTAAGATTCATCGAATGTGGATATTATCTGAGAAAGCTTGCCAGTAGCTTCTTGTGGGTCAATGGTTCTTTCCTCGGATTTCTTCCTCCACCATTAATACTGGTTGCCATGTATAGCCTATCATGTGCTCAAAATAGGCTTTAAGCCCCAGAGCAATAACAACATTCGAACTCATGCCCTGAGAAGGGGAGATGTTTTTATGATTTGTAAAGGTAAGAGTCTTAAAGAGGGGAGATGTTTTTATGATTTGTAAAGGTAAGAGTCTTAAAGAGGGGAGATGTTTTTTATGATTTGTAAAGGTAAGAGTCTTAAAGCACTTGGCTACTGAGGACACCTCAAAGTAAGTAATATGTATAATCTTCACTCTTCCAAGATGCTTGCTTTCTTTATTCAAAGGTAAATGTGCAATTCAAGAATTTTGTTGTTAAGGCGACTGGTTCCTTTGATAATTAAATCTGTTTTAATGGAGAAAAGCATATTGGGATAGTTATTTATCTTGATGATTTAAGTCTATTTACCAAAAAACTAAAACTGGATCAAAAATACAATCTCAGTAATTACAAATTTTTCAGTCAATTGGATGCAAGGTCACCTCATCATTATCTAGGGGTTGGTGAGGGTAAAATTAATTTTAATTATATAATATTTACTCATCACTACTTCTTGGCATACCTTTTTTCATGCAGATAAACCTCATGTGTTTGACAGAGTACATCCTCCCCTGGATTGGAGAATGGTTAATAAGACAAGAGTCAATTCATACTTCTTGCATCCACCATGTGCTGAACAGTCACCTTTTTCATAGACAATAATTATGCCAGGACATCACTGACTTGTGGGAGTAGGGCATTCATCAATACCAATAAGTAAGTATTATATATTTAAAATTAGTTTACCCAATCCCAAAACAACATGTAAATGGAGTACAGTAAAACCTGTCTTGAGAGACCACTGCTATGAGAGTCCACCTGTCTTGAGAGACCAGGTTCTTCATGTACAGATTTATTGATTATATAGTATTATGACCTGTTATGAGAGACCACCTGTCATGAGAGACCATTATGTTTTGGCAAAAGGGGTGGTCTTTCAAGACAGGTTCCACTTTGTCACTTATGCAATTTGTCACTACTGCATAGCTGAATTTGTCAGTTAGTAGGGAAGATTGATCAAAAAATAAAAAAAAAACTAAATGTATTCACCATATGAGGGAAAGATTCATTTTACTGTATGTTGGGAACAAAAGATTCTCCACCTGCCTTCACAGACCTAAGATGCAGAATCTTTCCGGCCTGAATGATGCAACTGGCAACCTAAAAACTTCTTGCAGATAGATTGCTCAAGATGAGCCAAGTTTTAAGAAGGAAAAAGTAAGGGCTGTTGCAGGAGGAAACTCTTGTGTGGATCTATCACCAGGTCTAGACCACTGCTGAACCATGATCATTGAAGACACAGTGGGGCTATTATGGGTTGATCATGACAATGGATGTCCTAATTCCATTAAGTAAGACCTCTGATGAGTCTAATACAACATCATAGCAGATGTGTGGTAGTTCTGCCAATAAAGCTGTTGAAGCAGAAAGTGTATTCTGGGTAGTCTTAGTCACAGCTTCCAGCAAATGCTGCTAGCAACAGTAAGTTTTGAGAATGGTGAAGTTCCACCTTCACAAGCATGTCTGCCTTGGCTGCTGGTTGTGGGTTTGAACACCAACTGAGTCATACCAAAGACTTAAAAATATGGTACAAACTGATGCCTCACTTGGTGCTCAGCATTAAGAGATTAGTGTTAGGACTGGTTAGCCTGGTGTCAGGATAATGTGATTGGATGGTAGATCCTGTTATATGTCTGCAGCATACCATGCCCCAGTGGTAGACATCACTATAATCTGCCACACTGCAGACACTGTATTGATATGATTGAAAAATTGCAAAAACTACACACACACACAAACAAAAAGTATTTGTGACATGCCACCCAGAGAATGAGACAAGCAGTGCACCTCCTTCTTTGCAGAGGGTAGCAACTGAGAGCACAAGTGTTGACTTATCTCTCTTCGGAGGAGGGGTGATCTACTCCTCAAATGTTCAGCCCCTATTACAGGAGGGACCTTACCATTATGTTTCCTGGTTTTAATATAAAAGTCCCTGTGATCTGGAAGTGTTCTTCCAACGTAAAGAACTAGTCATCTTGCAATGGGTTCCTTGGGGCTCTGCAAGAAAGAAACCTGAAATCAAATTATGAGAGGGATTTACATTCCTCATTCTTCTGTAATTATTGTAAGAACTGGTGACAGTCTGGATGAGTATTATAAAGGCCTCTTCTGTGGCCAGACTTTGCAACAAACTCTACCTACATTGTTATATGAACAAATTGTCTTGGAGAAAATCAATGAATAATGACAATATTTTATGTTATGTTACATATAAACTCACCTGCTGTTAAATATATGTGTTTAAATATGCCCCAGTGCATGAACCAACATGTGCACAAAGTATACAATGATCTAGAACTTACCTGTCTTTACTTATACCTAAGTAAGACATTTACTGGTAAAATCTTTATCAATCTGCCCTATGAAACACACAATACAAAAATACTGTGATGAGAGTTACAAGAACAATTACCAATTGCAACAGTAAAAAAAAGTTTGGCATTTAGACAATTAATAAAGAACATAAAGCATGTAATTACTGTATTTTAGGGAAGGGCCTCTGGTGTTTTATTTCCATAACACAAACAACTTACCCATAACCAGTGTAATTGAGGATAAATAAAAGTCTACCCAAACCCTTAAAGGGTTGAGTACAGCATGGTAACATTCAAAGTCACTTAAAGAACCCATTCCTGAAGGAAATGGGGCTTACTGGCAAGAAAATAGAATATGCAAAGGATACATATAACATCAAAATATTTGTTATGGGAAGACTGCAGCGGAGTGCAGCAAAAGCAACAATAGAAACTTTTCTCCAGTAATAGATTTAACACACTTCCATTAGCATGATATCCTTGAAAAGCTGTTTGCACATGGGTATGTAAGGTACATGAATGACTGTGTCTTATTGATAATGCAAAACTCTGGGGAAGGATTTAATTCATATTGAATTGATGAGGTTTTCAGTATGAAAAATCAGATGCTGCACAATTGCAATGGGTAAGATAATTGCTGCTAATATAAAACAAATTCTGGTGTTTAAACAATTAATTGAGAATATACCATTCTTGCTAGGTCAGGGTAGGACCTCTGCTGCATTAATTACTTAAAAGATTTAGCCATTTTGGTTGTAACTGATAATGAATACTGTATGGTTACGCAAGAGGTCCATTAAAGAACAATTTTCTGAAAGGGAATGGGGTAGAAATTGAATATGGAGGATAAATGTAACACTAGATATAATATTTGCTGAAGGAAGACTGCAACACAGAGAGCACTAGCAATGACAAATTTTTATTGTCACAATTCTAAAACATTTCTATTAACATCATATCCTTGAAAAAGATGACTGTTCTGTGTGTGGGTATGCAAAGTTCAAGAGTGAACCATGCATTACTGACACTTCTCCATTCATTGAGAGGATGTATTTGCATCAAGTAGGTGAAGTTTTTTTGGCACAAATAAGAGTAAGCAATGTAATAGCAAAGGTTATGTACCTTTACTGCTATTAAGTTTTTGTGTGTAGATGATTTACTTTAAAATGTGAATATACTGTTTAATTCCTGCTATGTTAGGATATGGTCATTGATACCACAAATATACCTGTAACAAGTTGCAATTTATACTGAATATAAATGAACCCAAAACCCCAAAGGGTGGGACACATTCACAGTGAAATAACCGATATGGTCCCTCAAAGAGCTACCTGTATGCTAAATGAATATAGAGAGAATAAATTTATCACTGAGAATAAAACTAATTGAAGAAAACTATGTGCTTCAACATTAGGAACAAGAAATTTTTCTCTGGTCATAAATTTGACATCCTAAAAATGATGACTATTCACTAGACATGAACAAGTGGACCATGTCCTAGTGACAATTCTCCACTCTGTGGGAGGATGTATTTACATTTAATGGACAAGTTTCTTTGGCCATGAAAAAAAGAGTAAGCTATGCAACAGCAATGAGTTATGTATTAATGCTACTAAAATGTTTTGATCTTTTATCAAACTCCTGAGAGATCTTAATCATATAAGCATATTTTCAACAGTTTATTATCAAAAACATGGACTCGGGGTGGTGGTGATAACAAGCTTAACTAACCAGATGAAAGATCATCTCATTAATGTGTATAATCTCACCTATAAAAAACTCACTCAAGAGCTTGATAATATATGCTGATATTCCATACTAACCAATTTAGATAAAGGCTTCCAGAAAGGTACCAAGTTCAAATAATCATATGCAAGATCACTTCATGTTTGCATATGGCCCATCATTGAACATCCAATTATATAGTACTGTTAGTTTGCAAAGATGAGAGACTAAAATTGTAGTATGGAGAGTGTCTCAAGATATTTAACCTCTGTACTACTATCAGCTTTAATATACATTAATAGGTATGAATTATTTGATTCATTATTACATGCATAGTTTATATAAAAAATGTGCACTAATCTCACATTATTATTATTATTATTATTATTATTATTATTATTATTATTATTATTATTATTATTATTATTATTATTATTATCTAGATTCCAGTAGATTCACCTACTGTTCTTTGTTGTTTCACAACTATAGGCACTAACCTGCTTACTTGACCTCAAATATTTAGATTACCATATACTGAACCTATAATGTTCAATACTTTTTATTAAATCAATGAACAGAAGCATATGTCATGCAAATAATCATATTTTTTTTTAAAAAGACAATCTAATACTTAGAATTTTTAGTTAAAAATAATTTTGATATTTACTTGACCTTATTTGCCATAATACAAGTTTATGTTGGAACAAACTGCATTTAATTTTAGTACCAATTAATTATATGAAATATTACTCTGCAAATAAAGTTTCACAAATGCATCCCTAAACAGATTATCCATAAAAGCAGACACAGCATAATTATATTTGTCTCCTAGTGATCATTCATGTAAATGGGTAAGGACAATTAAGAATATTTTCCATGTCAATTAAAATATTTTCTACATAAACAACAAAAAAGTCTAGTGAGCCTATAGTACTATCTGTATCAAATTAATTTACAACAAGCTCACTCTGAACGTACATGTATAGAGAAATATTTTATAAAAGGTCACAGATAGGGATGTCTTGATACACATAAAGGCCTAATTCTATATACAACTTTGACAAAGAGACTTGTGAGTAACTTGATCCAGGAATTTAAAAGAGTTTATTTACTTAGTACAAAGAAAAGACATGACCTTAAGCTATCAAATAGCACAAGGCATGGTAAACAAGCTGACCTACAATCTGTATAAAAATGTGTCACAACACATGTGAATATAAAATTGTAATACCTGATGTATATTTGTCATATTTTTGTTAAATACCATTAAAAAAAACACAGATTATCTGAAAAATTATATGAATATTTAGTAAGACTAAATAGTTTACAAAATAAAAGAATGGGAAATGGATTTGCATGAAAATGTGTGTTAACTTGTTTATTGACTGGAATGATCTGCAAATTAAAACCAAGGTACACTACATATACCTTTGCAACATGCTAGTGAAACTTTAATGGTTTGGGAATAAATAACCTCAAGATAAAAGTCTCCACCTACAGAGTAATTGTAAGTACTTGAAAATCAGACCCATGTACAGTCTCAGCTCTATGTAAAGCAGTACATCTGCTTACAATATGCAGATAATTGAGTAGAGATGCATTGACACATTTGTAAATGTGTTGAAATTGCTCTAATATACTGATTATAAGCACTATGTCCAAAGTTTTTAGCATATTGCTAAAGCCATAAGCATAGTCCACAATTGTATTCAGTTAATATAAACTATGTTATAGGCTCAAATTCCAGAGGTTTTATGCAGGGCTAAAATGATTGTACTTGATCACTGTGAGAACACAAATGCAAATCAAGCAATATTAGCCAACATACCCTAGTTTCAGCTGCAATCATTAAACTATTTGACACATTCCAAAAGGCATGATTATAATCTAGAGACTCATAGCACATATTTAGTACCAAACTTGCAAGTAAAAAACTGTTTTGTGAAATTCTTATCTACAACCCTGTGACCCACAGCAATCACCTACATCCTACAGACAATCAAAATAACAAGCATTATCCAGGTTTGTACAAAACAAAATTGGCAAAACTTAATGAACCTAGGTGTTTCTAAATTAAGGTCCCTTATTCAATACTCAACCACCAGAAGACTGTATGGCTAATGAAATGTGAAACTTGCTGTTTATACCAAGATATGTCAGTTTAAAACTGTAAAAGTGATCAAAGTTTTCAAAACATTTGTAATTACAGCTTCATTCAAAATTGCAAGTCTAGAATTATGGATGAATATAGAATTTCCATTTTTGTTGAATGCCTTTGCACAAAAGATAAAGGACCCTGTACACCTTTCTTCATGCTATAAAGCTATCACCACCCATCCTTTCTGCTCTACAACTAAAAAGCTGTTTAAGACTACTGGAATGAAACTTCATATACATGTATATCATCCTTAGAAGCTGTATAGCCTAACATGTCAAGAGATGCCTTTTTCAAGGTCAAGGTCATGGTTAAATATGTTCAGTTTTCCATCACACTTTCCATTGCACTCTTTAACTTTGATGCTATCTGGGACAAAGGAATGGAACTTTGCACATCATTATTAAAAGGTGTGTCATCTATAATATTGGGGGTTCTCACTTTAAGCTAAAGGTCATGGCTCTATATTTAAAGTGTTCCTCTCTTCAAACCAATTGAGAATATTGGATGAATCTTGGTATATTTGTGTATCATCACTAGAAGGCGAGTCAGGAACCATATGGAGTGACCAATTTTCAAAATCAAGGTGACAGATCAATATGTTGAAAAGTTTTTCCTCACACTATATGTTCTTGCTCAATAATGTTATTGCTGTTTGAGACTCAGGGATAAAACTTAGTATATCATAAGGAGGATGTTCTTTTTATCACATTTGATAGTACATCTTAAATGTCAAGGTCACTGCTTGATCTCTGAAGTTTTTATAATTTTCTCTGGTCAATATGTTCAATTTTCCAACACAATGCTTTCTATTCTGTAACTTTAGAGCCTTTTCAGCTTTAGATTTGAACTTGGAAAATGTCTTGTGTATCAGATTGTGGGATGTACCTTCAAGACAAAGTAATGGGTTTATTATTTATAGTTTTCCATATCAGTACAACTTTCAGAGGCAAAATATGAGTATTCACATTTTCTATTGCAGAAATCACCTGATCCTGCACCCAACCAGAAATTTAATCATGTACTGCTTCATATGATGTAATAAGAATGAATTACTTTACAGATGAATATCAACCCAGAGTGTTTCTTTTAGTGTTTGAATAAGATGAAACTGATGTCCCTTTTTCATGCACATGTACACAAATGTGAAAAACGACATTTTTATTTATAAAAGTTAAAAGAATTATTGTGAAAATTAGTAGAAACAAATTAATATTAAACCAGCAGTTTGTATTCCTTACTTTAGTAGAAAGTATTACTGTAGGTAGATTAAAAGTATTTGTAGGAAAAATGTATTTCCTTAAATATTATGTGGTGAATTATTAAAAGGTATGTAAACTATACTTAGGGTATTTATCAGTATCAGAATATCTAAGTCTATTAGCCTTACAACAAAGTTGTTGTTGTTGTGAGGCTTAACGCCATTTTTCAGCACACTTTTTCAGCACAGGATAGGCTATACATAGTGGTCAGTATAATTGGTGGAGGAAGAAACCAGGAAATCTAGGAGAGAACCATTGACCCATGAGAAACTACTGGCAAGCTTTCTCACATATCCACATTCAAGGAACCCACACAGACAGAGGTGAGATAGCAGTGATCTGTAAAATAGAGTGCTTTAGACCACTCAAGATCGATTTAGACCACTCTGGGCCTCTTTTACAACAAAGTCAAATAATTATAATTAACAACTATTAAAACCATTTACAACTGCAAAAGCAAATTCTGTAATTAATACTTTACACAACGCAATTAGTCAAGTTACATTTGTTGCAGAGTGATATCTTGGAGGACCAAATTCAAAATATGGACTTGAGCAGAGTGGAATGATAAAAACAAAATAAATTCAAAATGAAATAAAAAATTATTGCATATATATTTCTTACCTTAATAACAGGTATTCGGCTTGGACGTCTGTCCATCATTGAATTATCCAAAAGAAAGCAAGTCAAAAATGTGAAGTGAAACTGTTGCAAGACCTTTTTTATATCAAAATATCATTGCAGATTGAGGGTAACTGGCTCATTACCTGACCATAACCTTTTCCTTACAGATTAAAAATGAGGAATATCAAAGAGCAGGTAAGTAAAAGATTGTCACCTTATGCCAAGATACTCCTTGATCAACAACAGCTCCTGTATTCTCTGGTACATATGTGGTCAAAAGTTATAAATACCATCTATTGGATTGTGCTGTAATTTTTTACAATCACAAAATTATTGACATGTTATTAAAATTTGTACATAAAATAACAAAATACTGCAGTATGTGACAAAAGCATTCTAATCCATCAAAAGTGTGCATTGTTCCATAGCCATAGTAAGTGTCAGTATCAATTTACATGTCTGACCATGAACATCCATAACAATTTGGATATATCCTTTAAAATCTGCTATTCTTATCTTTTAAAGAGTGTGTTAAAAAAATTACCATATTTTTGCTTTCAAATTCATAATTGCAAATTCTGTGGTAAGGCCTTTTTGTCAATAAATTCCAAGGCCAGTCACTAAATACATGTGTATGGCAAAAGTTTTGAGCTTGTGGGTGCATGTATGGACTGAAACAGCTTAATAATTCCAGATAATCATCAATTCTGACAACATGACCAATAGTCATATCATTTTAATAAAGAGTCAATTGTAAAAATGAGGATCAAGTTTTCAATTTGTACCACTCCCTATTCATGGAATTATGAACCTATTTTTATTTTTATATTACAGTTGAACCTGTCATGAAAAACCATCCCTTCTGCCAAAAAATAATGGTCTCTCAAGACAGGTAGTTTCTCCTAACAGGTCATAACATTATAAAAATCAATAAATCTGTGCATGAAGATTCTGGTTTCTCAAAACAGGTTGTGTCTCAAGACAGGTTTCACTGTGCTATAAAAATATATAATTTCATGAACAGGCAAAGTGTTGGTTTATAGCAAGCAAGGGATTAGGTTTTACACTGAGCTGTTCCAAACCTAATTGTCCCATGTGTTAAATTTGAAGGACTTAGTTGTTGCTTTTCGTGGTGTCATATTATTAACAGTTTGTATAATATACACCTACATGTAATAGCAGTAAGGAAATAGATTTGTGCTGAACTGTGCATTGAAAAATCAGAATCTAGATCTGTATTGAATAATGCATTGAAACATTAGGACATATATCAATGTGCATTGAAAATCAGGGTCTAGATCTGTTTGAATAATGCAACAGAATATCAGCATCTAGATCTCTGTTAAATAATGTAATTTAATATAAGGATCTAGATTCTGCCTTGAGTTATGAAATGAAATATCAGGATCTAGATCTGTGCTTGAATAATGCTCAGGATTGGATCTCTGTCTGCACTGAATAATAATCTAGATGAACAGGGTCTATATTTAATCAAGGTCTAGAGCAGCTGTGTTGAGTCTTACACAGGACATCTGGCTCAAGATTCATGGTAATTAATGCAACAGAAGATCAGGGTCTATACTGTCTAAATAATGCACTTAAAAATCTTTGTTCAGAAATCATATGAAAATCAAGTACTAGATGAGGCACAGGCAATTTCTTCCAGGGCATGGGCTGGATAATTGATTTTATAGTCACACCCTGTGGTGTAAATTAACTGATAAAACCAGATCATGGGCATGATCCAGCTCTCAGGCTGTGTTTTCTCACACCTGGTATAGACCCATTCTGAGCAATGCAATGAAAAATAATGGTCTTGATATGTGTTTGAATAATGCACTGGAAATTTAGGGTCTAAATTTTTTGTTATGCACCAGCAGATCATGGTCAAAATCTGTGTCAAGTAATGCACTGGAAGATCAGGGTCTAGATCTATGCCAAGCAATTCACTGAAAGATCAGGGTCAAGATCTGTGTAAAGTAATGCACTGGAAGATCATGGTCAAGATCTGTGTTAAGTAATGCACTGGAAGATCAGGGTCTAGTTCTGTGCCAAGTAATGCACTGGAAGATCAGGGTCCAGTTCTGTGTCAAGTAATGCACTGGAAGATCAGGGTCTAGATCTATGTCAAGTAATGCACTGGAAGATCAGGGTCTAGATCCATGTCAGATAATGCACTGGAAGATCAGTGTCTAGATCTATGTCAAGTAATGCACTGGAAGATCATGGTCAAAATCTGTGTCAAGTAATGCACTGGAAGATCAGGGTCTAGATCTATGTCATATAATGCACTGGAAGATCGAGGTCTAGATCTATGTCAAGTAATGCACTGGAAGATCAGGGTCTGGATCTATGTCATATAATGCACTGGAAGATCAGGGTCTGGATCTATGTCAAGTAATGCACTGGAAGATCAGGGTCTGGATCTATGTCAAGTAATGCACTGGAAGATCAGGGTCTGGATCTATGTCATATAATGCACTGGAAGATCGAGGTCTAGATCTATGTCAAGTAATGCACTGGAAGATCATGGTCTAGATCTATGTCATATAATGCACTGGAAGATCAGGGTCTGGATCTATGTCAAGTAATGCACTGGAAGATCAGGGTCTAGATCTATGTCATATAATGCACTGGAAGATCGAGGTCTAGATCTATGTCAAGTAATGCACTGGAAGATCAGGGTCTGGATCTATGTCAAGTAATGTACTGGAAGATATTGCTCTAGAACTCATTTCAGTAATGCAAAGGAAACTCAGAGTATTTTGAATAATGCAGGTTTTGAATAATGCAATGAAAGATCAGTGTTCGGATCTGATCAAGGCTAATCACCTGGAAGATATGGGCATATGTATGTATTGAGTAATGTACTGAATGATTAGATTAACATATGATCTGGATTTAGATCTTGAAGATAAGGGTCTATTTATCTGTGTGTGTGTGTGTGTGTGTGTATGTGTGTGTACTGGAAGATCACACTGTAGGTCTGTGGTAAGCAATATAAAGGCAGATAGAAGCATAAATCTCTGTTAAGTAATGCACTGGTAGATTAAGGTCTAGACCTGATTGAATACAGCACTGGAAGATTGGTGTCTACATCTGACTCAATACTGCACTGGAAGATTAGGGTCTAGATCTGATTTGAATAATGCACTATATAACCCAAGTCTATGCTGCATGCATTGAATCATTAACAGAACAAACATCATAGACCTTGATGTGGTGCTTTGTGTTGTTTTTGTTTTATTTATCTATATCTTTTTTTTTATGTACCTCTTAAAAATTTGGTGTGTTTTGTGGATTTAACATTTTCCAGCACATGACTGGCTATACATGATGGCCAGTAAATCTGGTGGAGGAAGATTATATGGGAAGAATGCTTATTTCATGATATTCCATATACACCATTTCTTTGTGCATTCCTTAAGTACTGATTATAGGTAATGGTAAATGCCTGACAAAAGGTGCTCAATTGTTTGGTAAAAGTCCTTGGTCCCATTAATATGCTAAAATAATTGCATAGAAGTGACTGACACACAAATATCCTTTTCATTTATTTTAATACTCACTAATCAGTATGTGTATTGGAAAATATTTTAGAACAGACCACACAATATTTCACTCCAAAAAATCCCACTTATCTACTTGAAGAATGAAACTGAAGAGAACTTATGGTACCAAAGTGCTGTAATAAGTTAATTATGTTTCATTCCAATCTTTTAATCTTCATTTCATATTTATAGATTTTGGTTAATTTTGTTTATTTCCAAAAACAATTTGAGACAGCCAACCTGGGCTGACCTGGGTGTGTATCAAACCCAAGACCCTCTGATTATGAGTTCGATGCACTACTGATGTGGGTACCACAGCTCTCTCCATTATGGTAGAATCTATGTTATTAGATATTGACAGAATTTGAATCAATCATCAAATATGATTTGCACCTCTGCCTTTCTATTTTCAAGCCCATAGTTCCAGCAAATACAAGAGTGGTTCAAGGGTATGACCTCAGATATCTATGGCTAGCAGCTTCCTATATTCTATTTGCCTTAAGGACAACCTCAGTGTGAAAGTGCTAAATAAACTGTTTAAAACTTTTTGTTTGAAGCAAAATAAATACACTTTAAACTTTTTTAAAATAGTGTGTTACTTACTATTGTTCAAAAACCATCAGCAGGACAGAAAAAGAACCAGACATGTTTAGTTTCTTTACTATCTTCCTTTTCAAAACAATAATTTCTTCATAAAGGGATTCCCTTTATTCAAAGGCATCTTGTGAAGATAATGTGTGACTTTGCAGGAGTATATCCATGTACTTTGCTTTAATTAGAACAAATTCTAAAATTCATCCATCTCAACCACTCATTGCTGGGCTACCGAAAAATGACAAAACCCCAAGTCTGCTTTCAGGTGATGATTTTATGAAATATTACCTTCATAAGTGTTCAAACCAACACAAGTGGTCAAATAAACAGGTTGCTATCTATCAGACCACATTTAAGACATTAATACAGCAAAAGGCAAAATTCACTTTGAAAGTCCTCTCTGACCCATTTACTAATCCTGACCAAACAAAGATAAACATTAATTTAAAACATACAGAATAGCATTTGTGAAATGAATCAAAATAGCATTTGTGAAATGAATCAAATGGTGTAAAGATACATCTGCAAAATAATATGAAAATAAAACACTAAATTTTCTATCTTCAATATAAGCATGTTGATGAGTATGTGTGTGCATTGACTGAGCTGCTGATATTACCAGTACCAAGAGCTGCATTGCATCACTAAATTATTGGTATGCATTCTATTAAAATATCTCAGCAAACCCAAATCCCCTCCACTCCTCCTAAATTTTTATCTTCAGTTTGAAACTTTCATACAGGCTGTGTAAATAATAGTTGGACTATGTCAATGCCAAACTATTATTGGCAGTTAAATCGGGTGCTTCTGAAACCAAAAGAACCTTACAAACACGGAAATATATGAGATATCCCAATGTCAACTTTTTTTTTCTCTAAATATTCATCTTTTTAATGACCTACTACAACTGAACATGTCTTGAAAGAACTCAGAATCTCTTCTGTCAACAAAAGTCAATGATTCCTCTAGCAGGGTTCATGCAGTGAGAACCAACTAAATGTTATTTACTACATCTAAATGACAAGAGTATATGCTTAATTATGTAAATTGCAAATTAATGAATGGTCTTAGTTTGGGCATCAACAATATACTTGTTATACATGTTTTTTCACTTCAAATCTCAATTATTTTATGATGGTCTAAAATAGGTATATTGTTTAACATCATAGTTCTACATTGCTCATTATGAAACAGCTTTGATGCAGATTTGTTGATGGCCTCAATAATAATTATAGTAACAATGGTATTCATCTAAATAATCCAATATGTTTGCACCCTTCAACCTCTTTTAAAAATAGTGAGCATAAAGGATTTAAAAAGTGCATAAAACTTAGTAATTTTATTGATTCATTTCTAACCCAACTGTTGCCAAGTGTTCCAAAACACACAATTAACTCAGATTTAACATCCTGAAATGTTCCAGTCGCATAATAATGAAGCAGTAGAAGAACTTGCAATGTAGTAGCATGTGTGCCTATCAATTCACAGCAAATGGCAAACTGTACCATTACACAATTCATTGGTTACAGACTTAGAGAATGAGTGGCATGGAAGTCAAAATTTCCTAATAATAACTATGGACATAGCTACAATTAAGTGACTTATTAGCCATTGACATTAATTCCACTGCAGTGGATGTCACAACTTTCATTACAGATCACCAAGTAAATGAAATTATGGCATTGGGTATGACTGGTCTCAGCCCTAATAACCTTGTAAATTTCAATGCTTTGTTTGTTGGTCTTGTATATAATCTACTTTTTATTCGACAGTATACAACTTCATAAAATACATCCCAAGAACATCAGATCTATATTCCAGCTTGTGGATGACAGCTGGCAGTCAACAGATAATTAGATAATTACAATAGTCCATAGGTATCAGCTGCTACTGGCTCTGCATGCACAAGTTAACCCAAATGGGGGCATAGATTAATTTGACTCTACTAAATATAGTTAGGCTGAATTGTGCTATCATTTATCTATCAGTATACATCAGGTAATACAGTCACTTCAGATAATTAATTTACTTCAAGATCTCTTTTCCTATCTGCTTCAAAAGTGGCCATAATAAGAATTATTTTCAGTTAATTTTTATATTTTAACTTTAAATTATAAACAAAATATTTTAACCTAGCATGGGAATTTATATTTTGGAAATATTCTATATAAACTGGACATCAAGTCTAAGGGCTCACATAACATAAATAATTTATGGGGGAATTTAATGGAGAAAATCAGCTATCTCCAGTGAAAATTCTATTGTACACTGCTCATTCATGTACACAATCAAGGTCTCTCTTAATAACCCAATGTGAGTAACTCTTGTAAGTAAAACCTGATGCTATTTCAAATACCCAGTATTTCAGCCTGTAGTGGTATTGTGATAGACCAGCAAGATGTTAATGGTCTTATCATAAACTAGAAAAAAGGGGACATCAGTATGTTGTCTAGTGGCAGTGCCCAATATCAAATATGCATCTCTTGTAAGAAGATTTCTTCTTCTGTCTTTCTGTCTTTCTTGGGATCATGGGCTGGTGGTTCTTTCCGGTGATTTCCTGGTTTCTTCCTTCACCATTAATACTAGCCGCCATGTATAGCCTTTTCTGTGCTGAAAAATGGCGTTAAACCCCACAACAACTACTTTCTTGGGGCAGGTTTGACACATCATTTCTGATTACTAAAGGTTGAAAAATAAGCAAAAGAATACAGACAGAGCTATTCCAAATGCTTTTAACAAATCATAGTTTAGTACTGAAATCAATAAATTTTTTGGGTCCAAAAAACCCAGTCAGATTTTATTTTGGAGATTTATGAACCATACAAGTTGAAAGGTTCTATATTAGTTCATTCTGCCAAGCCCAGCCTAGCCCTTTTAAAATATTAGGGACACACGAGCTTTTCAGAGTCTTTTATTATCAGGTACTTTGCATTTGTCTGAAAAGTCTTCTTCTAGCAAAAGTGCTTTTATTCAGGGAGTAGAGATGAACTTTTTTAGTGTTCCTTGCCATTGTATAACTCTGGTATCAGTCCTAGTCTCAGGACCCCATGACTGTTGGGGCAATGAATTCTTTACATATTAAGGGTATTTGCTCATTATTAGGCAATGACCTAGCTGGATATATGGATATGTTAATATGCTTGAAACAAACAAGCCTTGTTTGTATCACAAAGTTGATCCTGTTCAGAGTAAGTGTGTGTGTTTGTGTGTGTGTGTGTGTGTGTGTGTGTGTGTGTGTGATATGGATTTTTAAAATAGCTTTAACAGTTTCTTAGTCATATCACTATAATTGTCAATATACTAAGTGGTTTGAGCATCTGCCTCAGAAAAAGGAGGCCATAGGTTTGAACTCTGGCTGAGTCATATCAAAGACTTATAAAAAATTGTACTAGCAGCTGTCTTGCTTGGCTCACAGCTTTAAAAGGTTAGTGTTAGGATTGAGTGTCTTGGTGTTAGGATAATGTAACTGGGTGGGACATAATGCTACATGTTTGTAGCATGATGCCCTGAGTGCTTGATGTCACTATAGACTGTCACACTGCAGACATAGTAATATGACTAAACACTTAAAATTTTGTTAAAAATCCATATCACACACACACACACAAACACTTCTTCTGAACAGTATTAACTCCCTGATTTGTATCCTGCTTGTGCAGTTAATAGTGCAATGCCAATAAGAGTTCTAAGAACACTGTTGAGCAGCAATTATTCCTTTACCCAACCTATTTATTGGTCAGTATTTTGATGAGATCTCATTTGCTCCTTATATTGATCATTGACTGATCTTCATTTTACTCATTCTCTTGATATTAATCAGGATGACAAAAGGCTATCACTTGAGATCTCTTGTTTATTTCAGATGGATAGAGTATTAGTGAACCTGAAGCAACACAAGTCCCAGTTTTTGTTATTTTGTACACAATAGGAGACCACCTGAGATGCCCACTGATGATCTATCTGTTGACCAAATCGAATGGATGTCCTGAGGTCATATGGACAGGAAAATCTTAGTCTATCCCATGTAACTCCCTTGTCTGGTCATCAGGAGTCAACAAGAACATTAACAAGATCAAGAAACAATTTTGAGGCCTGAAAACTAAAGGTGATGTTTATAAATACTGTAAATCTTGTCATACTTTTCAAATGGAAGGAAAGCCCAATCATAAGATACTTAAGGCTCATCTGCAGCCTATTCCTGCATTCTATTTAGCAGAATAATGGTCAACTGTGTCAATCCCTAAGATCAAGTCAGCAAGTTATGCTGACCATATCCGTCCACAAGATTTCCTGAGGCTATTACTTTGAGAAATAATAAAACTAAACCATAGTAAAAGCCTGTCAGTCTGATAAAGTGTCAAGTTTAATTTCTGGAATTTTACAAGCTATCCACAAATTAGGCATCAAACAATTAAAATCTTCTGCCCATTACATTGAAAGTTAAGGGGCTTGGGGAAATATTTCATGAAACTTTGAAGAACATAATTCTACCATATTGCTTTGAAACAGGAAAAACTTTGGATGAGGATGATCATTTCTCATATGCTGTTAGGGAATCAGTTCAAGGATCACAGGGTTTTAGCCATTTTGAACTAGTTTTTGGACATATTGTCCATGGACCATTGAAGTCATTAAAAGAAAAACTTCTTTCAAATTATGAGTCCAAGAATTATCTTCTTGACAATGTCTTTGATGTAAAATACAAGTTGTCAAAAGCTTGCGAAGCAGCAAAACCTAATCTTTATTCCATTCAGACAAAAATGAAATTATAAAGGAAAGCAGTTTTCTGGCACTATTGCCCTTACCTCAAAATCCTCTTCACACTAAGTATCATGGTCCTTATTCAATTGGAAAGAAACTCCTTGCGTGATGGAAACAGAAAAATCTTCATCATACAAAAATGTTCAAGGAGTATTTTGGTAGAGATGGTCCAAATAAGCATTCAGTCAATATAAATGTACCACTATCCCTCACAATTGGAATGTAAATAGTGGAATACATCTGACTGTAGTGACTTTGGTTTAACCAATCTTTAAAATTCAGAAATATTAAACAATATGGACCAGAAAGTTCACATCTAAAACCACAGGACAAGATTGGATTAAATCAGCTATTAAGTTAATATGAGTACATGTTACCTTATGTTCCTACAAGAACAAATAAAATATATTATGTCATTGAGATTGTAGAATATACACCTGTGAAACCACATCCTTACAGGATGAATACTCTCAAGTAGGAATATTTGAAAGAGGAAATTCAATATTTGCTTGAGAATGATTTCATAGAACCAGAACCAGAACCAAAGTATTCATGTGCCTAAACCTGATAATGCATTCTGAATTGTACCATCTATAGAAAAGTCAATGGTATAGGCAATTCCAAGAGAAGAAAACTGCATCAACAAAACAAGAAATGTGAAATATGTCACTAAGCTTGACCTTTTAAAACATTTTGGCAAATTTTACTCATGGAAAGAAAAACAAATTTTGGTATTTGCAAGTCCAGATGAACTTTATCAATATAAAGTGATGCTATTTAGCATGAAAAATTCTCCATCAACATTCAAGCCTTAAATGAACATGATAACAGGCTGGAAAGATCATTTGGAAACCATTTGGAAATTCTTTGACAGGCTTAGTGATGCAAATCTGACAATTTAGGTCAAAATGAGTTACATTTTTAGGACATATTATGGGACAACATCAAGTTATACCTGAAGAAGTTATGGTCAAGGCTATTTCTGAATTCCCTGTGTCTCTTAGTAAAAAGCAGCTGATGTGATTTTTTTACTATGGCTGAATATTATCAGAAATTCTGCTCAAATGTTTCTATAATTACTAAACACCTTACAAATTTATCAAGTAATAAATGATATTTTAATTCATCTGACATATATCAGGAGCCATTTCATAAATTAAAGACCATACTTAAAAGTGTACCAGATTTTATAGCACCAAATTTCAGACAATCATTTAAATTTTCTGTTCATGCAAGTCGTGTAGGAGTTGGTGGAATATTGACTCAAGAGGAAAAAATAGTTTGTATCATTCAGTGTGCTATTTTTCTAAAGAAAAGCTGAAAAAAGCACCAGTAAAATTATTACATAATCGTGAAGAAATGTTTGGCTTTGATATTAGCTTTGCAACACCCTGAAGTGCATTTTGGCTATTCTCCTTTTCTGAGTATTGGATTCAGTGATCACAAACCTGTTACTTTCATTAACAAAATGAAAAACAAATATCAAAAAATTTTCAGGTGACATTAAGCAAATCAAGCAAAAAGATAATATGATTCCATATATGTTCATTTGCATGCATCAAAGTACTATACTGCTTTTTTTAGGTCTATTTTGTGTCATTCATATCAATTAATTTTAATTGTTGCAGTATCATATGTGCATTTGACTATTGTGTGAAAGAAAGCTTTAATGCATAAAACATTCTATTGTCTTTATAAAGGAAGGTATTACATATACTTAAGTTATATTATGTGCTGGACATCTGATTGCCTTCTTGAAGGCAGAGTTTTGGCCTACCGGACTATTGCTTTGACTGAGAATTGTGTCTACATGACATTTCTCATTTTTTAAAAGCATGTTTAAGTTCAAAGCCTGACTTTGCTTATGAATTGGTAAAATGTCATCATTCAAATTACCCATCTCCTGGGTATTCTACTGTTTCTTAGATCAAGTGAAATTAGTACACAAGGAAGTGGTAAACAAAATAATTAATTCCTGTTTTAAGTTCAGTGTTTGGAATCATTTACTGTTGTGTTCAGCTATTATTTGTCAGCAATCATTTATTTAAACTATTAAGTGGAATTACACTTTGCTCATTGTCCTTTATGGACTAAATGACTACTTTGGGATTATCATGAATTCATTCAAAGTCATTCTAGATTATATCTTTGCTTGTTGGTACATCAAGATATTCAAGACTATTGGTACATTAGCAGATTCAACATCAAAATTCAACTGGAACAATCTATCCTGTTTGACTTGTGACAAAACATTTAAGATTATTTGGGATTTAATTCACAATGCTTTAAGTTATCTTTAAAATTCTAATTTTTTAACTTAAGAAATTAAATTATATTAATTTACTTCATTTGTTGGTTTCACTTTTTTGTGTTACTTAGTTTATGACAACTGAGTTGTAACAAGCAATGTCAACAGTCTACACCAATTGCTTGACAACTCACACCCAAATAACTCATGAAACCATTTATAATGCGGGGTGAGGTGGGGGTCAGGCATTGATCCCATTTCTTAAATCTTGATAACATCACACACACACACACACACACACACACACACACACACACACACACACACACACACACACACACACACACACACACACACACGCCCAATTCATTCAATGTGAAGAAAATCACTATTAAAACTGTCAAATGAAACCGTGTTGTGTTGTGTTGTGTTGTGTTGTGTTGTGTTGTGTTGTGTCACTCATTTTATCTTTCAAAATGGTGGTTAGTACCTGAAATCTGAATCAAGATCATGAAATTGTCAAATTTAAAGAGAAGTAAAAGTTTTGTTAAATCTTCTTTATAACTCCTCTCCCCAGTGTGGTGGGAATCATTTTAGAGTTATGAACTGAATATGAATGAATCTTTAAATCTGATTATATAATAAACTGGAATTAATAACATTTGATCAGCTTCAGTTAAGTCTCTATTTACATTTTTCCAACATACATCTAATCAATGTTTATATAGACTATTGGTTATAAAAATGAGTTTTCTGGGACTTTCATAGACCAGTGTAATGACTGTCCTGGACAAAATTCATGGTAAGTTAAATGATGCAGACAGTACACATATTTAACACTTTGTAACAAGAAATTATGGATCAAACATGCACTTGTCTTCTTGGGATGTAATGATATTAATATGTACAGTGTTGTGATTAACTAATTAAGAATATGATTTTCAATTTCAATCAATTAGATGGAATAATATGACTGCATATGTTTTAGAAAAAGTGTGTGTAATTTGGATTTTTAACATAGCTTTAACAGTTTTTCAGTTATGTCACTACAATGTTGACAGTACATAGTGATGTCTAAAGCTGGGGTATCATACCACAGACATGTAGCATCATTCACACCCAATCACATTATCCTGACACCAGGCTGACCAGTCCTAATACTAACCTCAAAATATTAAGCACTTAGCAATGCAGCTGTTAGTACCATTTTTATAAATCTCTGGTATGGCTTGGCCAGAATTTGAACCCACAACCTCCTATATCAGTGGTGGGCACTCTAACCTTGAAAGTTAAAATTGTTCAATAAAATATCTTGGATATTTAGAAAGTCAATTATATTCTGCTTCAAAAAATGTAAAAGATAACTGATCTTCCTCTAAATGTGTGTGTGTGTGTGTGTGTGTGTGTGTGTGTGTGTATGAGAGAGAGAGAGAGAGAGCGAGCAAACCAAACTTTAAAACAATTTCAAATCCTCTACCCTTCACTATTTTATCTCATGATTCAATGTAAAATAGCAAAAAATATTCAATACAATGCAGACCAGACAAGCAAAGCTATGGTTTGGAATATTTTATCGACAAAACATTCCATTAGAGATATTTTATTTGTACCCTCTTTAAAGTGACTACAGAAACTATAAACTAGCCTCACCTACCACGTCAATGACTACATGTATGTCATGACCCAAATTACACTTTCTTTACTAAATTTAACTGAAACTTTTTTAATATCAAATATCAGCACATACTGTATTGAGAGCTTGAATACCTTGCAACTCCCATAAAAGATTTTCAGATTATAATTTTTATTAAAAATGTCATTTGGGTCATTGGACTGATTATAAATAAGAACCTTCTGGACTAGCCACCATTTATACCTTTGGGCTACATCTAATTCAGATTGTGTGTGTGTGTGTGTGTGTGTGTGTGTGTGTAATTAGGATTTATAATGTAGCTTAATAATTTTTAAGTCATATCACTACAATGTCTGCAGTGTGGCAGTTTATAGCGATATATATTACTGGTGCAGCTGTTAGTACTGTCTTTGGTACAACTTGGCCAGGGTTCAAACCTGTGACCTCCCGCATTCTAGGCGAATGCTCTAACCACTAGGCTACTCAGAAGCCATCATTTAATTCAAATAGCATCTTCACTATTATTTTCTAAAATATTCAAGACTGCCAAAACATTGTTTGAAATTGGTAAGAAATACATATCATAAAAATACACCAATGGATTGGTAAAGTAAGTGTCTAAACAACCCCTGCAACAGCTGGGGGACCCTTGCCCAGTGGAGGCCCACAATTTTCTATTTACCTAGCAAGAGGGCCCAAGAATTCTTGCAGAAAGGAGTTCCTGTTCATGTTCCAAAGAGGTGAGGAGGAAGAGATATATGCTGTTGTAAGCAGAAGTATTTCTAAAAAGTATGAGTCTCAATTTCATGCACATGAATCTTGATTTCAGGGCACAAGTCTTAAATTCATAGGCAGTCTTGATTTCAGGGCACAAGTCTTAAATTCATAGGCAGTCTTGATTTCAGGGCACAAGTCTTAAATTCATAGGCAGTCTTGATTTCAGGGCACAAGTCTTAATTTCATAGGCAGTCTTGATTTCAGGGCACAAGTCTTAAATTCATAGGCAGTCTTGATTTCAGGGCACAAGTCTTAAATTCATAGGCAGTCTTGATTTCAGGGCACAAGTCTTAAATTCATAGGCAGTTTTGATTTCAGGGCACAAGTCTTAAATTCATTGGCAGTCTTGATTTCAGGGCACAAGTCTTAAATTCATAGGCAGTCTTGATTTCAGGGCACAAGTCTTAAATTCATAGGCAGTCTTGATTTCAGGGCACAAGTCTTAAATTCATAGGCAGTCTTGATTTCAGGGCACAAGTCTTAAATTCATAGGCAGTCTTGATTTCAGGGCACAAGTCTTAAATTCATAGGCAGTTTTGATTTCAGGGCACAAGTCTTAAATTCATAGGCAGTCTTGATTTCAGGGCACAAGTCTTAAATTCATAGGCAGTCTTGATTTCAGTGCACAAGTCTTAAATTCATAGGCAGTCTTGATTTCAGGGCACAAGTCTTAAATTCATAGGCAGTCTTGATTTTAGAGCACAAGTCTTAAATTCATAGGCAGTCTTGATTTCAGGGCACAAGTCTTAATTTCATAGGCAGTCTTGATTTCAGGGCACAAGTCTTAATTTCATGGGTATACATCTTACATTCATGGGCATGAGTCTTGATTTCATGGGCACAAGTCTTAAATTCATGAGCATGAGTCTTAAATTCATAGGCAGTCTTGATTTCAGGGCACAAGTCTTAATTTCATAGGCAGTCTTGATTTCAGGGCACAAGTCTTAATTTCATGGGTATACATCTTACATTCATGGGCATGAGTCTTGATTTCATGGGCACAAGTCTTAAATTCATGAGCATGAGTCTTAAATTCATGGGCATAAGTCTTCATTTCATGGGCAAGAGTCTACTTTTTTCATTTAAGAAACCTTCAAAAGAGTCTGATGGTTCACTACTACATAAAAGTTTGCCTACCAAGTAAAGTATGTTATGTGAAAAAGTTCAATCCTAAAATGGATGAAAAAATCTGAGAAAATATGCAATGTCAATAGGAGGAGGGGAAGATGCTAATCCAGTCCCTTCCCTAACCTGGACCTGCTGGATAGACTCTCAATCCAGCTGCAGGTGTGATGGTAAAGTAGCAAGGAAGGAACACCGTCTGTTTTCTATCCTGTTAATGTGAGGCCTATGAGTAATGACTTGCTAAAGTCTGTGACTAGTTTGAAATAACAAGTGGCTGGTAACAAGTATAATCTGACTAATCACCAGGACAAAGTCACAAATATCTAATCACCATGCACTGACTAGTTATATTGATGAACTAATAATTGCCCAGTTAACAGACTCTGACCAGTGACTAGACAGGCAACAGATGGCACTATTTGTTTGCATCACTTACCAAGGTGTTGTACTGTTCCTCCCATTTGGGAATGCAACATGCTACACCAGTGTTGGATGTGGTGTAGCTAATCCTTCTCTGGAAGTCGAAACATGCTACTCTATTCCTTTTCTATCATTATTGTAAAGGTATGTATTCTTTCTTGATACATGTATATCAATATTACTATTAATAAAACCTGCACATGATGACAAACTTGCCACAGTTAGAAATCCCTTAACCTGGTTGCCCTAATGCATCTCTTACATCCTAGTGTTTACTGAGTTCATTTAGTATCTGTGTTGTTCATAACTTTAGACTGTAAAAAGAGGAAGTGTAAACATGAAGTTATAAATACATTAAGTTATGAATTAAAAAGGATTGCAACTGTCACTTTTTTACCCACCTCCCTTAATCACAAACCTGTCTTTATGATAAAGTGTACACTTCTATCCTTTTTTGTAAACATGTACTGACAAAAACTGATGGACTTGCAAAACAAAAATGAATACAAGAAAACTGTAATTATTAAACTGCACTGAAGGAAGCAAAAGTTATTTGATAAACCTTACATTTGAGAGATTTTATTGTTGGTGGTGGTGGTGGTTTAATGACACTTATTATATCCTGCCAAGGAAAACAGTTTAGTGCTTTTCCCAGAATTACACCAAGGCAGCTAATCCAGGCTGGCTTGGGTGGGTATCAAATCCAGGACCCTAGGATTACAAGTCAAGTACTCTCTTGTGTTACAATGGCCCTCTTTGTTGACAGAAAATATTACATTGCTGTATATCTTGGCATATATAAATAATCAGCAAAACCAATGAGAAAATCTTGTCTAGTTTTTTTTTTTTTATATTCAAATGAATGCTTCTCATCTTGGTGAAAATCAATGTGTTGACTACAAATATGGCTTTTGTGTCAAAATAATATTTAATGATGTAAAAACAAAAACATTTTCAAATCTGAAAATATCTTTAGAAAGGAGACAAACTGCCACCTTTCCATGTGACAAAATTAGACAATAATTTTCAATATTACTCATAACTTTTTTTTTATAAAAAAAAGGATAGTAGCTAGTCAAGCTCTAATCTTACAACAAATAACTGCATCACCAACATGCTATTTTATGTATTACATACAATTAGCAAATTACCTGAGTTATCAGAGAGTCAAGCAATCACAATATTCCATGTTGAAATATTAGAGGTACAAGGTAGACTAGGTCAGATTGTTAGCAGTTGTTCATAAGTACAAAAAGAAAGTACTGGTTGAAATGAGGCATTGTATTTAGATCCAAATGGCACCTATTCTTACCTCTCCCACTGTGGCAATAAATGTCATAAATATTTATCCAATTGCAGGTACAGGTGAGTACAGAACACAAATCTACCTACTTACAAGATATACACTGTCTGTAAATTAAACACTGCAAAATCTTGGAGTTAGCAACCAAAATATGTTCACATACCTTACTTGTACTTTGAGATCTACCATTTATCAAGATATTGTAAACTCTCTTTCTCATATTTCTAAGGTCTACATGCATGTGTACAGTTTGAACTGAAAAGTTTGCAAGATAGTACTTGTTAAAAATAATGAAAAGGTACCAATAATTCTAACACACAAAGGTACTCAGAGTGGCTGACATCCAATGTTCAATCAAGTCAAAAAGTCAAAATCTGACCTCTTGTGTTAAGCAGTTATGACAAAATTAATATCTGACAGCATCATACAGCTACAGGACATCAAAGATTGCAAATGACTATATATTCAAAATCTGGAAATGTATATATGACACAATGAAAAAGAAACCATTCTGAGAAAAAGTGTTCTGATAATCCCTGACCTAAGATATTTCATGCACAAATTTCAAATTTAACATATGCAAACTGCATTATTTTTCCATAATTCACAAGGAAATGAGAAAAGTACATGTATAAAAAAACAATCTCAGTGATAGAAGTAAACACAAAGACATTAACTTCAACCAAGTAAAAATTGCATACTAAGGTGATATAAGTATTGATGATAGTCCTAAAGATCTATTGTGCAGTTTCTGTTGAACAGTGTCAATTTAACCCTAATTAACATTTTGCTTTCTTGGTTATATGGTTGGGATCTGTTGTTACTTTTCAAGTCCTCTTGTGTGGTGTATAAGGACTGACCTAATATGTATAATTTTTATGCCCAGTAATTATATGTTTCGTTATATTTGGCATATTGATTATTTTCAAGTTGTGACCCTACTACTAATTTTTTAGTGGGTCAAGCCATCCTCAAGGACAATTTAAATTTGTCTTTTCAGTTTTATATATGTATGTGTTGAAAAGATGCTGATATCATTAATTATGACCAGTGTGAGGGTGAAGGGCTTGGGGAATGCAAGTTACAGAGGGCAGGGATAGCCACTGGGGTCGATGTGAGTTGCATGTTTCAATAAATATTTTCATGACCAGCAACTGTATATTTAGCATGGGGATCTAATTAGCATGGAGATTCCAATAGTTTCTATGTTGAGTTTTCAAGGTAGGCAAAGAGCATGAAAGGTATGACCACTTTATTCATTTATCACATATGCTAATTTTCATAAATGTAAACAATATATTTAATATTAAAAATTTCTAAGTCAGTCAGCATAACAGCCTTATTGGATTTATGGCTTGTACCATTATCATTCAGGACCAATTTGGTTTCATGAAAACATCTATTACTAAAAACCCATGTGGATACAGCCATCCCTATGGAGAGGGGAAGAGATAATATTTCTGGGTAAAACTTTCCATTCAGGAGTAGCAATAACAAGATTTTCAAGTTGTCTGCTAAGGTGACCATCCTGGCTGTCAGACAAGCACCATTTTCATTAAAGACCAACACTATGTCATAAGAAGTCTTCAGGTGAAAATATAACCTCAATACAGTACAACTTTCTTTTCAAGTATGGTTGTGATTAACAAGTTTAGAATGGCTGTCATGGTAGGCATATTGAATATCAGACTGGCATAATTTTAATTTGGTGCAGCTAGACATTATAATAAGTCTTTAAGTAAAAGACCCATGCTGATACAAATATACATTGAAGAAGAATAGCAATAACAAGATTTTTAACATGGTTGTCATTGCTGCCATAAAGGTTGTAACATCAGCACTGTTTTACAGAAATAACTTCTTCTGGTTGACGCTATAATAACCTGAAAATCAAATCATCTATCCTAATATACAAAAAACCTAAAAAGTTAATTTGTCTGCTTGAAGTTATTTTTGCTTAATCATTTGTACATGTCCAAGTCTGAAAGGTGAAATAAAATGTGTAACCAAAACATTGAAAATGTGCTTTCTGGCCTGAATATAAACATGTTGCCAGATTATAAATACAAACTTAATAGTAAAATTTCATTTGTCATGGTAACTGGGTTTTTCTGCATATTGTTATTACAATGTTCTCAGAACAGACATATGGACATTGAACAGATTGTAATCCATACAATATTTGTGACTGCTGTTTTTAGATATGAACTGAAAAATCTGTAAGTGAATAACGCAATAAATGTCAGAGATATTTTTGTGCATGCAATTTTCATTATTGTAATTTATTCTTAAACCTACATAGACTTTGTGTGTCAATCTGTATTCTTAAGTGGAACAAACAACAAGAAACAACAGAGAAGATAAAATCTGCCTACACAACATTGTGTATATTCATTCATTCTATGCGTCTTGTATTTACTGAGCATTACCACATAACAAGCAAGTATAGGCCACAAAGATATCTACTGGGTCGTACTGTTTTTAAACTGAAAATTGCCTTTTAAACCTGACTAGTAACATTTCTGCACAATTTTTATCAGCAATTCAATATACAAACTGCATGGCCAATTTATACTGCCAAAGTTTCTATTTATTTCAATATTCTGTACCTTCTCTTTATCTTTCTTTCAACACACAGCTGATAATTTGAAATAATTTATGCTGAGGTCCAGTTAATTACAGAAAAATAAGCACAATCACAACTATTTTTAATTACTTTAAAGTCATTATTAATTTCCTTTAAGTGTTGATTGTTTTTCCCAACTAAATCCAAGAACTTCTGCAAAATGTGTGGTCATCAAACTTCATACATGTACATAAAATACATTACTGGTTGTATCACTATGGATGTGGGAACCTGAGATCAGTAACGAACAAATTTAAATGTCGTACTGGATTGACAAGAATTAAACATATTCACAACAAATGCATTATGCAGTATAATTGAGAAGAAAAAAATTTACAGCCTTATTCCTGATTCATGAATTGTTCCTCTACATAAGCCAATTATTCATAATTACCACAAAGCATGAAGAAGCTACAAGATATAAGATTTAAATGGCAGACAACTAACAACAGGTAGCTGTATTCATGCAAATCTATCCAATTTACTCAACATTATATCCTACCTGAATATCTCAAACAATATTCATCAGTTAAGTCAATGGAATACTACCATCTGACAAGGCATGCCACACAGAAAATGCTTTACAGTATCTCCACAATCCACTTCTAAAGCTGCCCTAAATCCATGGATAACAAAAAAGCCACAAGTTTTCAAGGCAGACAAAAGCCTTTCAATCACCTTGGATGAGATATTTTATACCATACAGCCTTCCTCTGGAGGCTTGTCACTTTATTGTTTTGAAATCACCCAGTGTGGTGGTAATCACTTGCCAGTCCCAATTTAGACTACATAAATTATGGTTACTGCCAATGCTTGTTTCAAAAAGCCACAATGTCTGACTTGTAAAGCTATGCTTGTAAAAGTCACCCTGTATTTTTGTCAAACATAAAAGGATGTAAAAGCTATAAACCTGACAATCTCTTATCAATCTAAATTCAATAAAGCTTTCAAAAATCTGTTTTTTTTATATATATCTGAATCTTCAATTCAACTTAAGGCAAGAGAAATTAAAAAAAAAATAGTATACTAAAAATTTAAACAAAATGTATGATACATACTTTTTCCTAAATTAACTAAAAAGTGCACTTCCATCCCTATTAATTCTCTTTATGTACAAAAATGAGCATTCTTATTTCTATACTACAACATCTAAATGGGTGTATTAAACTGGTAGTACAGTGTATTTTGTAAGCATTGTTAGTGTAGAACAATCTTTATTTGATTATTGATTACTAATACATGTAATATTTTTCTACCCTCTAATATTTCATATGCCATCAACCTGTAACAGTTTTACAATTATTCTGTACCCTCAAATTTATGTAGAAACAAAAATTGTTTACAAAATACTTGAAAACTGAAGTTATTTAATACAATACAGTTAGTATTTTTGCCTAAAAGTATGTGTACAGCTAAAAAAGATTATATATATATATATATATATATATATATATATATATATATATATATATATATATATATATATATATATAGTGTACATAATATGATAAAAAATACAGCATATCTTAAAGTAAATATATTACTGGACTTGAAATGTTATTTTGCAAAGATCAGTTAGAAATACAAGAACCAATGGTGCTGTAATAGGGTGTCATATTGCTCAACTTTTATTTGCATAAATTGCAGATGTATATAATAATGCCTGCTGCACTTATGCAACTTAATTTCTTCTACTCTCATATTATGTTACCTCACTGGACAATGCTAAAATAGAAAAAAGCCAAAGTGACTGGCACTCAGCTCAATATATTGAATTCATTATCATAAGATCACTTTTAGCAAATCCCATTAAACCTAACTTTGCTTGGGCTATGTATGGCACCCTGTGAATGCCAACTTTAGTCTTTCACTTCCATTACATTCTTAAAGAATTCTCATAAATTGCATATGGTTGCATACAACTCAACCTAAAATCTGTGGCAGTGTTGTTTGGAATATGAAGGAAACATCAGTAGTATCAGATAACCACAAACTTTATTTGTTGACCACTAGACACACTGCCATATAAAAGAGGTCTTATTTGTGACCCTTCAAGAAACTACTTGTTTATCCTTATGAACTCAACCCCATTTTAATGACTTCAAGATTATTTTAACATAAATAAGTTCATTTTTCAGGTAAAAACTTCTATTCATCACATAAGGACTTGAATAGGTACAAATAGTTGTTTTGGCATAATAGAACTATGGTAATTATTAATGCCTGACAAACAGCTAGCATTTAACTTAAAATTATTTCGTTTTGCCTGCTTGAGTGATTCAATTTAACAGCCATTCACATCAAACATTATTGTTTTCGGAAGTTTTTTTTTATGAAAATTTGAGGCACTGCAGGTAAACAAGGTGGGTCAGAACAAAAGGTCCATAATAGCTCTTCAAGTCTTCTTTACATCAACATGCATTGAGAAGACCTTATAAAGACAATTTTCATTTTCATTTTATTATTATTTTACTAGTCAACATATTACAACTCAAACTACTGATCTAGTTTTATCTGAAATGAAAAATAAAAAAATGTTATTTATTGTACATAAAATCATGTTTATTTTTTCATCCAACTCCTGGCCTCCAGAAACAAAGTTTTAATCCAATCCCAAATTCTACTGTTAAAATTTTAACATGTTACTGATAAATAAGTTATCACTGTGTATAATACCAGACCTGACACTGTATTTATAAATTATAGTGTTTGGACTGTTGATATTATGAATGAGATCATCAAAGTGCAATAGGCCCAGCTTCCAAGACTGTGTAGTTTGCCCTTCAAGCATGAAGATGACCATGACATGAAGCATTCTTACTAACCATCCTGAGATCATGTTCACTCATTCAGCTTGCTGCAGAAGATCTTCCTTGATAGTCTGACATCTTGGTGATGTAGCCTGCACATTACAACTGTGATTTCATCATTGGAGTGAGGATGCTTGAAATGCCTGCCCATCTGAGAACCTCAGTGCCTAAAACCCTGTCTTACTATCTTATTCTCATCAATTTATTCTTGGAGACCATGTGAAAACAGATCTGTATCTTTGTAACACAATGGCCTTGTAAAACTGTTATCACAGAAGATTAGACATGGCCAGGTGACTAAAGAAAAACTAAACATACATGGTCCAAACAAAAGGTGCAAAACAGAGAATGTGATTTATCTCATCACATGTAAGATCTGTGGCCTTCAGTACGTGGGAGAAACTGAAAAGCTACACAAAAGGATAAACCTTCATAGATCTGATTGGATGACAAAAAAGCTGTACAGAATCCAGGTCGCAGAACACTTCTCCTCCCCTGGCCACACTTTCAGTGATATAATACTTATCGCTATTGCTAACAACCACAGCTGGAGTTCCGAAACCAGGAAGGAAAAGGAATCATACTGGATACGCCGCCTTAGAACATTGAAACCAAGCGGTCTAAACCAAGAAGACTAGAAAATGAAAACTATGCACTAGTAGAATTTAACATTTTTCAATTTTTACTGTAAGAATAACCGGTATAGAATCAAATATCCGGGATATAATCTGCGTTACATATGTACACAAAGTAAAAATAGATGTTGCTTTGGCTTGTAGACTTTTAGGGAATTATACAACGTTTTCAGTTTCCGCAACTAGTCTATACAAGCTGGTTGTATTTATAGTTTTAGCACATGTGAAGACTGAAATGTAGAGGTTTACAAACACAACGTTTTTGTGTTTATTTGTTTGTCGTAACTATGTGTTGTATTTGCCTTTGAAAAAGACTCATTAAGAGTCGAAAGCGCTTAGGCTAGTTAGTTACTAGTTTCCTACTGTTCGTCAGTTTATTGCATATATATATATATATACATTTTATGGCTGTTCCCACACAGGTTCTGCTGAACATAGATGGGGGAGATCTCATCTAACCAGATTTTTATAGTCGGCACAAATCAGGCAAAGTTTCTCAAACACAAGTAGCGTATCAATTAAATGTTTCTCCAAAATAGATCATTTCTAAAATGTAAGCCAGATTTGCTGATCTTACGTTGGTCAAATATTAACTATCAAGGGGAGAGAAAAAATTAGTTTTCTGTACCTCTTATAGAAAAACATACACCTGTCGAACAAAAAATATATAAAAAATATGCCTATGTCTCTTTCCACCCAATTTGGCTGCATCTGTAATTTTCCCAGCACTGCTATTAACACCACACATTCCCAAAAATCCTGTACATTATGTAATGATTCTCAACTTTTTATAAGTGGAACTAGATTATTGTAATTATTAAAGGTTATGCATGAGAAATGTACAATTTTTGTTAAAAAAAATTGTATAAGGATATTGCATTATTCCCTACTTTGTCAATCTGGACACATCTATCCAGACAAAACCAGGCCACCAACAAAACAAAGGCTATATGATCACCATCTGTAAAGTGTCATATCCTGTTTATGTAACTTGGCAATTTATTTATGACAAATTGTTTCTCATTTTCAAAAAAATTCTCTCATATTTTTGATTTTATAATAGGTGAATGTCTCTTTGCCATTAAGTATGATAATTGTAACTAATCTGAATTCAACTTATTGCTGAAATGAATAATAATGTAAAACATTTCTGAGATTTTAATTTCCAACAAATTAAAGGCATCCTGCATGTATGCATTGCCTCTTCATCCATTCTTAACTAACTGAAATGGGAAAATGTATTAAAAAATTGTGTCATATTAATATAACAAAATAATAGCAATCCTATGGAAATGACATTAAATAGTCTAATCATAATATTGATCTACCTCTTTTAATTATTTCAATGCAGATATTAAATGATAGTTTCCTGTTTGTAGCTGTTGGAGCATTTACTTTTTGAAACCCCCAAATATAAAACTAATTTCTTTGAATAGTGTTTCACATGCTTCTGTATGTGGTATATTTCTTTTACAGCTTAAGTTACTGGACCATGTGGGTAAAGTGTGTAACATTGACATACACATTTGAATCTGGAGCATGAGGTCCTGAGTTAGAGTTCTTCAATTGGAATTTTTTTCTTAACTCTAAGATGCTATGTCTTGTAGGGTTGTACTTTCTTACCACTTGCCACTTACAAACTTTAACTTTAAATATACATTTATTGAATATACAAGACTTAATGAAATTATTTCTTTTTATTGTCCATAATATATAATAAAAAAAATGACAGATCCTTCAAATGTTATCCAGTTGTAAATCACTCTTGACATATTGTCCTTGAAAGGGTGGTCTTCATTCATTGGATGGTTATTTGTAGGTACTTACCCCACCAATGCTTAGAGTTATCTCAAAACAAACATGGAGGGAATTAAGTCCTCTCAACCACAAAATGCAATAATAAAACAATTGCATGAGGTGTACTATACTCTAGGCAGCATATTGTATATTTTATGTAGAAAAATGGACTAAAAATATATATTCAGAAAATTTAAATGTGTATAATGATTCAAAACTATTTATCTTTAATTAAGCATTTAGCCCAAAGCCATCATCATACCTATCCTGCTGTATGCAGAGACACATTCCTGCAATAACATTAAGTGTCATAATAAAACCATGATTTTATTTTTCACTTCAAAACACCATAAAATGGTGATGATTCAAAAAACATGACTTCCAGTAGTCTTGGGGAAAAGAAAACAAAACCTCCATCATAATATATTGCTTGTAACATGTATGTGTAAATGGTAATAAACAAGCTATCTTTGACTTGATGTAAAACTATCCTTGAGGCAGTACAAACAACTAATTATGCTAATATCATACATCACAAGGTACAACAACTCAATTCACATAAGATAAAAGGTAAATAAAAGAAATGCATATTAAAGAACAAAAATTATTACACATCCTTGCACTGAATGAGAAATTTTTAAGCCATGTGTATTAAATAAAGATCATTGGCAATTCTATGAATCTTTCCTTAAAGTTGGCTATTACTCCATGTATACAGTGCAAAGCATAATTACTTTAGCATCTGAATAGTGTTCAAGTGTGATTCTTTTTGTAAGGCAATTATGGAAGCAATTAGCTGTCATCAAAGAATGAAAAACCCTGTAAAGCTAAATTGTAAAACTCCCAGTTGATCAAAATTGACTTTGTGAAGCACAGCAGCAAGGAAGAGTATTTAATTTTTTTAAATACTGCATTAGATTTAAGTTTTCTTTTTATTATTATCATTTGTTATCTTAATCTCATTATGATTATAACTAAAATCCACGCTTTTCAGGATTTGTTTTAATTTATGAAAAAGATTCAATGACATAATATAAGCACATGCTCATGTTTGCACAGTTTAATTGTAGTTGATAATACACTAAATCCATATTGGACAGTGATATTTTATTATGGCTTTATTACCTGTAAGACTCCTATTAAACTAGAAAATAATTATATCCCCTCCCCTTCCCCAGTGAAATGATAGATGAAAATTTGAGATATCTATTCTTATTTTTAGAGACCAGCAGATCTCATGGTCAAACTGCATCAGATACAGTTCAGACAATTCTAATGTTGTCAAGAACAACTCAGTTCTGACCACGATTTGCTCAGAGTAGCAGCAAAGGCAAAAAAAACCAATACTGTGTGTGTGTGTATGTGTGTGTGTTATGATGATATTTGACAATGCTAAGTCTACCATTATTTATAAATGTATTAAATGTTAAAAAAAATGCAGACAAACTTTTTCTTTCATTCAGATTTGAATTGCTTGTCATTTTCTACCAATTTATATGTAAAGATAGTTTGTTCTCTATTGGATGATGTCATATGTGTTTTGTACTTTTTTTAGGATTCAGCACACTGACCCCATTTTGTGACCATGAAGCAGTTTTTTGAGTCTCAAAAAAACAACACCAGAATATGGGTGGTATGTAGACCACGATTTATGATGACTAGTTGATTAATGTAACCATAATACTGGTACAAGTTATGGATGTTCTGTAAACATCTGAAATGACAGTACTTGCATTTGATCTCTGGGAGATTCCTTACTGAAACAATGCCATATAATTAAATGAATCAGTCTCTAAGCAGTCTGACACATTTGTGTGAGATTATGATTGACATATTGATAATTAAGTCTCTAGTACTGCAACTTTAAGTTCTGCAGTGTCCACAGCAGCTGCACAAAATACCCAACTGACATTAAAAAAACCTGCAATTATTTCTAAACATGAGAACACAAAATTTCTCCACAGAATGCCCTAAACAAACTGGACAACTGGTGCACATGCAATGGCATGGTGGTTAATACTGGTAAAACTAAAATATCACTATCTTTATACAGAAAAAAAACCAACAAAACTTGATTGTGATGAACTCTGTCTGACATGGAAGGATAAAAGTTTGCAAATGGTCTGTCATGATAGTCTACTTGATGTTTTGGTAAACAATAATCCTCATGGAGTCATGGACTGAACACATCAAACATATCAGTAAAAAAGTCAATTTAAGTTTATGGCTTCTCAGTAGGACAAGACACTTTCTCATTGAAAGGCACAGAGAACTATTTTATAACAGTTACATACAACCCTATTTAGACTACTGTAATGCAGTAGGGATAATTCAAATGATAAAAACTTGGCAAAGATGGCACATCTCCAAAACAGAGCATTTGAGTTAATATCAATCCAGAAAGAAAGCAAGGGAAATTTAGCTGGTAAGTTAAAAATATTACCTATTAAAGACCAAATCTGTTGGAGAAAAGCCAAATTAATGGAATAGTGCTCCTGAATATTTACAATCATTATTCAAGTATAGGCTACCGAAATACTCAAAAACTGCGATCAATGTCTATCAAACATTACAAAACTCCCAAACCAAATAAGGAATTATTTTAAAAAAAGTTTTTAATACTCTGGAACTTGGCTCTGGAATAGTTATCCAGTTGAGATTACAAATGCCCACTTTATTTCATTTTTCCAAACCCAGTATATCAAGTGGCTTCAGAGATGCAGCTAAAATAAATAAATTCCTTTTGAATGAGGGCCTCAATGTAGATTAGTTCTTAGCTAATTGTGTTACCCTCTTTAAATAATAATAAAAAAAAAATAATAATAATAATAATAATAGTAGTAGTAATAATAATAATAATAATAATAATAATAATAATAATAATAATAATAATAATAATAATAATAATAATAATAATAATAACAATAATAAAAAGAATAAAATGTCAAAATCACCAAAACATATTCACATTTTTTGAGACTCAAAAAGTGTATTTTAGATCCAAAAGGGGAGGGAGTGTCAGTGCATGTGATCCAATAAGGTGATGTCTTCCAACAGAGAAAAAGCTATTCTTTTCAAATTAGCCTACAGTGTGTATGTGTATTTGATCTGGATTTTTTCTTGTAGCTTTAAACAAAATTTCAGTGATATTGCTACATTGTCTGCAGTGTGGCAATTTATAGTGATATCTAGCAGTAGGGCACCATGCTTCAGACATCATGTCCCACCAGTCACATAATCCTGACATCAGGCCGACCAGTGTATCACAAACCTCTTAATGCTGAGAACCAAGCAATTCAGTTGAAAAGTACCATTTTTATAAGTTTTTGGTAAGCCTTGGCTGGGGTTTGAACCTGTGACCTCCCACATCCTAGGCGGATGTTCTCACCACTAAGCCACTGGAGTGGTTAAATAAACCTATAGAACAAGACTGGAAATTCAAATCCAACTACAAGAAAAATAATTTGTCTGTTTTTTTTAAAGCATTTCATACACTTACAAAGGAAGAACTAGTTGGTAGACTTAACATTGTTAAATATTATCACCATATACAAACCATATACAAACACATATGTGCAAACACATAATCACAACCACACTAACAATAAATAAATATATACATCAACTTTTTGTCTTTAAAATCCATTGGACAACAAAATATATGCATAATTAGATGCAGCCTTTAAGGCTCTCAATAATTCAAGTGTCATTGGCATTCACTTTAATTTGCACTCTGCTGGATTCTCTGAGTGAATCCTGGTCAGAAATGAGTTGTTTAAGATCACCATAACATCAGCATTTTCTGAACTGTACCTGATACAATATGACCATATGTGCTTGTCTCTTTAGAGAAAAAAGATTCATAGTATTTCAGACTAACCATTGTGTGGATTGGGGAAGTGGTCATAATATTTTCAGGTTTGATGGGGCTTTACAGGTAATACATAAGTAATAAACACCTCTGTCCAGTTTAGGTGTTATTGCTTTATCAACACAAATTATGAATGCAAACACAATGGTCTGATTAGTATTGTCACTCTATTTCATGGTTAAAATTATACTGAAAAGCATGTCTCAATTAATAGTATATTAACAAGATTAATATAACAAATAATAAGAACTAATGTTCAATTCAGATCGTTGAATATGTTACATCTAAGTGATGCTCCTATTTCAATGGATGCAGAATACTCCAGAATGACATGTTGATATGTTATTTTCCAGTATGTGCAGACAATCAAATTCTCCATGCTGCAGTGTTTCACAAAATAAAATTCCACTGACCAGGAGTTCTTAAATTTATTTCTGCTGGGCTTTGCTGACATCTTATTGCTTCCTAAATCACTTTCAGAAATAAATCACACTTGAACTCTATTCCAAGAAATGAAATAATCATGCTCTTTGTCACATACAACTGGAGTAAAATCTACAATCAAAGAAAGGTCGTTGCTGTTCACAAACTCACCAATAATCTTTAATACAGACAACATGAAAATTCTCACAATGGTTGTTCCAACCTTATGACTTTATTATGCCATTCAGCACACGGCAAAGATATACATGGCAGAGATATACAAAGATACACAATGCACACATACACAGTCTAAAATATATAACCATATGATTGAATATGTATATTTACATAAATAAGATATTAATCAATTAAAAAAATTAATTTTCAAATCCCTGCTGATCAACTTTAATAATGTTGTCATGTTCTTTGTCAGACACACTGAGGATATTAAGCACAAATTATTTTCACCCTTGATATATAACCATATCAATTTAATTGAGAGCAAATGGCCAATTCTGTTAATGATTAATATGCAAGGTTTCACAACTTCAACAATAATGTTTAATAGTTCAAATGAATATGTGACAAGCAATACTACACTAATAAAAAATGTGCATAATTGGTATGTTCATTCCTACATAATGCTGTCTGCAGCATATGTTATTTATTCTATTTTCAATGTCAATTGATAGGGCACTGCTTTTCAAGTTCTTAATTACAGTCAAACCTGTCTACAACAGTCACCCAAATAAAATGGAAATAAATGGCCTTTATAGTCAAGTGACCTATTTAGACAGGTACAGCTCTCCAACTTGGCTCAAGACAAATTTATGTACAATGAACTAAAATATATTATCATTATTATTATTATTCTCTCCCCCCTCCCTTCCAACCAAAAGAAAGGGTTCCTAAATAAAATTATTAATTGAGAGCTTACCTGTAATTGTGAAATACATAACTGACTTTGGTTGACTTTTTGTGCCGATTCGTAAAACATATTCTAAAGAGATTTAACTGCCTTATCACTATTATTGAAATGCACATTTCCAAAATTTACTTACAAATACAAGCTGCCCATCCGACTGTTCATTCAACTTTTGCACCTCATTTTTAAGGTCAACCAGTTTTTGATGAAGGTCAGCAAGCTTCCCATCTCTACCATTCAGGTCTTGTTTACCGGACATAGCCTGGTTCAGCCACATATTGTCCTCAGGTACTGATGAGAGAATGAACATATTGTGTAATTTAATTACAGCTGGCAAAACAAATAATTTATGTTGCAAGAAAAACAAATGAAATAACTGAAACATTGCTCCTGACAACAGCAATTAGAATTGTGACTGTCAAGTTACAATTACAAATGTTAACTATAAGAATCTAATACAAACCTACTTGATGGGTTTTTTTTCATGTGTTATAAATTTTGGGATTTTATGGCAAAAGTACATATTTGTTGCTACTCATATTTGTGGCTGTGGATGGGATTATACTGTTTTCACAGAAGAATCACTGTTTGATGGGTCATTAAATTTGTGGATTGAAGCAAATACAAAGTCCACAAACAAAATTACACAAAAAAAGCATCCCACAATATACTGTGAATATGGTTCGGAGTATTATTCCTTATCTTGTTCTATGATCCCATTAACCAAGGCCTTGCCCATAGAGGTGAATTTATAGCTATATGCAATGATTCAATTTGTTCCAAAAAGGCCTTAAACTGAGAAAAATTTGTTGGGAAACTACAGGTATTCATGGCACATGACTCCACTATAGTAGAAGTCACATAGCTCATGTACAAGTTCTAAGTCACCTTAAACAGCTGCAGGTGTTGTTTTGTAGAATATGATTACAAATACCTTTCAACAGCATTTATTCACATTATTTCTTGCATCTCCACTAAAATCAAAGATCAATGTATAAATTCATTGAAAAATGCTTAATGGCAAATTCAATGATGACATACTTCGACATTTTTAGGCACACTCAAACAAACAGGGTGATCTCATTCAAACCAGTTTTGTCGTGCTCTATGATGTAAGAGAAAACGAACCTGTGGTATGGAAAAAGTTGAACTACAAACAATGTTGTCATTTATAAACAAAGCCTGGAAAAACTTTTGCAGGAAAAATAATTGGCACACAAGTCCAATTTATTGGAGACAATTATGTAATTTCATATGTATAATCTATATAGTATGTCATGTTTTTTAATTCAATTTGCATATAATACCTATTTTCCCATATAAATATGTGCTTTCATACATATAAAAGACTAGAAACATGGCCATCAATTCAGATTTATTTTAGTTAAATTTTTGATCATGCTAAATTATCATTTGAAGAATGTCATATGTACAAGTTAAGAATAATACTATTTTATGTTACTCCTACAATCCTATTTCACAGTAGAACATCCATACAGGAGATGAATGAAGATACACAAGTTCTTGTTCATGTGATTGTACCTTGATTCCCCTGCACTAGTAATAGTTAAATCCAATACTGACTTTCCTGAATCAATGTGATGCTGGACTGCCATTGTACAAGTCGACAGTGATTATGCTGAATCATTCCTGATTAGAAGTATCTCCTAAAGGGAGGATTAAAATAAGATCAAAAAAAAGGGCAAGAACACTCTCAAAAGTGGACCTGAAAAGGTGAAACCTTTACATGCATGTCTATAAGCAATAGGCAATTCACCTAACAAATATTATCCAGGCCTTATCAATCAAGATCACAAAGTGATCTGGGTGGCCAAGTGGTCCCCAAACTTTTTATCAATGCCGACCAGTCAACATTTGATAATTTTACAGCGGCCTACTGAGGGGGTTGGCGTTGATTGTTTATATTTTAGATTGTTTTGATTTAATAATTTTAATTTAATTGCATTTAAATATGCCTTCAAAATAAAATACAGTTACACCAAAAAAATATAGTGATTTAACATTTTAACTCACTAGAATGCTAAATTAACTAGGTCACAGTGCTAGCTTACAAAGGCACATTTGCTATCTTTTCCACAGAAGCCTCTCCTAGAAGGTCATGGTAAATGTCTTTAGAGGAGGGCAAAATCAATTCTTCACAGATAGTGAATGGCTTCTTAGCCTTAGCAATACGGTTAGCCACCAAATGTGATGCTCTCAGTGCATTCTCCTTTATTGATGTAGTGGCCCTCATAAATTTCTTCTGTTCGTGTTCCATATTTTTTTCTTTCAAAATACTCCTGGGGCTTGTCTTTTAATCCAGGGTGCTTGGCGTTCAAGTGGCAAAGCAGTTTTGGAAGTTTCATTGCTTCATTAGAAAGCTGGTCACCGCAAACTATGCAGAGGGGGGTTGGTATGTGGGAATCACCTGTCTTAATAAATTCATATTTTGAGTAGGACTCGTGGTACTGTCTGTTAAAGGTTTTATGTTTCTTTTATGTTGAAGGCTCTTCTTCTGTCTTTTCACTGGGCCTTTTCTTGTTCCCTAGGAAACTTTCTAACGACATCTGTTTTGTACTCATTTTTGCTAATTTGTTGGTTAAATTTGAGCAAACACAATATACACATACACCAAGCACTGTTAAACAAATACCTGTGAAGAGAGAAAAGATTGATACACACCTTCTCTCCACCAAAGCTACAATGCCATTGCCGATTTCAGCCACTCAGCCTCGATATCACAATATTTTGCACATGCATGAGGTGACTTCTCTCTGCTCCCAGTTTACCTCTCATACATGGAAAGTTGCACAAACCCGAGAGAAATACACCACAGTAAATAAAATGGATATAATTTAATGGTCCTTGGGTGACCCGGTACCATTTGATCCACGGACCGGTACCGGTACCGGTTTGCTACCGGTTTGCGGCATGGGATTTAGGGACCTCTGGTCTAAAGTACTTGCCTTTACCAATCACTGCCATCTTACCTCTCTCTCTGCGTGGGTTCCAATCTTAGGATTGACATGTGAGAAAGCTGCCAGTAGCTTCCTGCAGGTTGGTGGTTCTTACCTGGGTTCTTCCTCCACCAAATTATACTCTACCTTGTGTTGAGAAATGGCAATAAATCAAAACAAGAATGACAACAACATCAAGATCTCACATAAGTCATGTGATATATGGATTCTAAAGCACATATACCAGTACTTTTGTCTCCTGCATATCCCTAACATAATCAATTTCAGGGTGCAAAAAAATTGTATTTCTATTTTTGTTCAATGTTTCAGTTAAGAACCAAAGACATATATTAATAAACTGGGGATAACAAACAATAAATATGATATAAAACTATCAAACTGATTTTTTGTTGAAATTGGGCATTTTTCCTTGCCCTGACATAGTTTAAAAAATATATTTTGCACAGTAAATAGTAACATCAATTCAAAGCAAATTAATGCAAGAATTCAAACTGTTTGTTTTAAATAACACTCCAGATTACCTATTTGTATGCATTTTGGTAAAAATGTCCTACTGCCAGGACCTAAAATAACCAGTAAAAGAAATATGCATTCACATTTAGAACAAACAGAACTTTCATTAACCAGTGCCTTAATTTAGAGTCAAGTTGATGTTCATGTATATAATATCTGTATCATCAACTGGCTCTGCAAGTGAAGCACTAACCAAACCTTCAAAACAAAATTATTCTTTTTCCCTAAAAATTTATACATGTATTTTTAGGTTTTTCATAAGTAAATTTTTTTCTAAATCTAATCAATCTTTTAAGTGAGAATCAAAAATATATTTTAATACATTGGAAACATAGATATTATACTTAAGTATGAACTTGGTTCTCAACCAAGCACCTTCAACAAATTAAGTCAAATCCTTGCTGTCCTTGACCTACCTGAATGCCCTTTAGTTGCTTAAATAAAAACTTTCTTTGTAAAAATTATTTTATTAAATGTTCAAACTATATTCTACAAAATAATGTCAAAATTGCATGTCTGTCTGCAAGATGAAATAAAAGATCTATTACATGGGCCAACAGTGAAATGCAATTTATATATTCACATTGTGCTTAATAGTCCTATCAGTTGAATTTGTAGGGCATGATTGACTCTGGACATTATCTGCCAAAGAATTTCTATGACCTAAACCTTAGAACTGAACAAGAAAAGTTACAAGAAACCCTTATTTTTTTATCTGACTTACCATGACCTTGACCTCTGAACCTATAACCCCAGAATCCATTGGTTTCTTTATCATCCTAAGTGCAAGTCATCCACTAAGTTTGGTCCAAGAATTTCCTCCACAATAAATATTATTCTGCAAAACCCATTCTTCCCTGTGCCACAATAATAATGACCATTATAACCCAAAATCAACAGACCTCTTCCATAATGTAAATGCAAGTTCTTCACAAACATAGGTCAAGGTACATGGTCTAGGATTTGAGCTATCATGCAAATGAATTTTTTTATACAAAAAGGAATAGGATCTTCTTATAACCAATGTACAAGCCAACAAACTTGCTAATAGTATATGCTCAAGAACTTAAATATTTGTGCAGGACCCATTTTACTTTGACCTTTGCCCTCAAAATGGACAGTGTTTTTCTTTACCATTATTACAAGTCACCTGCAAAGTTTGGCAATGTTAGACAGTGGATAATGTAATTATCGGATAATCTGTGTTGTGTGCATGATCCTAATCATGTCTGAAAATGAAAGAGAAATCAGGCATCAAGGAGTGTTGACTGCATCCCAAAATTAAAAGACAATCAAAATTTGGATACAACATCTGTTACTAAAACAGACTGCAAGCTAGC
The DNA here is from genome assembly GCA_016746295.1 of Potamilus streckersoni. Lineage (NCBI taxonomy): Eukaryota > Metazoa > Mollusca > Bivalvia > Unionida > Unionidae > Potamilus > Potamilus streckersoni. The sequence goes on along the minus strand of JAEAOA010001572.1, from coordinate 493,189 downwards.
CAACACACAAAAATCCAATTTTAATACTGCAAAAAAAAAATCAAACTTAGAAACTAAATTCCTTACAAGTAAACTCACAATCATTATAATTTGTTTAATAATGATAGGTTCTGAATTCTGTTGGATCATTCTGCCATGTCTCTACAGTACCCCCTCCCACTAAATAAATCCATGACAGTCTTTAATTTGCCTAAATACACAATCTGAAGCATTATATATTTACAATCTAAATTTGTAGAAAGTCAATGACAGCCTAAAATAATTGTAAAATTTTATAACTTTTTATTTGATGTAATTATGCAGCCATTAATTGCTTTTACTAACATGAAATTAAGAAAAAATCCATGCAAATTGAATGATTCTACTTTAAAATAATAAAAAGAAAAATCTGAGAATTTTTAATAAACATATACTTCCTTTATGTGATCAGTGAAGTATTTGGAATAATCTTTATGTAGGATGATTACAAATCTGCAAGTTCCACTGAGGTGTGAAATTTGTTTCTCTATGCTTTTAAAATAACTTTGAAAAAAAATATAAATTAACTATTAATATCAACAGTCTTCACATGCAAAGAAATTTAGTAAATTTAGCAAGGACACTGAATTTGCAAGAACATTAACAAAAAAAATAATAATATAGTGAATATCATCAACCATGCACTTGCAAACAATTTATCTGAAATGCTGCTGAATGTAGAAGATCTGCTCATATTTAATTGTTGTTGTTCTGGGGCTTAACGCCATTTTTCAGCACACAATAAGCTATACATGGCAGCCAGTATTCATGGTGGAGGAAGAAACCGGGAAATCACCGGAAAGAACCACCGACCCACAAGAAGCTACTGTCAAGCTTTCTCACATATCCACATTCGCAGAATCTTAGACTCAAACCCATGCAGACAGAGGTGAGATGGCAGTGATCTGTAATGGAGAGCGCTTTAGACCACTCGGCCACCGCTCATATTTAATGTTGCTAGAACATTATCTACAAGATGAAAGGGAGGAATGGTGAGCAATTTACTCACATAAAAATTCACACCCTTTTATTGATATAAATGAGTATAAAGTTGAAAAAAGGCATTGTGAAAATAGTGTGACTGCAAGTACTCATCAACATGATGACCATAAGTACTAAACTAACAGTAATCTACTAACAAGGATACCTTGCAGGAACAGAGGCTAAGTCTCCAGAATTCAAGATAAGACCATTTCTTAATTTAAACAGTTAAGTGTTGAAACTATTTCTGAGGTTCTTCAGTGATAAAAGGATTTTCGAATTAGCTACTATGGTAACACATACTGGATGCTAGCATAACACCCTTGTCATTCCAGACAAACCCAACATCATTAGAAGTCTTTTGGTGAAAACCCCAGGTCATAACGATTATTCACTGTCGGAATGTAGTGACAAAAAGATATCAAAGACAGTCATCATTACAGAGATATTGTATGTATGACTGGCACTATATTCATTTAGGCTCATCCATTTAGGACAAGTAATTACAAGAATTTTATGATGATTATTGTGGCAGACATATAGGCTGTATGACTAGTACCATTATCATTTAGGACCACATAGGTTTCAAAAGAAGTCTGTTAGTGAAAACCTCATGCTGATTGGAGAGAAGTAGAGATAAAAATATTTTCAAGATTTGACTTTCCATTCAGGAGGATTAGGAGCAAGATTTTTATGATGGCTGCTGTGGTGGCCATATTAGAACTTATATCAGCACTATTTTCATTTAAGATAAACTAGATATCATAAAAGGTCTTCTGGTGAAAACTCCAATTTCATTTTACCTTCTGTTCAATTAGAGTTGAAATAACAAGATTTTTAAGATGGCTGCTCTGGTGGATGTCAGATTAGTACCATTTTTATTTGGGACCTGGAACTAGACATCATAAGAAGTCTTGTAGTGAAAATCTCATGTTGATTTGACCATCCATTCAGAAGGAGGAGCTATAACAAGATTTTCAAGATGGCTAACATGGTGGTCAAACTAAATGTCAGGTTAGCACCATTTTTATTTAGGACCAAGTCTTTTAGTGCAAACATTATGTTGACATGTCCATCCATACCATACAGGAAGCAATGACAGCATTTTCAAGATGTGGACAAACTGGAAGTCTGAACAATACTCATTTTCAGACCATGGGATAAATGTGTATGTTTCAGGGCGATCTTCCATGCAGATTAGGAGTAGTGACAACAAACTTGTGCTACCTAATTGATTTAAGTTACAAATGCCTGAACTCCCATTTAAAGAGAGATGTTAATCACTACCAACTGTTGAGATCAGTATGTAAATGGGATATCCAAATAAAGCTCTCTATCTTTCCTAAAAAAAATCTGTAAAAAAAATGATTATATGGCTGTACACTGACAAAATTGAAAATTAATAGTAAACCATACAAGTTGACAGGTATATCATTTTGTATATACTATACATAATGTACATAACATATAGAAGGCCTCAAGGTCGATTAGTTCTGTAACTAACTGAGTTACCATCTCTAAATAAAAGTCTTTATTATTATTATTATTTTTATTATTACCAGGGGAGATTCAAAAGTCTGTACTGACATGAGCACAGAATAACAGAAGCAGATATCACCAAATGACTCTCCGCTTGGACTTTTTACAATTTTTTGGTAATCCTGGGACATAATTTTTTTTTACAATGAGTGTGCAATCCAGAATCTTTTTAAGTTATTCATATGGGGATAACTCTGATATACTCTGAAAAGTGATGGAAGTCAGGAATGCCAAAAATAGGTTATGTAAAAGTATCTTTCTTCAACAAAACGAATAAAAATATATTAATATTAAAGAAAGTTTTTTAGAAAGGTTCATTTTGATAAAGATTTTTATCATCCATTTAACCGATTTCGTTATTCCCAACTTCCATCGCATTCCAGCCAACTGAAATGTAGGCCAAGTGTGAGATATTCCTGAAAATCTGACTTAACGTTCCAAAGTTAATCAACGTTAAAACACCTTCACAGTGCCATCATTGGGCAATAAGACCTCAACACCAAAAAATTAATATTAGGTCGAGGTCTTATATTGTAGGACTAAGAGTTTATGGGGGGGATATAAATATGTAATAATAAGACCATGATAAATCCAAAGAAGTTAATATTACACCTTGAAAATTTATTTTTCAAAATACCTTGCACATATCTTTTATTATTTACTAGTAGCAACACTTTTGTTTTTGAGTTGCTCCACACCTGGATCATGAAGCACTTAAAGATGAGTTTGAGAATTATTGCATGCTGGTATTAACAGACACTTGCCAGAAAAAGAGCTTTTCTAGTTACTAGTCGGATATTATCAGCCAGACAATTAATACTGGTGGCACTAGCTTCCCAAATCTGAAATTAGTTATTCAGTGACAAAAACCCTGTAAAAGATCTTTTTCTATGATGAAAAAAATACATACATATATATTGAAGAAAATCCCTGAATGAAGACACACCAAAATCATTTTTACAGTGTAAAATAAACATTGACTGACACCTGCTGCATATAGACTTTACAACCTCTGATTACATTCTGAAAAAGTACAAGGGTGCATGTGTTGCATATAATAATGTGTGTGTGTGTGTGTGTGTGTGTGCATGTGTGTGTTACAACACATTGAAAAATCAAAATCAAAAGAATAGAATGAAATAAAGTTTAAGAGATGCAAAAAATTATGTAAATGTATAAAATTGGTTTGTTTATGGCATTTGTTTAAAAACTGTTGATCTTATATAATGCATGAATACATTTTTACATGTAAGGTTTTTTTAAACCTTTGTAAGGTTTTTATTGGTCTGGTGTACATGTTTTCATCTATTCTGGTTGACAGCTATGATATGATGTGAAGAATCTGGCTGGATACTAAATCATTAAGCGATTTTAAAAATCAAAGTACTAAGCCTGGAACACATGCACAGGCATCTGTGCATACATAAACATATATAAAATATAAAATATCATCCTGCATTAAAACTTCAACTGTGAAAATTATGCAAAATTACATAAAAGCAGGCGGTATTTATTTTACTACAACTGTTCAATTGTCTAAAGATTTCATCCATCTGAGACAGTGATTATGAAAAGAGGAAATGCTAGGAGCCTGCCTTATGTCACTGGGAATGTAATGTTCCATACCAGTTGACCAACATAATGAAAACTTTTTTGAAACAATTCCTTCTTTGGCCTTCGATATAATGTAACTTTTACTTCTTATGGACCTTGAATTTGGAGTACGATCAGCATCTCTTTGGTAAAAGATATTGCTTAGATATACAGGAATGGCTTTTCTGGATATGTTATGCATCAATTTAGCCCTTTTTAAGAAATATTTTTATGTATTGTTAAAATCTTTATATTATTCATTGCATCCTGGAAATTGTATATACATTGAATCTAAATTTTTGCTTTCTTTTGGAGTCTTAAAAGTGTTCTATTTAAATTAAAGGTATTACCCTAAATTGCATTACAATAGTCCAGATATGGTTGAATATAACTTTTATAAAAGATGACCCAAAGATAAGAATGAACCTTTTTTGAAACATGTTTAATGTGAATAGACCAAGTGAGATTGTTATCGCTATCTACCCTTACTCGTTTTGTTTCATTTTAAGTAGGGTTTTAATTTTTTCTGTATTTATGATCATACTGTTTTCCTTGCATCATACCTGAAGTCTGTTTAGAGCATCTTTCAAGTACTGTTTTGGTTTTACCCATCTCAGAAGAATATTAGACTTGTTGTTTGAGATGGATCTTACTTCACACAAATGTATATTTTTAACAAATTTAAGATTACATTTAAGATAATAAGGATATGTAAGGATTATGTTGAGAAAGATTTTCCAGAGTGACCACTACTATGCCCATCTGTCATGATGTCTAGAATTGGATAATGTTGTTTACATGATCAGATATTTAAGTTCTGTTAGCTAAAGAGACAGATTAATCTACATATTATTTATAAGTAGATAATCACAAAACATGCCAATGTGAACTGACTTCTGATTTTGTGGATAAACAGCTCTAAACTACCAGATGAACAGGACACTATCATGTATGGCAGGAACCATTGTGAATTTTTGAAGACTGCATTTTTGGGTGATAACCATATTATTTCATAGCTTTCATTACTTTCCATCAAAATTGTACCACAGTGAATGTTCATGTTACAAGAAAAAAGAGCAATAACTATGACAAAAAATTGCAGGAGCGATGTTATTTGTTGACATTGTTAGTCAATGACCATAACATTTATGTTTTATGTAACTCCATAAAAATACAGGATTAGTGATGTTAATGAGATTGTGCCAAACAGAAAGACAGACACACAGACATGAGGATTACAATGAATGTCAGTACCAACCTCTGAGAGACATAAATATGGGATCACTCTTTTCTATCTCCAAGGAGGCAGCTGAGGGTGAAGCTGTTGTGATGGGTGGAGAAACTCCTTCTTCTAGAAACTTTGCATTTAATTCATATAGGTCCTGTGGAATTTGATCTACATGTAATGAAGACTTGGAGTTATTATTATACTTTGATGGATCGGAATTTATGAAGATACTAGCCCCTGTTACAGGGTGGCGAGATAAAAATTCCTTGTCAAAAGGACTTGTTTGAAACGGACAATGCAGTTCTGGTTCCTCTCCTTCAGAAAGAGTACTCTTCTTTCTCTGTTCTGAAAATAAAAAAATGTAACATACCAGCCAGTATTTCAAGAACTATCCATTATGACAGGATTAAATATTTCTCTATTGTGTGTATGATATACAAAAAGAGAGAACAAATTTAGTTGTGCGAGCTTTTCTCCAACCCAACAGCTAATTTTACTGAATCCCTCTGGGACCCCTCAAGATGACACCTAGGTCATGTAACTGGTCAGTATGCAAGTCCAAAATTGTTTGTCAGTATGTGGTTTCAGCTACTAGCAAAGCTTGTAGTTTTAAATTAGGTTCAAGGTTCTTATTGTAAAAGACAATTGGACTCAGAATGATGATCTGTGTGCATAACCAACTCCCATTGCATATGGATGTTTTATAAAATAAAATACAGCTGTGTCCAGTTTAAAGATGAACAAAGGGTTTCATTTTTGTAGTAAACATTGCAACTATATCTAGAGTCTCCAAAACTGTACATATTATTATAGGATTCACGACCCTGAAGTTGGACATTTTTTGCACATGATCCAAAGATGGGCATGTATATTATTTATGATTACAAGTCTCACCATTTTATTGGAGCTCTTCCTTATAACTATATTGGGTCAACCTGGTTCTTGACCCTAATGAAGCTATGTATATGGTTTATGCCCATCAAGTTGGGCATTGTTATTTATTGGATCTCATGTCAAAGGGTTGAAGATTCAATTAGCATGGCTAAATTTGCCATCTTTGTTTCAAGTGACATCACAAGTCATGTGACACCAACATACTTACTGCCCAGATAAATAGTGCACTGGGAATGAGCAGTTGTGAGCCATAAGCAGATCTCCTTGAAATGGCAACAAGTGCAGGCAATTAATTTTCTCTGTTTTCATATGTAAAGAGCCAACATTATTACAAACTCGTATTCATAGTTGCTAGATTAACTGTCCATTTGGCATGTGTATGCATTTCTGAGTTTGCACCAAATATTAAGTGCAAACAAACACTAAGAACAAATATACACAATAAGCTAAGCCTGCTTTTTAAATACTTTGGTGTTCTGCTTATGCAAATAATGGCAAACTGTGTGGGAATATTTGTGTAAAACCACTGAATTATGTCTTTTTGTAATGGTCATCCATGATAATAAGAAAGGTAACTCTTTGCAGCACATGGCAACATACAAAATAACAATGAAATGATATTATATATATTGAATTCAAATGCACACCAAAAAAAAAAGTAATTGTATGAAATTGCAGATTTTTATTACAAGGAATCAGATTATATAATTCATTTTCATACCCAGTGTTAGAAATAAGAGGTAAAAATTCAACCACTTTCCTGAATTTGGAAGAAAAACAAGCAATTCACATCAATTCCTCTATGAATACCAATATGAATTGTGTCCTACTGAAGAACAGGAGGGCACTCTATTTAATAAAATAACATGCCTACCTGCTCACTCCCCCTGGGTCTCATTTTGCATCCTGTGTCCTCTCTATAGATTGACCATTCACATGTTGACCTATTTATCAACTTGTGTAACCCCTATGGGTACTAACAGTTCAACATAATTATTATCAACTTCAGCCTGGTAAGTATTGTTTAATTTTCCAATTAATTTCACATAATGAAACATGTCTAGACCAAATTTGGGGGTCCTGAGTGGCTGAGTGGTCTAAAGTGCTCACATTTATGGATCACTGCCATCTCACATATGTCTGAGTTTGAGTCTCAGGCTCAGCTAACATAGGTATATGAGAAAGTCTGCCAGTAGCTTCTTGTGGGTCGGTGGTTCTTCCCAGAGTTCTCCAGGGTTCATTCTCCACCAATTATACTGGCCACCATGTATAGCCTATCTTGTGCTGAAAAATGACATTAAATCTAACAACAACATCAACAACTACTAAACCAAATTTAACCAGATTTAAAACCAGTCTCATATACACTAAGTCACAAAGTTTTCATAACAAAAAATTTGTCCTGAGTTTGTCAAAAGAACTAAGTTCTACAACAATTTATTTACAATGAAAGATAGTTATAGATGATATATATTATCAAAGGAAAAGATAAAAATATAACTATACATCATAGATGTTCAGAATGACTTGAATTTATGGGTAGGAAATGAAGACATAAAAGCAGCAATAAAGCTGCAGACCTATGACTTTCTACCCAGATTTAATTAATTACAAACCATTCCCTTAATGATACATCAAAACTTAGTTTGAAATTTAGTTATGAAAGAAAACTTTAAATACAATGGACTCTATGGAATGCTAAGAAAGATGGCAACTGCTATAATTAAGATTGAAAATCTTTTGAAAAATTAATAAGCTAATGAGGATAGTTTTTTTAAAATACCTTTTCTTTCTTCATACAACTGATGAAAAGGATCTGGGTCTTTTGTTGCTTTTGTATGACTAGAACCTTGTTGCTGTGAATAAAAGAATTTTTACCAATACATTAAAATATTAGGACATTCATTTAACTTTCAAGTAAGAGATATTCAGAGGTGAGAGGTTGTGGGTCAGGAGGGGAGAACAAACAATTTAAAAATTGGTGTCTCATCTGTGCCAACCTGCACTAGAAGATCTATGGGTTTCCGTTTATCTACCTGAGCAGCATATACATGTATTTATTAAAGGATTACTGTATAAATCAAGTTATTTTTTAAAAGGACAAGGCATTTGACATCAAACTCTTCCAGTCTTTGTCTTCTAAAGGGAAACCAATCTGCAAAGATTGTACAGAAGAACTTAAGTTATCACACTTACTCCAATAAAGCAAACTGTAACAGAGAGATGGACAGTTTTGTTCTTTTGGTTGTAAATATTATTGGCTGAGGAACTGGGAGCTAAATGCCATTCCCAAGAACAGACTGAAGAAGATAGGAAATCATCAGGGTGGGAGAAAGGCATTCAGTATTAGCAACAGGTAAGTAGTACAGTCAACCCCACTAAGTTTGACCTTGGTTATACATTTGGTCTGGTCCAGAAAAAATATATCTTTGTTGTGCTAATTTTCCATGCTTATCTCAACCCCTGTTATGTCAGGCATCTATTGTCCTGCACAATTCTGCTCATAACATTTTGCTACTAGTCACAAATGAAAACTAACAAATGAAAATACTTTTAAACAAATAATGTTCTACATTTTTTATGAAACATCAAATTCTTAAAAAATGTTACAGACAATACACAGAATTAGCTAAGGTCAGATGTTTATTAATGGGCTTTTTCTATTCTGCCCTCAGCCTGTAAAATGTAACAAAAGTGACACATTACAATTTATCAATTTCCATTAAATAATATCAGAAGTTAGATTCACAGTAGCTGTAGGTCTTTCCATTCATCTAGGACACAAGCAAATTCATTTTGTTAATGTATGGGTGGTCAGGATTACATACATAAAGTTTGTATTTTTTCTTTCTTGAGGAGGTAAAGGTCATTTTATTTACTTAGGAATAGAAAAATTATTATATGTTCACTTCAAAATATATATCGACTTTGGAATTAAAAGAGAAAATGGATGACATACTGTACGTTTCTTTCAGAAAGCACACATGTATGTATGCACACGAGTAATCTATTATCAACACTTCTTTTTGTATTGTCTGTTATTGTAATGATAGAGTCAGAATTCAGTCAAAATAGTTATGAAATCACAACTCTTTATTTCTAAATTAAATCTGTACACAAAGAAATATTTAATCTTAAAAACTATGAACTGTTTGTCAGCAATGTTCAAATAAACCTAAGAGACAGGAATATAGATCACAGGACCCAGTTATTTTATATATCCTGATATCACAGGACCCTGTTATGTTGACAATGATTTTACATTCCCAATGTAATCAAATAAACTGTGTAAATTTGATTGCAATTAAATTAAAATTAGTTGTGGCCCCCACCCCTCTCCAAACCTACAATTTAATTCTAGCAATACATAACCTCTTTCTATTGCATAGCTAAATGTGTCAAATGGGTTGATTGATATGTTAAAATATCTGAAATAGAGAAAGATGCAATGTCCTCACTATTTAAGGCAGAGATCCACTTTAATGTATGCTGACGGTTCTCTGGGTAACAAGTGGCACCAACTATAGACTCCAGAGGCAAAAATGTCCTTGTAACAAGAAGAAGGCAGAATCTCCTTGCCAAAATGCTTTCTTCATGATGTCCTCCAAGAAGAATGGTTCAAGCAGGTCCTTGATGCAGTGAGAGCTCAAACCATATGGCTTTCATTCCCTCTGTGATTCAAGACATTGCATCCTCTATTGTCTTGAAACTTGCGGTCCAGTGAAACTTACATAATTTGAGAAATAGCCTGCAACACTATTCCTCTGCAAATGTGCATCCCAATTTGTAAAAAAGTAGTGCTCACAAATGGCCAAAAAAATACCCCTAATAACTGCAAGACTTTGTTCTTGAAAAGAAACTAAATCAGCCAATGAAGACATGCAGGGACAATTATGATGAACATATTTTCTACTGCATCAATTATGGAATATTCTCCACCTGACATCATATAGGTCTCCTTGGATACAGAATCTATCCTGGCCTAAATGACAGAACTGGTAAGCCAACCCAAACTTATTCTGGCAGACAAATCACTTGTAATAAGCCAAGAATTGGGTTTACAGGTATGTGTGGGACTCTGGCCACAGAATGGTACTGATCAGGTGACAAAAGATATCCAGATCAAATCCAAGTCCAGCAGTCAGAATATACCTGTGCAGCTTCCAGTTTACAAGAAGTTAACACTGGAGAGGGTGCAAAAGTAATCTTCTTACCAGAACCAGGTCCACTGCATTAATAAAGTTCTCCAGAAAAGACAGAAAATGATATTTGTGAGGAAATTCATCTCCATACAGGCAAAATCCTGAGATGGTGATTTGATTTGTAATTTGGATTTTTCACGTAGCTTTAAAAATATTTGTCATATTGCTATGATGTCTGCAGTGTGGCAGTTTATATACTCCTGAGACGGTTAAACTCTATTTATTCAAGGTTGGGTAAAAGATCCAGACTGGTCACTATGGACCAGCAGTGAGACAGATCTAGTCTTAAGGTCTCCAGCCTGTCATTGTGGATCAACCAATCAAGTAAATATCAGAGGATATGGATCCCCAGTGACCCTAAGTCAATGGCAACTATTTTTGTGACCCTGCCAGGTCAGACTGTTGAGCACAAAACTGGAAGACTTTTCCTGAGTACTTCCAGTGAGGAGTAATGACGAGGATGTGAAGGTATGCATCCTGAAGCTCAATGGAGTCTCCAAGTCTTATGGCAATCCCAACTGAGGATGTGGAATCCATCTTAAAAGTTCCTCCTGCTGAAACCTTCTTACTGAGGAAAGGCAAATAATTGGATTAATCATTTCCTCTTTCTTGAATACCAGGAAAATATGGGAGTAGATTGATCACTGACATCCTCTCTACTGCATCTCTTCCTTTAAGTGCACAAGATTCAACTGGTAGAAAAAAAAATGGAAGACATTACTAGAGAAGGACGATCCCAAAACCAAAGTCAGCATCCACCTTTATCACAGAAAGGTCCTAGCCATTATCTATTATGTCTGGCCCAGCCTCTTAAAAGAGGTTTGACCTGGCACCTATGGGAACTAGTGAAAGAGGACCTGCAGGACTTGGGCTGTCTACACCTGACAATTAAAAAGTGGAAAGGCTCACAAGCTTTCTCTCTGAGACTCTGTCTTTAGGGAAAACTGTAAGGAAAGGCTCTAGCTGGAAAGGATAAGGCATGTTTAAGTGTCTTCAACACTGCTTCCAACAAATGATAAAGGGCAGCTGGTAACAGATTCCTATTTCAGTAGTTTGAAGGAAACTGCTATTGAGAGGCAGGGGGTGCCACCTCAACCTGTTCTGTATCAAAGTCATGGAAATGAGGATAGAAAGAATGTCTTCATCCCACTTACACTCTTGGGAGCAAGACTATGGAAAGCATTGTCTATCAGTTGCAAGTGGACTTTGGTTAAAATTTGTTAAAATGGACTTTGGCTGCTAACTACTCAACAGGTGGGTGTGGGTGACTGCAACTTCCTGGGGTGTTTAAGAAGAAAGGTTTGTCCTCCTCTCCTTTCCAACTCTACTTCATAAGAAGATGTATATCCATGAACTGCACCATCAACTGAAGTCAAAGCCCTGAAACCCATGGTTGCAGGGAAAAGGGAATCACTTCAATTCAGTGGAATGCCTCACAACTAAAGAGATATGGAGACAATATAGAAAATAGGGGGGTGCCAATCTGATCCCTTTCCCTAGTCTGGAGTTTATATGCAGATTCTCAATCATCAGTGAAACAAAACAGTAGTCTTGAGATTTTGACCTGAACCAAACTGTGCCAATTATAGGTGACTCAGCTCAGAACAAAGACCATTCTCCAGACCTGAGAGACTAGCAATAAATATCTTTCCATACTGGGTGACTTGATCCAATCACCTACAATGGGCACTAGTGGGTAGAGGTGCTGCTGTACCTCAAGGCAATGATGGTGAGTATGACTGTCATTCTAGATGGAGGAAGGTGCTGCTATCCACTCACATGTGGGCAAAAACTTTGTCTTAGTGGAAAATAGATGATGCTGTTCCTCCTTCAATGGGAAGCATGACAATTTACTCTCTTCTCTCTGCTATTTCTTAATAGAAGGGTGTGACCAACTCACACTTTATTATTATCTCCCTTTGTGGAAGCTCACTAACCTTAAAAGTCTTTAAAGAGATCCTAAAATATCTAAGGTGGTGCTCACCAGTTATTATGTACTTTTGAGAGAGTGATGTATGTAAGTTGAAGTTGTTTGCATTTTAAACATGCATAGTGGAGAGAATGTTGGCATACCTATATACTACTTCCATGTAATGTGGCAGAAATTTCTTGGGATATTGTACTTTTGGAAATTTTAAATGATCTTAGGACACTGCTAATTAAAATGACTGCTCCCTTGTGCTCCAAAAATCAACCTGAATTTGTCTAAAGTACACTATTCTTGGCAGCTATTAAAATATGGAAAATGAATTTTGCCAAACTAGACAATACCAGCTTGTAAAAGTGCAATGAATGAATCACCAAATACATAAAATGTAAAAAAAAGTTATAGGCTCTATTTTTTTACAATTTACCTCTGAAGTTCAAGAAATGAAAATGAGCAAGTAGAGCTAGCAGTTTTTTGAAAGGTGCACATCTGAAGTAAGGCCAAGTTGAATACTCTCTAACCCATATTACACCCATCAATCATACATCAAAATAAAGGGAAGTAAAGGTTCTTTGAACAATACCTAAGATATACAATGTCTCTTTTAAATAGCCAGTATAACTAGTGAGGCAACCTCGGGAAACTCATTTTTTTTAAAATTCTAACCCTATGCTAAATACGAAACTGTAGAGCGCCACCTTAAAAACAAATATAAACATTTATGCAATTATTTTTCTTATTTTCATATTATTATGCATGATGTTCTGAGTAAAATGGTACATTAACATTGATTTTATTCATGAAAATAAGGTAATTATGCTTATTTTTGCTCTAGCATTCCTAATTTGCCATACTGCATGTTAGGATGAGTAGTGACCTTTATTATGGGAAAATCAGAAGTCTTAGAAAATAGAAATAAAGTCAACTTAAATTGAAAACTGTTGCATTAAGTAAAAGAAATACATAGTGAAAATGTTTCTTTTCATTTATTTGCAATGAAATTAAAAAATAAATGATAACAAAGCAAATTTGCTTTCTTCCATATCAAAGAATTAGTTAATATTTTACCCTTTGACCTTTGACCTTTATGAACCTCACCTGTTATATTCGTTTTCTAACTGTAAAATTTATTGTTGACATCTCAAGAATAAATATGGCTGGTTTCATGTTTCTGTCTATCAGTATAACACTGGTTGCTATGTTGACAAAATGCAATGTGCATTTTTAAAATAGTTCACTTTTTATCATAAGGAGGGGAGGGGCTAAACCTGTTTGAGACTCTGACTCTAATAAAGTCTGTTTTGAGCGGGGAAATACAGGACAATTATTACAAAGGACTGTTTTGATGCTTGAGACTTAAATATTAAACCATACAATAAAAATTAAATCATACAATAATAATACCTATATACTCTTTATGGTGGTGCTCACCAGTTATTATGTACTTTTAAGAGAGTGATGTATGTAAGTTGAAGTTGTTTGCATTTTAAACATGCATAGTGGAGAGAATGTTGGCATACCTATATTCTACTTCCATGTAATGTGGCTGAAATTTCTTTGGATATTGTACTTTTGGAAATTTTAAATGATCTTAGGACACTGCTAACTAAAATGACTGCTCCCTTGTGCTCCAAAAATCAACCTGAATTTGTCTAAAGTACACTATTCTTGGCAGCTATTAAAATATGGAAAATGAATTTTGCCAAACTAGACAATACCAGCTTGTAAAAGTGCAATGAATGAATTACCAAATACATAAAATGTAAAAAAAAGTTATTGGCTCAATTTTTTACAATTTACCTCTGAAGTTCGAGAAATGAAAATGAGCAAGTAGAGCTAGCAGTTTTTTGAAAGGTGCACATCTGAAGTAAGGCCAAGCTGTTTACTCTCTAACGCATATTACACCCATCAATCATACATCAAAATAAAGGGAATTAAAGGTTCTTTGAACAATACCTTAGATATACAAAGTCTCTTTTAAATAGCCAGTATAACTAGTGAGGAAACCCGGGAAAACTCTTTTTCTTTAAAATTCTAACCCTATGCTAAATACGAAACTGTAGAGCGCCGCCTAAGGATGACAAGGAGTGAACTTTTTCCTTCCTTCATGTCTGCAATTGGCAAGGTCCCAAAGGCTGCAAAACATATAACCATGTGTTCAATTGCAGCCAGTATAAAACAGGCATGTAGGGTGGTTGTCTCAGGAGGCTTTCCAAAGGCTATATCTACCTGCATATACACCCTGATCATCCATTTCTGCCAGAAAATGCTAAAACAACCACATTTACCAAAAGTTCTATGCAAGTATTATCTAAAAATATATTTGTGTGGACAAATTCTATGCAAATATGTAAAAATGTATTTTTATGTGGACAAATTCTGTTCAAGTATTATCTAAAAATATATTTGTGTGGACAAATTCTATGCAAATATTATGTAGAATCGTTATTTGTGTGGACAAATTCTATGCAAATATTAAGTAAAAATGTATTTGTGTGGACAAATTCTGTGCAAGTATTATCTAAAAATGTTACTTGTGTGGATAAATTCTGTGCAAGTATTATCTAAAAATGTATTTGTGTGGACAAATTATGTGCAAGTATTATCTAAAAATGTATTTGTGTGGACATATTATGTGCAAGTATTATCTAAAAATGTATTTGTGTGGACATATTATGTGCAAGTATTATCTAAAAATGTATTTTTGTGGAGAAATTATGTGCAAGTATTATCTAAAAATGTATTTTTGTGGAGAAATTATGTGCAAGTATTATTTAAAAATGTATTTTTGTGGACAAATTATGTGCAAGCATTATCTAAAAATGTATTTTTGTTGACAAATTCTATGCAAGTATTTTCTAAAAATATATTTGTGTGGACAAATTATGTGCTAATGTAATAACAGCATGAACTCAACTTTTCTAGGTCTTGTCTTAAAGAACTAAAACAATCACCCAAGGTTTAATACAAAAATGTAAGCCATGTTAGGCCCACTACAGAAAAAAAAAACCAAGTAATTATATTGAAAATAACCAGGTTTATTTAAGAACTGGAGATAAATAATTTGCAAAATCCCAGCTTGGCAAAACTGCTAATAATAAGGAATACTATCCTATACTAATTTCTGAGAATGATTTTGTGTCTTTCATTCAACACAACATAAAAGGCAAATATTAAAACAACTGTTTCCAGGTCTGTCTATATTTTCTTATCTTCAGCCATAGATGATGGCATATCAGCATCATTTGTCCCATATTAAAGGGATGTTATACATTAAATCTGGCAGAATTGTGTTTTGTTTTAGATTGGACCAAATATTCCAAACCCAACTCCCTGAAAATTTAAGCATAATTATAAGTGGCAAAAAAGTGTAATTTGTGTGTAAAAAGTATAATATATATATTTTAAGCCAGAATTACAGCATATATGAACAAGATACATTATTACTAATAACCTAGTTCTGCAGCTGGTCAAAATTCTTGTCACACTGGGCAAAATCTATAAAGTTTAGAACCAGAATACAAACACAAAATATACTGACACATTATTTATACTAAGCTACATGTGCAACTTTCACTAAATGATCATCAACTGGAATTCCACAGTGATCATGGTCAGGTGCTCAGAATGCTGTATTACATTACACTGAAATTCTGCTTTTCAAGTTTGTAATGCAGTGTTGATTTGTCCTTTTTTTCTGATCTGACATATTTTGAAGTTTAAAAAGATATATCTGCTCTAACAGTTTTGCCACATAATATTCACAACTTGTGTTTTACTTAACGTCTGATACCATCTTCTTTAAAATTATAGACTTATTCACTAACTAGCTTATCAATAAAATTAATCTGTTAGGCAATGTTCACATCTGATGAAACTTGTCTACTTCTTGGAAATGGGTCATATACAATTACTATATATAGCAAATAATGAAAGTACTCTAATGCTATTTTTATGCAGCAGTCCCTTTATAAGAATATTCTCAAATGTGTACAAGTGAAATTAAAGAGATCATAATAATAAAAGTGACAAAAACAACTTTTTCTTGCTTTATTTTGTTTCTATTCTTTAATGTACTAAAAATAAAGTGTAATCATAAACAGTTGAGGGTAATACATAATTTGTTGCAAAAGGCATAATGATTATGTCAAAAGCATAATGGCTGGCATATATGTTGGACTATATATGAATTAGTTTCAATATTTTAATATTTGTCATAAAAGCAGCCACTTCCGATGGTGAACTGGCATAACTTTTGAGCAAATGTTAAAGCCTTTTATGACTTTGTGCTTTCTTTTAAATTTGGTCAAATTCCTTTCAGTGGTTTTTGAGAAGGAGCATGAAGGTTTTTCTTTTTCTTGTGACAATATTGATGGCAATTCTGCATCATCCAAATAAACTTAAATGCCACTTGTGCTAGAAAACTCTCTGCCAAAAATAGTTTAATTCTGACCTGATTTTTAGTTCAATTTTCTGTGTTTTCTATTTATAACAAAGATGATTATAACAAATACATCAGTATCATGTGCATAAAAATTAGAAACTCTTTGTTCCAAGACACTTGGTGTAAAATCTTAGTGAATTTTTTTCATAAGTTTCTGAACAGAAATCATTTAACGATCTCTCTTACTTATAGCATCAGAAGGCACATTTGCTGGCTAATCATAATCTTTTGTATAAACCCTTTATTCCAGAGTATATTCTGTCCAAATTGTGTTCAGTAGTCTTTAAAAAAAATGGCTTAGAATTTTTATCCTTTTTCAGTAATGGGAACCAAAGAATCAATGGTGGAGCTATATAAATATGAAAGGCCTTCATGCCAGGATGCTTTCTGTTGAATTTTATAAAATTATACTCAGCATTTTTCGAGAAGGCCATTTTAAAGATTTTCCTACAATAGGTAGGATTTTTTTGTTCATAGATCAGCATCATTATAAACCTGAATCATATCCTAACATCTGGATGCCTTCTGTAAAATTTGGTCAAATTCTATTAAAAAGAAAACATTAAAAGATTTTTTTATTTTTAGTACTGGCATGCATATTTTGTTATGGATCAGCAACTTGAATGGTTTCAAGAAGTACTCTCCCAATCTTTTTAGACAGTGCAGTGGGTTTCTTTTGTGAAGAGGTTCAAAGAGCAATTGCTGATGAACAATGGACAACACAC
This sequence comes from Potamilus streckersoni, assembly GCA_016746295.1. Lineage (NCBI taxonomy): Eukaryota > Metazoa > Mollusca > Bivalvia > Unionida > Unionidae > Potamilus > Potamilus streckersoni. The sequence continues at coordinate 475,638 of JAEAOA010001572.1, read as the reverse complement.
ACTAGATGCAGCACCACATCATAAACTCACTTACCTTTTTGAGGTCAAAAATCCCACAAGTTACTTAGTAAAATGACTTATAAATGATATAAATTATAAACCAAATTGTAACAAATATTTTAACCAACCTGTTTGATTTCATCTAATTCTAATTTCATCAACCGTGCATCCTCCTGGAGTCCTTTCTGTTCCTCCAAAATCACTTGAACAGTCTCCTGGCGCACTTTGGCATGCTCCTGCTTTAGTCTAGAGATAAAGATGACAAATTTCAAATTCATTAGTATTTTCAAATATACTTGAAAATTATTGTCCTGCCACAACAACATGAATTTGTGAACAATATGCTGACCACATTACTGCATTGACTTGTGTACAAATTGCATTTGAAGAGGTGACAATTGATTGCATGGAACTAATCCTCTTTGTGGCCATCTATTGTTTGGATATTTACATATATTGTAATTATTTGCACACAGGATAAAGAAAAGCACATAAAACTCTTAACTCTTTCCAGCTGGAAAAAAGCAAGTAATAATAAGCTACATTTAGAATCTTATAAGCAGAAAATATAGCAAAAACATGCTCTAGCAAGATCTATACAGTCTCCAACAAGAATTCAACAAAGTCTATACAGTCTCCAATAAGGTCTGCAAGACTCCAACAAGGTTTATACAGTCTCCAAATAAAGTCTACAAGACTCTAACAAGATATATACAATCCACAACAAGAATCCAACAAGGTCGATACAGTCTTCAATAAGGTCTATAAGACTCTAACAAGGTCTATACAGTTCCCAACAAGAATCCAACAAGGTCTATACAGTTTCCAATAAGGTCTTAAAGACTCCTACAAGGTCTATAAGTCTACAATAAGGTCTACAAGACTCCAACAAGGTCTATACAGTCTCCAACAAGACTCCAAAAAGGTCTATACAGTCTTCAATAAGGTCTACAAGACTCCAGTAAGGTCTATGAGTCTCCAATAAGGTCTACAAGAGTCCAACAAGGTCTCTACAGTTTCCAGAAAGAATCCAACAAGGTCTATACAGCTTCCAATAAGGACTACAAGACTTCAACAAGGTCAAGTCTCCAACAAGGTCTATACAATATCCAGCAAGACTCCAAGAAAGTCAATACAGTCTTCAATTTAGGTCTTCAAGACTCCAACAAGGTCTATGCAGTCTCCAAAAAGAATAAAACAAGGTCTATACAGCATCCAACAAGGTTTATACAGTCTCCAATAAGGTCTACAAGACTCCAAGAAGGTCTACAAGACTCCAACAAGGTCTATACAGTCTCCAATAAAGCCTTCAAGGCTCCAACAAGGTCTATACAGTCTCCAACAAGGTCTACAAGACTCCAACAAGGTCTATAAGGCTCCAACAAGGTCTATACAGTATCCAACAAGGTCTACAAGACTCCAACATGGTTCATACAGTCTCCAATAAGGTCTATAAGACTCCAACAAAGTCTATATGGTCTCCAATAAGGTCTACAAGACTCAAACAAGGTCTATAAGTTTCCTATAAGGTCTAATACAGTCAACAATAACCCATTCCCTCATAGTGTGCATGGCTTTTTAGCCCTTCGATACACATGTAGCAAAGTTGCTCAGTGCAGTGCACTACACATAGACCTGTTAAGCAGTGAAGTGTATGTTACATTTAACAGCAGTTTTAACCATTTCACATTTTTGGTACACATATATAATGTATGGAAAGATTTAAAGAGTAAAATATGGTCGTTATAGCTGTATAATTTTTTTTTTCACAGAAGAATTTTGTATGTGCTTTAAAATCATGAGAGAACTCATTCACCATCAAGTCAGTGATGCCATGTGACTAACGGTAGTTGCTATTTCAAATACTTGAAATTTACAGTTCTTTGTCTGCGTTTACATCACTAAATCAGCTGAATTTGATAATTTATCAAACTGATGTCTTCCTATATCAGTATCAGAGCCTTTACCTAAGTTACTGAAGCTTTTATAGTTGCAATTCTAATCGTGAAAACTCGAGAACGTACTGAACAATATCTGGAAACTGCTATTTTGGAGAGACACAGTTACAACCTACTAACTTTAAATAGCTGATTTTGGCCAGAACATAAACAGTGACCACATGATCTGACGTAATGGTCATTCACACTAATGAATAGAGTATCTTATAGGAGGTTTTTCCTGAAGGTGGCAGTATGAAACCCCACTCAAAATGGCTTCTGTTTACAGAGGCATCAAAAGGCACTTATATGCGAATTGGGTAGAAGCATCAAAAAGTGCTTATATCAGGTAAAGGGTTAAGGTCTACAAGAATCCAAGAAGATCTATACAGTTTCCCACAACGTCTACAAGATTCCAACAAGATCTAAACAGTCGCCAAAAAGATCTATACAGTCTCCAACAAGGTCTACAAAACTTCAACAAGGTCTATACTGCCTCCAACAAAGTCTATACAGTCTCCAATAAGGTCTATAAGACTCCTACAAGGTCTATACAGTCTTTAATAAGGTCTACAAGACTCAAAGAAGGTCTATACTGTCTTCAGAAAGGTCTACAAGACTCCAATAAAGTCTATAGTTTCCAACAAGGTCTACAAGACTCCAACAAGGTCTAAACAGTTGCCAAAAAGGTCTACAAAACTCCAATAAGGCCTATTGTCTTCAACAAAGTCTACAAGATTCTAACAAGGTATATTCAGTCTCCCACAAGGTCTATTTTCTGCAAGGTCTATACAGTCCCCAGCAAGGTATATACAATCTCCAACAATGTCTACAAGACTCCAACAAAGTATATTCAGTCTCCAACAAAGTATATAGAGTCTCCAATAACATCTATACTGTCCCCAACAAGGTCTATACAGTCTCCAACAAAGTTTAGAAAGTCTCAAAATACAGCAATAAAGTGTAAGGTTATACAATTTATGAAATTGTATATCTTTATAAAATCAATTAGGTTCCATATTTCATCCAGTGTAACAGATTGTAATAAAATGTATTTATTATATTTTCACTTCCTCTCATTTCCTTTTTGGAATTTGCTCATAACTAATTTGCCAAATATTTAAAACTGTTTAAGAGAGTCCTTTTTTTGGCACTAAAATCAAAGGAAGATTATAGAACAAGTCTCATGGTTCATGTATGTGCATTTTCTCATTTTAAATATAAATTGTTCTTTTAAAATCTAAGACTACTTTTCTTTAACTAATGTCTATTTAATCATGATTGCTGAATGCTCTGCACCTTAACTGTCATAAAGAAATTTTCCAACCAAAATTATTGGTCTCTGTGGTATTTTACAATGGTGATCATGTTATAAACTTGGGTCAAGAAAAAAAACACTTAGAGTGGAATCATCACAATATAGGGTAGTACAAATTTATCAATATGTTTAGGATCCATTGTGATATCACAGCATCAAACATTCAATCCAGACTGTACCTGATCACTCATTTAGGTTCATTTCATCTGAAAATGTATATATACTTTAACAGTGATTTTTCTTTATGCACTTTTCGGGCTGTGGAAATTTATACATCCTGTATTCTAAACTGTATTTTTTAAAGGTCAGTTTCTTTTCAACAGTTTAGGAAAAGAAGTTTATTTAAACATTTTTTCTGTTTAGTAATGGCAGCTATTTTTTGAAGACATTCTGACATGAAATTTAAACTGTCTTCATGCCAGGATGATTCCTTAAAATATTAGTAAGTTCTGTTTTTCTGGAGGTTTTTGACAAAAATCATTTTGTTGTTCAATATTTAGTTTCTTTATTGTTATTATATGTATAATATGAAAATCACTTATACCATCATGCCTTTTATAAAATTTGGTCAAATTATGTTCAGAAAAATCATTTTGGAATTTTGATATTTTTAGTAATGGTTGTCATATTTGATGGTGGATTAGCATTACCTAACAAATTTGACAGCTCTTCATGCCTGAAAATGCCTTCTTTAAAACCAGTCAAATTCCATGGGATAGTATTTGCTGTTGCTGTTTTGGGGATTTTAATGCAATTTTTTCAGCACAAGATGGACTATACATGGTGGCCAGTATTAATGGTGTAGGAAGAACCCATGAAACCCTGGAAAGAACCACCAACCCACGAGAAGCTACCGGCAAGCTTTCTCACATACCCACATTGGTTGAATCTGAGTCTCAAACCCATGCAGACGGAGGTGAGATGGAAGTGATCTGTAATAGAGAGTGCTTTAGACAACTGGGACACTCAGAGCCCCAGAGTAGTATTTGAGAAGTAACTTTTTTATGTTTTTCTGTGGCATCATGTCCCATTATCCTGAAACTAGGCCAACCAGTCCCAACACTAACCTCTTAATGCTGAGCTCCATTAATGTAGCTGATACCATTTTTATAAGTCTTTGGCATGAATCAGCCAGGGTTCGAACCTACAACTTCCCGCATCTGAGACCGATGCTTTAACCACTTAGGCCAACAGAGCCAGTAGAGATTTATGATAAACACTTGTACAATAAAAACAAGCACACTTAGTTTTGAGAGACCTGTGTGGCTGCAGATAAAACGATAATCATAGAATTAAAAAAATAACTGTTTACTCCATTGTGCCATATTCAGACAGAGAATCTTATATAAATCTATCTGTGATATTATTATACCTGTATATGACTTCCTCTACTTTTTCAATGTTTCTTTCCTCTCTTTCCTTGTATCTCTGAAATTGTTCATCTGAAACTAAGGGCTGGTCCAAGGATTTACAGGCTTCAACCTAAACAAAAGATAAAAGCAAAAACATTTGAGAATAAAGATCAACTTTTTAAAAATAATACCTTAAAACACTGATTACCTGGCACCACCTGGAAGACAATGTTTTTCTTCAAAAAATTGGTCATGCAGATTATCTATTTTAATTAATTTGGAATTCAAATATTTGAGGGGACATAATAAAGTCCTTAGAATCAAAATATTGACATTTGGCATCTGGATACTATAATTAGTGCAAGTCTATTTCAGCAGGATAAACTGGAGTTACATGTATTAGCAATAGGTGATTGGCACAGGATCCAGCTCACTCAAATTTCACAGATGTTGGATTAAGACTAAATCTAGCATTGAGCTTTATACTGATGCAACACTTAACTTTATTATCCATTGTTCCACATCATCATTAAAAAGAGCTATGCCCCTAGCTGCAAGTCTCCTTTGATTTCCACAGATTAATATTACAAAGGAATAATGAATTTCAACCAAATTTGTCATGTGCATTTATGTGGAAGAGAATCTGAATGAGTTTGGTTTAAACCTAAGAGGTTAGAGTGTCTGCCTCATGTGGCAGGTCATGTGTTCGAACCCTGGCCAAGTCATACAAAAGATTTATAAAAATGGTACTAGCAGCTCCCTTGCTTGGCTCTCAACATTAAGTGGTTTAGTGTTAGGATTGGTCAGCCTGATGTTAGGATTATGCAACTAGTGGGGACATGATGTTACATGTCTTCGTCATGATGCCCCAGTGCTAGACATCACTAAAACTGCCACACTGCATGCATCACAGTGGTATGACAGAAAAATTGTTAAAACTATGTTAATAATCCAAATTACACACAGAGGATAACAAGTCTTGCTTTAAAGGAGTTGTGTCCTATGATGATACATTCCCCTAACTTATTTTACACACTAAAAATTCCTCTGTTAAAGAATCTGTTGATCAAGATTCTGTCAAACACTGCTGCGAAAACCAAAGGTCTGAAGGGCAGTCAGTGAATAACTCTTGAAAATGATGTCTTGGAATAATAAAAAAAATGAACTTCATTAATTTTTTGCTATAAAAACATTTGCCAAGTTTATGTAGGATATACAATTGCAGGATTTACAATAATCCAAAACAGTCAAGAAAAATCGTTATGCATCATAACTGAAAACCACTTTTATATCTTGCTAAATGAACTTTCTGTATTTAGAAAAATTGACCCTTTTTTCAAATTGAGAAAGAATGTAGGATAAGGATGGATTTATTTACCAAATTCCATCCATCCATCCATCCATCCATCCATCCATCCATCATCCATCCATCCATCCATCCATCCATCCATCCATCCATCCATCCATCCATCCATCCATCCATCCATCCATCCATCCATCCATCCATCCATCCATCCATCCATCCATCCATCCATCCATCCATCCATCCATCCATCCATCCATCCATCCATCCATCCATCCATCCATCCATCCATCCATCCATCCATCCATCCATCCATCCATCCATCCATCCATCCATCCATCCATCCATCCATCCATCCATCCATCCATCCATCCATCCATCCATCCATCCATCCATCCATCCATCCATCCATCCATCCATCCATCCATCCATCCATCCATCCATCCATCCATCCATCCATCCATCCATCCATCCATCCATCCATCCATCCATCCATCCATCCATCCATCCATCCATCCATCCATCCATCCATCCATCCATCCATCCATCCATCCATCCATCCATCCATCCATCCATCCATCCATCCATCCATCCATCCATCCATCCATCCATCCATCCATCCATCCATCCATCCATCCATCCATCCATCCATCCATCCATCCATCCATCCATCCATCCATCCATCCATCCATCCATCCATCCATCCATCCATCCATCCATCCATCCATCCATCCATCCATCCATCCATCCATCCATCCATCCATCCATCCATCCATCCATCCATCCATCCATCCATCCATCCATCCATCCATCCATCCATCCATCCATCCATCCATCCATCCATCTGTGAGCACCCACTGTGGCAATAAAGATATCAAATATTAAATAGTAAAGCATTTTTATCCAGGAGTGCTTTTAGTAAAGAAGAGTTTTCTCATCTACTGTGGCAACTATTTTCATGAATAATAATCTTAATAGACAAGATACTATTAAGTCGCCTGTAAAAAACATGCATCTTAAATTGAGCATTTGCATACAACATGATAATACCTATTTTTGTTTTGTAACATTGTTAAATACTGTGTTCATTGCCATTAAGTATAGCCAATCACCTCTACCACCAAATTTTTTACAAAGTTTCATTTTGCTTATGTTTATGCTTATTAATAACAATCATATCAAATTCTTGTCAAAATGAATCTTTTAAGGACAATTTATAGATTTGAAAAATATTCAGAACATCTGTATTTTGTTTATATATGGAGAAAATTTATTTTATTAAAAATTTGATAAGTTTACAAGAGTACCCCATAAATAATGCATTTAATACAGATCCTGTAAGTGTGCACTATACAGACAATGAACACACAAATTTAATTTGAAGCAACCAATTTATATTTAAATAAATATATATAAAAACTACTTTCAACTTTAACTGTTTTTTAAATTCTGCTTCAGTTCATTCTATTTCTACCTATAGTGACAAAAAAGAATTACCAAATCTGTGTTCAGCTTTAATCGTCTTTTGAGGAGTTCCAATCTTTTGCTTTCATTAGTGGTTTGGTTTTTTCTCCTCTCCTGTAAAAAAGTAGGAAAAGACATAAATAGTCTTTGTGACAGCTGCATAGGTAAAACTCAACTCATATTTTAAATGATACTAACTAGCAACTAATTAGAACTAAATGTGATGATTTTCAATTACGTAAAATCAAACAAAAGTTGGAAGAATGGTACTAACAGCTGCCTCTCTTGGCACTTGGCATTAAGAAGTTAGGGTATGGACTGGTCAGCCTTGTGTCTAGATAATGTGACTGTGTGGGACATCATGCTGCATGTTTGTGGCATGATGCATCAATACTGACATCACTATAAACTTCTGCACCTCAGATATCAGAGTGATATGACTGAGAAATTGTTAAAGCTTTGTTAAAAATCCAAATCACACACAAACACACTGGAAGAATTTATAAATGTCCAACCTTCAGAAAACTTTAAAAAGTCTCACTCTAATTTGTAAAAAAACCCACATTTTATTCAATTATTTTATTTGAAAAAAAAGAATCTCAAAGCAATAAAGAAAACATTTCTGGTTTGAAAAAAATCCAAGTTGCCCTCTGCCAAAATAATTGGTTTGTCTCTTAGCAGACAATTTCTTCTTGAATATACATAAAGAAATTGTTGAAAATTTAAAAGATATTTCTTTTATTTGTAAAGTTTTACTTGAATTGCCAAAAGAGTTTAAAAATATTAAAACAAGTTTCTGCATGGCTGATGCCCAAAATGATTGCTGCGAGGCTATATGAAATAATATTAAGCAAAACATTTCAAATTGAACATTTACAGTTTGACAACATCAAGGAAATTGTTTTGAAGAAGCTGTCAAAATTATGTTTCTCACCTGGCTGTTATGTAGACCAACATGCACTCCCCTGTTTGCTGATTATAATAAATATTACTTCAAATACTTAGATAAAATTTTACTGGTGTAAGGCAAGATATGAAAAAAATGTGTCTACTACCTGGATGCTATGGAGTTTTAATGATTGCTATGAAACTGTAACATACAGAACTTGCCTAAAAAAAAATCCATGAATGTTAAATCAAAAATACTTATTTATTTACATGCCAATGTGCATCTTTGATGTATTTTTTATGGAAGTAAAAATGTTGTCACTTCATGCGTGTCTCTCTCTCTCTCTCTCTCTCTCTCTCTCTCTCTCTCTCTCTCTCTCTCTCTCTCTCTCTCTCTCTCTCTCTCTCTCTCTCTCTCTCTCTCTCTATCTATCTATCTATCTATCTATCTATCTATCTATCTATCTATCTATCTATCTATCTTGAACCTGGAACACTCCTTATATCCTATGCTTACTTCACAAATATATTCATGTGAAGAGTTCTTTGGTACCAACATTTGTGTCATGTTGAAATTTATGAGACATTCAATCTAGATATACAGCTGGCTAAATTTGCATGAAAATACAATCAAATATTATTCCCAATTACATGGACAGAGGGTGCTAATTTATATTTTCCCATCTTAAACTGAGACTGGGCTTGGTATCACTAATTATCATAAATAACTAGATCAAGTTTTATTAAAATGTCTTCAGTAGTTTATATGTTATCCTCCAGAAAATGCACAAAATAATATAATTACAATTTCCTTTGCCATGCTGTAAACTTAACATAGTATAGACAAATTGTGACAAATTGCCTAGTTATGATATACACCCTGGCAAAGTTGTATTAAATCTCTCCAGATGTCACACAATTATGTGCTAGACAAGCAAATGTTTATAGAAGGAAGGCATGACAATATGTTAACATAAAATTCCTAATTAACAGTTGTAAAATAAAATTCATCAAGTCATATCATAATTTAACATGACACAAATTTTCTTGGCTTGATCCTGAGAATTGACAAAGAATATAGTACAAAACACACTCTGTATCAAATACATACATTTATCTTAACATCATAAACAACTTCTAAGGTACAGCATTGATATAAAAGAATTAGATATCTTATCATTTAAGATATAACCATGAAAGTGCTATATGAAACAATGTCAGATTATCATGGATATAAGCTTATTCAGTTATTCTTTCTAATATTGGTTTTTACTGAAATACTAGTCAAAACTGTATGCTTATTGGCATGTGACCATAACTTTGTGGATAAAATTATGAAAGTTGCTTAATGTCAATGTGAAATCTGTACAGTGTTAGATGGCTATAGAAATAACAAGAAAATACACTTTATATACATCAATGTGAAATCGATAGTGTTTGATGACTACAGTCAATAAATCACAAGAAAATAATCTTGATATGACTGTTACCTTAACTTTGTTGATAGTGGTAAACAATATCTTATATTCAGTGCTTGAACAGCTTCTCAACTACAGTCCAACCATAAAAAACAATCATGATCTGTCATACTGATAAAAAAAATTGTTAAGTATCATGACTTTTGGATGAAAAAAATTTCTTCATCTCGCTAACACTGAGAATTTTTAAGATATAGATGATGATGAAATATGATGAAAATACATGTTCTATGATAAATTCAGAAGTTATATATTAGTGAAATTAAAGTTATATATTAGTTAAATTAACGTTATAAATTAGTTAAATTAAAGTTATATATTAGTAAAATTAAAGTTATATATTAGCTAAAGTTATATATTAGTAAAATTAAAGTTATATATTAGTTAAAGTTATATATTAGTTAAATTAAAATTATGTATTAGTTCAATTAAATGTATATATTAGTTGAATTAAACTGCCCTCCATTACTTTAGATTTATAGTACTATTGACAATCCTCATATAAAAAAGTCAGCCAACTTCACACATGACAGATCTTGCTGATAAGCACACAATGGACCATCAAGATATGATTTTTTAGGGGAAACAGTTCATTCCATAATCTTTAAGAATAGTTTATGTGCAACAGTTTGGACACAAACACAAAATGATATTGATCAGAGAACCGAGACCTGGACTTATAAATAGGTCCATGAAAATGCCCAGTGACATCATCAAGTCTTGATTTATAGTTTGCAAGTTACAGCTCCAACAAATATAGTCATGTCCACCTCTGACCTTCAAATGAGAACTATGAGTGGCAAATTTTACAAAAGTTGACCAATTTTCATGCAACTACTTCTGTCAAATTGAGAGTTATAAATAGCACACTAAATGTAGCCTTAACCTTAATTAGCAACCTCAACCTGCAAGGACTATTGCTTAACTTTCATGAACACTATTTCCAATGTGTAAATTTATAAAACATGTCCAGACAATATGTAAGTCAACCTTCCACACACAATAATTTTTACAAAAGTAACAATGCACATTGATACCACATTTTCTACAAGAAGAAAGTAGATTGTCTCAATTTCACACTGGATGGTTGCTTGTGTAAACATCAAATTTACTGTAATCCAAAGTGAGATAAAGGAAAGAAAACAAAAACAACTAGGATTAGGTAAATGACATGACACTGCATATCCCCATACTTCGAATCTTATGATCAGCTAACAGTTGACCTGATCCAGGGGTAAAATCTTTCAACAATTCAATATACATTATGTTCTAGTGGCTTAAACTATTTACCAAGAAAATCTAAAACCCAACAAGCATTCTATAATTCAAAATATAAATTTATTTCCCTAACAAATTAAGTAAAACCAAGTGAAAAAATTTACCCACAGGAAACAAACCTGGTCAAGACACCTATAATATTTTGACTTTGTTTTTAAAAATCTTGAAAGTTTTTAGAGTTTGGAATGTTTTAGAAGCAAACTTCTTTATTATTTGATGGATCTTTCATTAGAATTACTAACATATAGGTCAGGTGGGAATGTATATTATAAGGTTTGGCCTCTGTAAACAAAGTTTTCATTCTTGTTTCATATCAGTCTTTGGGAATCTATGATCAGAGCTTACTATGGTCACAGTGTGACATAATTTAAAAGGAAATGTTTTAATCATTCATTGGAATTACTCAAGTTCTCACTGACTGAATTAACACATTATTTTGTGATTTTTGGGAATTCATGCAAAGACAAAATAATATATATATATATATATATATATATATATATATATATATATATATATATATATATATATATATATATATATATATATATATATATATATAAAGATTAAGAAATTGAGATACAACAGCACATTCAAGACACAGGATTAATTCATAACATTCTATCCTCTTGGACTTGGAATTTAATTCACAAAACCATCTTTCTGAGTCATTTGAATCTTCACTTTGTATTGTATGGACATAAATTATTTGTTGAATTTTACCCAAACCTGTTGCTTTTGCTTCTTTCTCATACCAAGTTTAAGACCATAAAGTCATAACAATTACTAACAGAGTGACAGATAGACAGACATAATAGCATAAACCCCAACCTTTTTAAAATATGCATCAGGATTCAGTTATTTTTTTAAATTTGACATTATAACTACATGATAATTTTTAAAAAATTTCAAACAAAATCAAAACTTTGAGAAATATCTTTGATAAGTTGAAATAGCTGCTTTTTTAATGAAATAAGAAACAAATTTTTTTCTATCTATCCAATTAATATGATGTTCCAATTGTCTTCAAATTTTTTATAAAATGTACATTTTCCATTCAATTGTTTTTACTGTTGGGTTTACCACTATTTTTTTCATCCCTTGATAGGCCATAAATGGCAAACAGGTGGAGCAAGAACTCAGAAAGACCCTAATAAGAACTGCGACACACAGAAAGCTATTAATCATTTTCACCCACCCACACTGGCCAAGCTGGAGACTCAAACCCATGCATATAGATGTGAGACAGCAATGATCCAAAATGGTGAATGCTTAAGACCACTCAGCCCAAAAGACCCCACATTCAATTATTATTATTATTATTATTATTATTATTATTATTATTATTATTATTATTATTATTATTATTATTATTATTATTATTATTATTATTATTTCCTCCGGTTTTATGATTGGAATAAAAGCTTTTAAAGTTTGTGGGTTTGGGATGAAACTTTCTGTAGGTTATATCATGATATTTGTGATAGATAAGTGATAGATGAGTTCCAAAAATTATTAAATGATCAAAGTTTACTAATATTGGCAAACAAGGATTTGATTTATTCCCTTCAGATGATTATTTAAAATTATTATCTATATGTTGGTACTGGGGAGCAACAATGTTTTACATGCAATTATTTATACCTTTATCACTTCCCTCTTTCCAAAAACACAAATTTAAATGCATTTAAATGCATTTTGGAAACAGAAAAAAAAATTTTTCTTAGAAAGCACTGTATGTAAAGTATAGATATGATCAGGGTTAATATATATAAAGAATCCTTCACTATAACAGTTAGACTTCTATCAGTGTAAGCCAAGTTCACAGTCTAAACAAAATAAAATAATTTTGGATTCTAATATATTCAAATTACTACTATTCACCTGCTAAGCTCCCTCTAACAATTCTGTCAAACAATGGCTTAAAGGTCTTTTATCTGATCTGATACACAAAAAGATAAATAAACTAAAACAAATGCATGAAGTATGATAGTCTGCTGAATGAATCTGTAGTCTATATAATCAAAGATGCTGCCAGGAATTTTCTAAAGATTGTGAGATCCCTCAAACCTAACTAAAGAGGGGAATAGTCATGGGGGGGAATGCCAAATGTTAACTGATGGGTGACAACATTATTATTAAGTATATGGATACCGTATAAAAAACAATAATTTAATGACTATTACTTCTTTGACAACAAATATATAAAGGTATCTGCATACCGAATTTATTTTGCTGAGCAGGTAAATATTAATTGGATTATTTTTCTTATATCCTTCACATAAAGACATAGCATCCCACCTTTGGTTCTTTCCATAACCAGTTGTAGATACTCAACTACTTGTCTTGGAATCTCAGTTTCTTTTTTGTTCTCTTTTACTCTGCCCCCAGGTCCCCTTCCACATGCCCTGTGAACAATGCTGACTATTTATGTTTCATCATTTGTGCAACTTCATACAGGAATATGTGAGCTTTCCTCTTGCTCTATATAGTATTGGCCACAATCTTAACATAAAGAAATGTCTGCATTATTAGAACTCGCTGCTTATAACTCTGCTATATAAAACTCTGTTACAGCTTGTTTGTTATACCCCTCTAAGAGACAATTAAATCAGAACTCCCAACATATTTTCTGCAAAATTACATATCTCAAAAATCCAGATGCCTCAATTCAACCTTAAATCTACATTAGTTCAACTCGAATGAAATCACCTGAAAAATAGACAACAAATATTTATTGTAATAACTTTTTTTGAATTTTTGTTTTTTAAAAATATAGAAAAGTGCACATCAAGTACAACAAACTGCAGGAACTGCAAATAATTAAGATGATCTTTCCCCCACTGGTTTTGAGAAGTTGCTTGGCTAGTGATCACATTGGGCAAGTAACCATCCTGGCATCATCCCCTGTACAATGTGGTGCTAAGAAATGTTTAGTACAGTAAAGCAGCTTAATTGTGGGTTGATGGTAACAGTTCCCTAAATTGAGTAATCTTAGTAACTGCTCCGGTGGCCTAGTGGTTAGAGCATCAGCCTCGGATGCAGGAGGTTGTGGGTTCGACCCCCTTTTGAGTCATACCAAAAATGCAAAAATGGTACTAACAGCTGCCTCTATTGATGCTCAGCATTAACAGGTTAGTGTTAGTACTGGTCAGCCTGGTGTCAGGATAATGTGACTGGCTGGGACATCATGCTACATGTCTGTGGCATGATGCCCCAGTGATAGACATCACTATAAACTGCCACACTGCAGACATTGTAGCAATAAGACTGAAAAATTGTTAAAGCTATATTAAAAATTATAAACACCAACACACCAGTAATATTAATGACATTAGAAACTATTTCAGGTTATGTAGATAGCATGCAGTGCAGTCATGCATTCAATTAAAGGTCAAAGGATGACAGTATATATTTATGCCTTCACTCTCCACTTTAATTTAATAATAAGGGTAACTTTAACCATTATATAGAATGCATAACCATTTCTCCATCATTAATGTAAAATATCCTTGTGCCTTAAATTTGATGCAAGCATTGACTGAAAATGTTGGTACCAACTCAAGATCATTAATAATCTAGCATTTACTTCAAACCATTTTCCATTCAGGCTGAAAAAATCCAGCTCCATTTAATCTTTTTGTACTGTTTTCTATTTCTTCTTTCTCTGTCTTCTTGATCAAACAGGATGTTTTTCCACAATAAACACTGATTCTTCTGGGATGTTTGACATGTACTTTATGGGACATAAAGTTTAATTTTTACAAGGACAACACACCTTTCAAATTTCATGGAATTTTACATTTTTTGTATTATGCAATAGTGTCCCTTTAAACAGATCCTGTACTGGGAAGGCCATTAGTTAGGAGAAAGTTGAGTAATCAGTGCAATGTTCAAAACTCAACTCATTCAAGGTCACAAAAATTGCAAGCAGCATTTATTTTGATGATAATGTTATTGTGTCTTTGCATGTATGTATGTATGTATGTGTATATGTGTGTGTATATATATATATATATTCAAAAACAGAGTTATAAGAGGGACCTATAACAATTAACAAAACAAACAGATCATGTACACAGGCAAAAAGGGGTGGGTGGGATGGTTTGGCATGTTAGTGTTGAATACTCAATAATCGTGCTATGATTAACTATGATTAAATATTTCTTCTTGCAGTGTACTTTGTTTACTTTTGTCATCACAGAGTAACATCAATTTCAGGATAACTTACAGGATATTGAGGAGATCATCAAAACCATAATCCACATATTTTCCATTCACTTAATACATGTATGATTTCGCATATTGTGTACTATTTCACAAATGATTGTGTTGAATTGGATAAATTCTTATTTGATCCAATGTAGATTTTTATATACACAAGATCAACACCTATTTAAAAAAAACAACACAATATCATCAAAAGACAGATTTGATTGCAGAAGTAGATTTGATTGCAGTAAAAGGGGTAGCCATTACCAACATCAATTTAATGGGTCTACAAATTTAAAATAGCATAAATTAGAACACAATAATTACTTGCATTGGCACGTTTGACAAATATCACTTCACATTTTCAAAACATCTGCTCATTTTTTTTTACTCTTTGATTTCTCTGCCACCTTTGTGTATTGTTTACGGGTGATTTTCTCAACGAATTTTGTTTAATTCTATGTTGGTGCTGGTATCTCCAAAACTGATAAAAATATTTTAAAAATATCACACAAAAATGTAAAACCAATTCAATTTCGACAGGTCAAATAAATTGAATTTTTAGAACAGCAATGACTTCAAGAACTTATGCTACTATCAGCATGCTGCCTTTGATTTTTTTTATTGTACTTCCCTTGCTTGATTTGATACAAAAGACATATTCAAAGTGACAAAACAACACAGGTGTCTTTTAATTGATTTTTGTTTAATGCAGCAAACACTTCCCAGAGTTGTTGATCAAAACAAAGCTGGCATTTATTTAGGTTCTCACAGGTTTGGATGTGACCAACGATTGACTATTTTCATGTTTTCATAGAAGAGATGTTTTCATAGAAGAGAATATGTTGTAATTCTAGTGTTTACACTAAAGCGAAATGAAATGATTACAACGAGAATTTAACATAGCAAGACATTTAAGTGGTGTTTATTTTATTATCTGTTGCCACCTTTTAGCATAATATTTTGTTGATCCTTTTTCGCCAGACTGATTATTTACAGAGTATTGACAACTTTTTCTCTCAAATATTCCCAAACATAATATGAGACATCTAATTAGAACTTGAAAATTTTATGATATGGATTCAATCTTTATGGCAATAATCACCATTTCAATTATGATATAATGAGCTACCGTATTTCATGTATTTTTTCATACCTTTTAATTAGATCTCTTTGTATGTGAAAAATTGGTTAAGTTATTGGACATAAAATTTTCACTAAAAAGATCGACAATACCCTATTCCCATTTTGTTTCTACAAAAATTATTGATTTATAATTATTTTTTGTTACGAAAATTTACATAATATACAGTATGTAACAAGGTTCAATATAACTAATTCTTATTGCAAATTTTTATCACGCTTAACACATTTTAAAATATATTTCCTTTGAAAAAATATTGGGAGCCATGCCAGACACCACGTTATAAGCGGGTTCACGAATTATCCAGGCCTGAGTGTGAGTTATCCTGAGTGTGAGTTATCGATGAAGTGGTGTATATATATAATCTGTGTTCATTTTCATGACTGTAGATTGTAAGTGTCCTTTATAAACAACTTGCAAAATTTCAGATACTGGGTTTGTTCATTGGGATGAGATCATTTTGTCTGAGTAAAACATGTTATTGTGACATGTTTACCTTGGAAGCTGTAGAAGAAATCTTGTTGACGAATTTGATAGGATTTTAGTTCAGGTTATAGGTTTGCCCCTAGGAAAACTAGTTGATCTAATTTCTTAGAATTAGCTATTCCTAGCTTAAACATCAGTTTTAGAGAAATCAACTGGATGTGATCAGCTAATAAGATTTATTTATGCCAATTATTCACTGGATTTACAAGCTGCTAATAAACTTCAGGATTAAATGACTGTTTTGGAAAGAATATGAATTTGTTTAAAGACATTTTGGATTATATCATTGTGATACATCTAGACTGTTAGGACATCAACTATTTTAAACTCATGGCAGATCAGCACAATAAACTGGACTTAGTTTAGAACACCACTGAACTATAGAATACTCAATATTCTTAGACTTATGATAGAACATTTAGGACTTTTTAGGATTTCAGCATTTTGTAAGTTATTTTATGATATTTTTGTATTTTGTATTCTAGGGAAATAAATTATTTGTTGAATTTTACAAAACTTATTGGTTTTCACTATGTTTTGATACTCAGCTTAAGACTATCACTTAGCCACATTTTTTTTACAGATCATAACAAGAGACCATACTTGACCTTGTAAATCTTGGTGAATGTGTATAATCAATAGACAATATGATAGTCAAAAACGGACCACTCCAATGGCATAACTAGTAAGAGCATCCACCTCAAATGCAGGAGGTTATGCTGGTTCAAACCCCAGCTGAGTCACACTATAAACTTATAAAAATGGTATTAACAGCTTCCTTGCATGACCTCCAGAGTTGTAATAAGTTCAGCCAAACAGAAGCATGATTACCTCATTTATATTAACGGATCTCACTCATTATCAAATTTTTATCAAATTTGTCTGACTTTTTGATGATACAAGTCCATATTTCAAATCTTACCAAAACTGAACTCTGAAATATGGCTTCTAAAGTGGTAACAATCAGATGCTGATGGTCTGACCAACTCACAATAGACAAGGATGACACACAATGCTCAGACAGTGATGGATGGCTTTGAGAGTTGAAATGTTATGAGGTACCAAGGGTAGGGGTGGGGTAGTGTGGATATCTATCCTTTCATATGAGCAAATAGAAAATGATTGGAAATTCAAATCTGAATGAAAGAAAATGACTTGTATGTACCCTTTAAAGCATTCAATACACTTACTAAACAAAAATAGTTGGTAATCAATGCAGTTTCAGATATCACACAGGCATTATGTGCAAACAATCATAAAACCAGAACCACACTCACATCAAATACAAACATGCCTCACGTTTCTGTCTTTAAAATCTACTAAATGGCAAACACATTGGCTTAATTAGATGCAGTCTTTGTTACTCTCAATAGTTCATCAGGGGGTTTAAAGGTAATGTTTTATTAGTGTTCATTTTTGCATTCACTAGAGATTAGATTGAACTACATTTAACAGTTCCATAATGTCTGAGCCAATCCATCTTGTTCTCGTAACATTAGCATTGTTCAAACTATATGAGAAGTAAGGTCTGACTGAAGGATATGCTTGTCTCTATAGAAAGATAACTGTAAATCATATTTGGGACTGACTATTGAATTGGGGGAAGGGGGAAGAGCATATAGCAGCAATAAATGCCTTTGTCCAATATGGATGTTAAACACTTTATCAACACAAATCGACTTTGCAAAAAAAAGTGTGTTTATTATTGTCAATTTCATGTATTAAAAAACAATTGACCTGAAAAGCATGGGTCAATTAACAGTTTGTATTTTTAATAAGATTTAGATAATGAATAATAATAATAAAGAAAATTAATCTGAATGGTTCCATTCAGTGTGTTAAATATGTTTGGTTTGTCCTGCTGCTATTTTGATGGAAGTCATTCATTCCAGTATGAGCAAAGAATTAATTGCTACCACTTTCTGTTGTCCTTCACAATATAACACTTTCTGTTCTGCTTCACAAAATAAAACTGTCAATCAGTACTTGTTGTTTATTTCTGCTGGGCTTTACTTGCTTTGCTGACAACTTATTGGTTCCTAAATCACTTCAAATATGAATCATACCTGAACACTATTCAGTTTGGCTCAAATCATCATAGTAGTTCCTGAATCAGCTGCTATATTTGTGGTCAGCTGGCATATTTACCACTAACTTTATATGGTGTTTGGAAGTTGAAATAAATTAATTGAATCTCAAGATACTTTTACAAAATGTACCTACATACACAGAACTCATATCAGGCTTTCTGTTAGTATCTGTATTTATGATTTATAAATTGATTTTGTGTTCATACTAATTCCAAAAATTGAGTGTGCCAAATTTGGTTATTGCATAAAAGAGAAACTGCCTGTCATCCAGGTAAAATAGGCAGAATAATCATCTGCTAGTGGCCTTATCTATTCAAGACAATAATATGTAATATCTTTTGTTCTGAACACACATCTTGCATCTCTTTTGATTTACATAATAACTTCACACAAACTGGTTTGTTCCACTTTGTGAACCAGACCAAACCAAATTAGCATAATTGGTCCCCTGTAAAAATCTTCAAAGGACTTGGCATTACCAGATGAAACAGTGCTTGTTTATAACTGACCTCCTTCCCTTTTAACAGCCTTTTAGATACCTTGCTGTGTAAACTGCCCCTAGCACAGTTTAACATGCTTGACAGTTTATGCATGCTACATGTTACTGGCATTTACTGAGGTGGTTGTACTGTTTCTTTCCTTTTCTAAGATTACAGAATATCATGATTTGAAAGCAAAAAAACTTGTTCTGCTTGACATGTCATGTTATGACAGGTATTACTGTAGGCAGGGCCTTACCATAAACTCAAGATTTATACCAGATGACCTATCCAAATCATTTTTAAACAAGAAAAAATTGTCACTGTGACCTAATTTTATTGGTACATTCAGCAACTGTCATGATGAATGGATGGATAAAATTTAATGATGACTCACTATCAAACAAAAGGAATGAAAGGTAAGAACTGGTACATTTACAATAATGATATGAATGCTTTATGAAAATGGATACCTTAGAAGACAAAAACGAATAGGAAATCTTTTAAGTATATCTGCTTCTATTCATCACTGAAATTTGTTATGCTGGTATTGGATCCAAAAAGTAAAGCAATCATCAAAGTTGGTTCTAATTAATATATGACATTACTTAATTAAGGGTCAGACTTTGCAATTTCAGCTAGACAGGAGTATCTTTGCTAAATATGTTTCAGGAATACAGAGCCAGAAATTCAGTATGGATCATAAAATACTACTAAAATAAAGTATTTGTCAATACAAATCACTACTTGTGGCAGAAATTTCAGAAGTCATGTCTTCATACTATTTTGATATATGCCTACAGTATATCACATCAATCAAAGATAAGTACCTAAAGAACAGATCTTTTATCAGGAGCAAATTTATCCTTCTAAGCTTTCCTCCACTGAGGAATCTTTTGATTGGGGGTTAAATCAACTCTCACAACCAACTCAACCACAGTCAAAGGCTTAATGTACACAGTAGGAGTAAATATTTGATGTCAATATTTCATACATAACTGACACATTCTCTCCAAGTAGCCATCAAAGGATGGTAAACAACTGTTAAACTGAATAACGGGTATATACCAAAATGTGGGGCTGATTCTCTCCTATTAAAACAAGAGAGTGCAATCAATCATAGCTCACCTCTAAGAAGCTTTCAGTAGTCTCCAGAAGACACTGTCAACATTAAATATCATGCAGAAAATCAATTCAGACTGATTCTGTAATCTTTATCTAACATTGCTTTTTATCTCAATACTTTTAGATTTTAAATTTAAAATCATACTATGTTCCCATATATGATGACATGCTGTCAAACAATGTACATATCTACATATATGCATGCATGCATGCACACATACATACATACATACATACATACATACATACATACATACATACATACATACATACATACATACCTACCTACCTACCTACCTACCTACCTACCTACCTACCTACATACATGCTCATGAAGAACAATTAGTCTCTTCTCTACCTGGCCAGATGCATATAAATTTGTTTGGTATATTTGTCAACCTACTCTTTTCTGACCCAACTTATGATAATGGCAAGGTAAAGAATAAATGTCCATTAGAGCTGGAAAAGTTTAACTACTTCTGACCAAAGAATGATCAGATATACATAATTTTATTAATTGTGTGCAAGATTTTACCAAACACACAATGAGTCAAGGCAAAGGAATAAAAGTCTGTTCACGAACAGGTAAGTATCAGTGTAGCCTGATAATATACCCCTAAATGAAATAAGGAATCAAAACATCATCTAAAACAAGATGGCTTGAACACAGAATATTTTGTTAAGCTACAGTCAATGCAGAATTGTTGAATTATAAACTACCATTCAATAATGGCATGTTTGATATGGACAACCATTTCTTCCAGGAAACTAGTCTGAAATATCTATCCATAACTATTTATAGTTTATTCAGTCTCTGACATTATGATTTATTAATGACAACATTTCACTTCCACCTGAAAATTATCAAAAAGAATAACCAACCAAGAATCAGATTTGACCTTGAATAATTAAAAGATCCAAAAGTTGCAGAAGCCTACCAAGCAATGAAAGGTGGTAAATTTGTACCTTTAATAATCCGGGACAGCCATGGCACTGACCTAGAGTCCTTAACAACCACATTGAACACAGCTATGACTAGCACTGTTTGCAAGATCAATGGCAAATATTGTCAAACAAAGAAATATTGGATCACAGATGTCCTTGAACTATGCCACAAAAGAAGAGAACTGGGAAAGGTAAAAAGAGATCATAAAGGAGCTAGAAAATAGAGAGAGATAAACAACATGATCAGGAAAAGAATGAAGGAGAAGGAATCCAGGATAGAAAGAAAATGCTGCAAAATCAAATACTGTCTGAGCAGAAATGAGAGCAAAATGACATATCAACTGGTGAAAGATTTCATAACACATAAACAAGGGAAAACTACCACCATCCAAGACAAATCAGGAAAATGCCTCACAGAAGATCCTCAAGCAATGGACAGAATAATGCTCAAATCTGCACAATCTAAGACCCAAGGAGATCCAGCAGTACTAAATTGCCCTCAGGCAAAAAAAATTAATGACAACCCCATTCTTTGCGAAGAAATACAACTTGCAGTTATGTTACTAAAGAAAGGAAAGTCAGCTGGCATTGACAACATACCAGTGACAACATACCAGCAGAGCTCATTCAAGCAGAAGAGGAAGAGATAGTTACAGTCCTAACAACAATCTGCAACAAGATGTGGAAGAAAGAAGGAGAATGGCCCACCACATAAACTCAAGCTTTGTCATCATGCTCCTTTAAAAAGGAAACCCACAGCTATGTCAAAACTAAAGAACCAGTTTGATCAGTCACCTGAGCAAAGCCATACTGAAGATAATTCTCTACAGACTAAAACCTCAATCAGAGAAAATTATTACTGAAAAGCAGGCAAACTTCTAAGCTGGAAAGAGCACCACAGAACAAAGATTCAATCTCAGACTCCTTGCGAGAAATACCTTCAGCATCAGCAGAATCTATGCCACATCTTTATAGATTTCAAAAGAAAATTTGATAGGGTATGGCATGCAGCCTTATGAGCAACTATATGAATGTACAACATCAGCTCAAACCTTGTGCAGGTTGTTAAACACCTCTGTGACAAAGCCACCAGTGCTGTTCTCATTAATGGCAGCAGAGGAGATTGGTTTTGAACAACAGTTGGAGTCAGTCAGGGATGTTTTGAACAACAGTTGGAGTCAGTCAGGGATGTATACTGTCACTCTTCAACATTTACCTGGAAAGGATCATTGAGTATGTCTTGCATTGGAGTAATAACAATCACCATATTTGCTTCACAGATAATATTGATGGTTTGGCAGGAGATGAAAAATAACTGGCTGACTTGGTTGAGCACTTCAACACAACCACCACAGCATATGGTATGGAGATTAGTATGGAGATTAGCACCAAAAAACCAAAGTGATGACAAACAATACCAATGGCATTAGTGGACAGAAGCTGGAAAGAGTCACAAGCTTCAAGCACTTGGGATCAATTATCATAGATGAGGGCTCCTAACCAGAACTACTTTGCAGGATTGCCCAGACAACAGCAGCAATAACACGGTTCAGACCAATATCGAAAGATATCAACATTACTTTTGATTCTGATTTTGCGCTTAATTGTCATATCCATCTTTCTGTATACTTGTGAAAAATGGACTCTCACATCAGATCTACAAAGGATTCAAACCTTTGAAATGGGAATTTCTACCACAAGATCTTGGGCATCTCATACATTGACCATGTAACCAATGAAGTCCACAATAGGATCAAATGAGAAATCAGAACCTATGAAGACCACCTGACCACTGTAAAAAAAACAACACACAAAATGAAGTGGTATGGTCATGTCTCAATATCATCTGGACTGGCAAAAACAATCTTGCAAGGCACCTGAGGGTGCAGAATAGGAGACAGACAGAAAAAGAGGTGGGAAGACAGCATTAAGGAGTGAACATGCATGGGATTTGGAGATTCCCAAAGGGCAGTAGAGAACTGGGAAAGATGGAGAGAATTGGTTGTAAAGTTAACTGTTTGTGTCCCAATGACCTCTTATGCTAATGGAGGAGTAGAAAGAGCAGGATGATGACGACATCATTGGACAAAACCAAATATTGGTTTTGGATTGGCCAATTGTACCCATTTTTTGTTGTCAGCTCATGCACTTTTTTCCCCTAAGGTAAAATTGTTTTTGCTAAAATTGATTTGTGTATCTAATTGAGCTTGTTTTGCCAAATAATTAAAATATGAAGTGCATTATATATACTAATCATTAAAATGTTTAAAATAAAAATAATTACCTACCTACTCTAATTTTAAAACCAATGCATTAGGAAATGAACAATTGGGGGGAGAGGGAAGCTGATGGAACATCCAGCACAGAATACAAAGGACCTTCACTGTGTAAGGGTTTGTTGAATTGAATTTCATTTTAATTGTCATGTCATGTGCCTTAGTCACTTTCTACAAGAATGTACTGATACTTAATTGATATCAGTTTTTATCTCCTTATTATCGAATAACAATTAATGACAATAAAATCTGTATGTCCTTACAATTAAGCCCTATATTGAATGTCAACAATGCAAGACACATTACAAGTTAACTATAGTACTAACCTTCAAGTTCATAAGATGCTGTTTCAGGTTCTCGTATTCTTCCACTCTGTAATTGCAAAAAGAAAATGTTTGTCAGGTGAACATGCTTTCATGGTATTGACAAACCTGTTGTACCTCTTAATGAAGATAAATGCAACATAAAATAAGTATCACTTCCCACTTGCTCTCCAGAAATAGCAAGTATGAACAGTCAAGTATTGTCAAAATTCAGAGACTTGTTAGCAATAGAATACCATTAAAACTATATAATTAAACATACTTATATGTCATTTTAGTTTATTAAATTTATAAGAGAAGTTTAATAATAATTTAAAATCAACCCACCCTGCATAAAAGTGACTCGATTTCAGTAAGACAGGTAGCATTACCATTTTTATCAAATGTAATTGGTATAAATCTTCATTTAACATTAACTGTGGAATCACACCTTCCCATGAATACAAGAAATGAAATACAAGATATAGCTTTGCTTTGATTTTCTTTCTTTTTAATGCGATACTTATGCAGTAGTTTGTTTTAGTTCCAAAGACAAAATGTATGTTACATGTTAATTTCTTCCTCACCCATTTCAAAATGTACTGTAATAAGTCAAGCATATATGACAATCATGCAGTAACTGGTTCCATGTGGCAACTAGTGCAGACCCAGTAGTGCTTAAAACACAAAAGGTGCATTATTTCACAATTCGAGTACAAACTTCGAAGTAAAGATTATTTTCTCATAATATTCAAATATTGTTGATATAAGTGAATCCTTTTAGGTCCATGTGTTTCTTCTCTACTAAGACATGATGTCAAAATGTTTTTAATAAGTGTGCAAGATTCCAAAACATGTTAAATAAGAGTGCCAATAACAGCACACAATATGCCTGCCTTGCATTTAGTAGTTCTCATGTAGGAACTTTACATTATAACTTAATTAGCAGAAATCATTATTTCATTGTCATATTCAACATCGTCAGAATTAATGAGACCTTTAGAACCCAGAATTTATTGGCTTATTTACTACTAGAAGTACAAGTCAATTGTACTGATTGGAAATGAAACTTGCTACGGAATGAATTAAAGTTGTTGATGTAAAACCCTAATTTTCTTTGTGACCCTCATTGTTGACTTTTGAACCTCCAAATCAAAAGGCTCATCCCTACATGAAGTGTTGGTCAAGGTATGTAGTTTATGACTTAACATTGCAAAAGCTACCTTCCTCCTTTCAATCACTATGGCCTTTTCTTTTATGATTTGAACCCAAAATCAAATGGCATCTTTCTTACCTAATGGGTAAGTTATCTACTAAAGTCAAAGTACATGGTGGATAACTGAAATATTTGTGCTTAAACCCCTTTTCTCCTTGTAATCACAGCAACCTTTACTTTTGACCTTCTGATGCCAAGTATACACATTAAGTAGTAGTAATACCCTACATTATAAGACATTATAAGGTGGGTATGATCATGGATACCATTACATTAAGTGGTAGTAATACCCTACATTACAAGACATTATAAGGTGGGCATCATCATGGATACCATTACATTAGGTGGTAGTAATACCCTACATTATAAGACATTGTAAGGTGGGTATGATCATGGATACCATTACATTAAGTGGTAGTAATACCCTACATTACAAGACATTATAAGGTGGGCATCATCATGGATACCATTACATTAAGTGGTAGTAATACCCTACATTACAAGACATTATAAGGTGGGTATGATAATGGATACCATTACATTAAGTGGTAGTAAGACCCTACATTATAAGACATTATAAGGTGGACATCATCATGGATACCATTACATTAAGTAGTAGTAATACCCTACATTACAAGACATTAGAAAGTGGGTATGATCATGGCTACCATTACATTAAGTGGTAGTAATACCCTACATTACAAGACACTATAAGGTGGGTATGATCATGAATACCATTACATTTAGTGGTAGTAAAACCCTACATAATAAGACATTATAAGTTGGATATGATCATGGATACCATTACATTAAGTGGTAGTAAGACCCTACATTAAAAGACATTATAAGGTGGATATGATCATGGATACCATTACATTAAGTGGTAGTAATACCCTACATTACAAGACATTATAAGGTGGGTATGATCATGGAAACCATTACATCAAGTGGTAGTAATACCCTACATTACAATACATTATAAGGTGGGTATGATCATGGATACCATTACATTAAGTGGTAGTAATACCCTACATTACAAGACATTAGATAAGGTGGGTATGATCATGGATACCATTACATTTAGTGGTAGTAATACCCTACATTATAAGACATTATAAGGTGGGTATGATTATGGATACCATTACATTAAGTGGTAGTAGTAACCCTACATTACAATACATTATAAGGTGGCTATGATCATGGATACCATTACATGGATACCATTACATTAAGTGGTAGTAATACCCTATGTTATAAGACATTATAAGGTGGTTATGATCATGGATACCATTACATTAAGTGGTAGTAATACCCAACATTATAAGACATTATAAAGTGGCTATGATCATGGATAACATTATATTAAGTGGTAATAATACCCAACATTATAAGACATTATAAGGGGGCTATGATCATGGATACCATTACATTAAGTGGTAGTAATACCCTACATTATAAGACATTATAAGGTGGGTATGATAATGGATACCATTACATTAAGTGGTAGTAATACCCTACATTATAAGACATTATAAGGTGGGTATGATCATGGATACCATTAAATTAAGTGGTAGTAATACCCTACATTATAAGACATTATGAGGTGGCTATGATCATGGATACCATTACATTAAGTGGTAGTCATACACTACATTATAAGACATTATAAGGGGGCTATGATCATGGATACCATTACATTAAGTGGTAGTAATACCCAACATTATAAGATATTATAAGGGGGCTATGATCATGGACACCATTACATTAAGTGGTAGTAATACCCTACATTATAAGACATTATAAGGTGGGTATGATCATGAATATCATTACATTAAGTGGTAGTAAAATACAATCAGGTACATGTATTTCATTATAAAGAAGCCTAACCATAAAGCTGTAGAACTCCCATGAGCAGCATTATAATAGGGGTGCAATGTATTGAGACAGAATCTGCATATTAACATTAGTGGAGAAAATATATCCAATTATGAGTAGATATTAGGAAATATTTCAAATGTGAAAATATTGTACTCATAAAATATATCTTACCAGAACATGTATATTGTATTATATATTTCAGTGGAAAATGATGCTTTGCATGTTTTGTTTCTTTAATTCTGTCTTTTCTAAAATGGTTAAATGTAGATGAGTACATAAGCCACATTACAAAATCAACATATGACAATTCAAGGAAAAAAAGCTTTTAAAACATTTTCATCTCTATTTATAATCTTTATATTAAGTTCTTTGTTTGATTAATTCTTTGGGGGGGGGAGAGTGAAACAAATAATTTTAGTTCACATACACACCTGGAATATACTGAATATGATAAGCTTTAGAGATTAACATCTTTAAAAAGAGAGAATTGTGATGATTGTCACTTCACAAGGTATGGTTTACATAACTTGCTATTTCTGAATGTAAGCATGAATTATGAGGCTTGATAAGTTGTCAATCTTCTCTGGCAACAGATGTTTCATTTAAATTGTCAGAGTCAATCTGATACTTCTGTATAAAGTTTGTATCCTCACCTTTAAAATAATCTGGTCAAATCTTTTTTTTTTTCTTGGCATGATTTTATTCCAAAATCAAAATTTATCCATTTCTGATTTTTCCAGATTTTTTTTCATAAAAATTGCTGAGTATGATGAGTGGAAAAATCACCAGCTAACCCTGTTTTTGTATTATATTTAATCAAGAACTTTGCTTGTAAACTGTAATAATCCATGGTATTCATTACAAGGTATTTGGCAATAGGATACACTGAATATCATATAGAAACTGGTCTTGGTAAGCTCAGTCAGTGACAGTTAGGATGGTCAGATCATGTACATAATTATGTTAAATAAGCTATATTGAAGGGGAAAAAAAACACAAGTATACTGTAATAGTATCATTCAAGGTGTTCTTCAGATATATTCACAAACTGCATGTGACAAAGATAAAAGTCAATTCATACTTTTTGTATTATCATGCTGACTACCCAATACACCTAAAAACCTCAGTGAAGACCATAGACCAAAGTAATGTCCATGTAAGGAAAATCAGTTTATATTCAAGTAAATTCAATCAAAAACAAAGTCCGGTTTAAATTTACTTTTTATGCACCACCGTGTTCATAAGGTCAATAAATTACAAAAATGTAAAAATCACCACTGACTTGACCCCAAGGTCAATCTGGTCTGGTTTTCAAAATTATTTTGCAAAAGTGAAGATATTTTTGTGGACCAAGTTTCATTCTGCAGTAATTTTATAATTCAAGAAGTGTTTCAGTGAAAACCCAATAAAAATGCAAGAAGAGCAGACATTGCAAGATTTTCATATGGCTGTACATGTCTACATGACAATCTATTTAGAAGAAGTGGCCATAAAATAACTTTTAAAAATGATGTACTACCATGGCAGTGATAGTCTGGAGATCTGACCAGCACCATTTTCAGTCTTTTAGTGGAATACTCAAGTTGTTACAGAAGCATTGTAACTAAAACAAGAATTTTGTCCAGGCCATCCTAACTGGAGGTCATATGAGCACTATTATCATTTTGAAGCAACTGCATATTCTGAAGAGTAGTTATAACAATAATTTCAATAAAGTTAATAGCAACAATGACGGTCTAATAGCAATATTTTTATATAGGCATAAGTATAAGAATTCATATGAATTTTTCTCTGAAAAACCATGTCAATAAAAATAATAATAATAATAATAATAATAATAATAATAATAATAATAATACTTTATATAAGGTAACATTCTTAGTATCATACTGTCCTCCATTTAGGCATTCTACTTAAATGTGGAAAAAATGTATCTAATATTTACATCACAATGCAGTGTATGTGTATTATGACAATAGTTACAGGTTGATAAACCTAAGAAAACACTTTCTTTAGTAACTTCAGAGTATCATACTTTCAGATGTTTTGAGGAATACTATTTCATACAAAAGTACATAATGTTGCAAAGGCTTTTTGAAGGCTTATAATGACTTAAAATGTGAAGTCAAAAATTCTGATCATGAAAGGATCTTATTCCTATTTGATGCATTCGTTATGAATTCCTGAAGACATTGTGGAGAAATTCCTTTAAGAGTTGTACACTAAACTGCTTTTTTGGTAATAAATCCTTCCTGATAAATCCATATATTTTAATTCATGGAAGAGTGGCTTGCTTGGTACATCAAGTGGTTTTCCAAGCATAATTTGAGCTGCTCTTGTTTGTAAACTTAAAAGTTTGTCAATATTGTTCTTGGAACAATTTTTCCAATACAAACACTATAGTCTAAAAGTG
This sequence comes from Potamilus streckersoni, assembly GCA_016746295.1. Classification (NCBI taxonomy): domain Eukaryota; kingdom Metazoa; phylum Mollusca; class Bivalvia; order Unionida; family Unionidae; genus Potamilus; species Potamilus streckersoni. The sequence goes on along the minus strand of JAEAOA010001572.1, from coordinate 446,054 downwards.
GCAAAATACAAGCATTATAACAGAACCTTTGTTTCCACATAATATTTCCTTATCTTAGTAAGATAATGTCTGAATATAAAACTTTATATACTTTGTCAACTTGATCATTCCATTGTAGAAATCTGTCCATATGAATACCAAAATGTTATTAACTTGCTTTATAATCCTTTTAGGGTGAAATCTAAATGTGTTTTGCCTAACTGTGCTTGTCATTGTGAAGTTGTTATCAGCATTTATTTTATTTCCATTTACATGCATATCATTTGTGTGGCACAGAAATAATAGAGCTCCAAGAACTAGGGGATATCTGGTTTTGATATATTTTGTATTTGCAATGCTGTTCTTCCTATGCACACTTGCTGTGTTCTCTCTATGAAGCTAACCACTGGAAAGGGTTTTCATGAGACTTGAACTATTTCATTTTTGAAATTAAGATGGAATAGCTAATAAAGTATATTTAAATTCAAAATAAACATTTTAGTTTGCTTTTCTTTCTTCATTTCACTCCATCTCTGTTGACAGAAGTGTCAATGTCAAAATCCTGACTATTCCTTCTGAAAAAGAATACTTTGATTTAAATAAGAATATACTGAATTTGCTATATCTTTTGTCTATTACTTTAGAAGGAATAGATTTGATCTGTAATTTTCTGGATTTCCCTGTCACCTTTCTTTAAGAAAAAGTGTCACTTTTGCAATTTTAAGGAGGTAATGATATTCATTTGTGCCAATACTGGAGTTGATTATTCGAGAAATTTACATGGTTAACACAGGTACAGACAATTCAAGTATTCTGAGAATAGTTCCATCTAACCCTGAAGCCATGTTAACATTAATATTGTTCAATTTTTTTGTAAACTGCATGTAAACTGCATATAACTACATTCCAATGTAAATGGTTAATTATTTTGTAGGTTCTCATTTAGAAAAGTAGGATCAAAGTTTTCACTATTTCTATGACATTCATCAGACTCACTTCTAAAATACTTGCTGAATGAATCTACAATACCCTGCATGTGTTTTCATTTAGAAACTATTCAGTATCATAAAAAGTCTTAAGGTGAAAACCCATTATACTGGTAGATCCATTTGCTGAGGAGTAGAGATAATAATATTTTCAAGATAGACATCATGGTGGCCATATTGAGAGTTAGTCATAGAACTAACTAGATACAATAAGAACTCTCCCAATGAAAACCATATATCAAAATGACTTTCTATTTTGTAGGTATTAGCAAAAACAAAATTTTCCAAATGACATTAGATCAGCACCAATGCAATTCAGAATTAACAGAACATTATTAAGATTGCTTGTAGTGAAAACCCCAAGCTAATATGACCATTCATTCAGAAGTAGTAATAATAACACAATTTTCTAGCTGGCTTTCGTGGCAGTGATAATGGACTTCACATGAGTACCATTTTTATTCAGGACCAATATGATAAATATTTTAGTGAAAATTCCATGTCAACATCACTTTCTACTTAAGAGTTGTAAAAACAAGATTTTTGAGATTTGGTGTCCATATTGGACATTATATTAGCACCTTTTTCATATAGGTCTAACTAGACATCATGCAATTTTGATATGACCATCCATTCAATGATAATGAGATTTTCAAGATGACCTCAAATGGTGGCCATAATGGATGTCAGATCAGCATCATTATTAAAGACCAACTGGACATTGTCATTTCCTTATATTCACAAAGAGTTGCTGTAACAAAATTTACACGATGTCCACTGTAGTGGCTATAGTGGATATCAGATCAGTACTGTGTTCATTCAGGACCAACTGGAATTCCTAAGTTGTCTTTTAGGTAAAGACAGAGCTCACCAATTGCAGACCAGTACAGGGATCTCAAACTCAAACCTAACTCTGAGGGTTACATGAGGGCATTTTCGATGACCTTTGTTTTCTCTCAAGACACCTTGTGAAGCCAATCATTTTGTGGGCTACATGATATGGCTTGGCAGACCACATGTGGCCCACAGACTGTTTGTTTGAGACCCCTGTTCTAGAACATGGATCATCTTCTTTGGATTCATGATCATCCATAAAATAATGAAAATACAGCAACAAGAAAAACACCTTAGAATTGTATTATATGACAGAGAACTGCACATGCACACATCATGAAAATCTGACTCCCTATTAGATGGAGAGCATCCTAGGAGCATGCTCTTTGCACATCAGCATAATAATTCTCCTCTGACATTATTATGTCATTGTCATTTACCTATGTTACACCATGCATATATCAGTTGGTGTCAAGTGTTTTGTATGTGTAGCAGCTGAAAAAACATTTTTGTGTCTATTGATCATCATTATATCTACTGACAGATTAAAAGAAACGAAAATGTTATAACACAATATTCAGACATTTTCAGATACCCATTATATATGCTCATTAGAATACCTGCAAATGTTTTCAAGCAACGCAGTAATTGTGGTTAGTTGGCTGGAGTGGGTTGGGCTAGGGGTGGGTTGGGCTGGGGGTGGGGAATATTTAAAACCATGATAAATCAATTTACCTTGTGTGCTGTAAAAATTGTTCAATGCATGCATTCAGTTACAAGGTAGTTATCTTGAAAATGTATTTCTGGATTTTGTGCTATTGGATTAATGTCCAAAGGACGTTAAGCTACTCCAAATTACTTACCATTATGAATATATGACACATCAGTCCAGTGATATGCATAGGGTATGCATTACAGAAAAAATTTTTTTGCTAGATTACCCAACAAAAATTCAAGTCAGCAGTACACCTCAAAAGACATATCAGTAATTGATCTTCCAACTCTTAACATCCCATGTGTGCATATGATTGCTCACAAAGCTCTAAATGTAGACATTTCATTCTTTTCCAAAGTCTACAAATATAGTATATTTCCACTGATATAAGAAATATTCTTTACTACTGTTTTACATATATTATGCTGCAACAAACCCCTTTAATTATGTGGCAAACATTAATTAAGAATCTAATTATAAAAGCAACTGCTAAATACAGAACCTATTGCAGCTGTTAATAGTTCTGATGTTCCCTCAGATGGAGTTAGCTTACTGAAATGTACATGCAAATCATATATGTGAAACTTCCAAGAGCAATTTACTTAAGAAACTAAAGATAGTAGTATACCACTAATTGTACCCATTGTTTGTTTGTATAAAGTTATCTTTACACATGAAGCCATAATGGATGAGTGAATACACCTTTACAGTAATGCAAGCTGAAATAATTACCATTTACCTGTATATCTCCAAATAACTTAGGCAATGGACATTATGAAGTTCCACACTGTATTTACTAAAAAAGCCATAATGGATGAGTGAATACACCTTTACAGTAATGCAAGCTGATATAATTACCATTTACCTGTATATCCCCAATATAACTTAGGCAATGGACATTATAAAGTTCCACACAGTATTACTAAAAATTTAAATCTACAAAAAGAAAAAGCTGTAGCTTGAATACATGTGATAAATCCAAAGTAAAAATGCAGATTATGCATTCCCAATACAAAAGTTATATATTGACATATTAATATATCTACAATGCAATCTTTCTGACCTATATTATTTTAAATAAGTTCTTTTCTTTTTGAAATATCTAGCTGCTCACAATAGGAAGAGAAAACAAAAGGCCCAAGATTGCCTGATACTAAACACCTGCCATACAATGATCTAAAATGTTTGTGGTTTTGTGGATTTAAAGCCAGTTTTCAGCACATGATAGGCTATACTCTGCTGCCAGGATATTTGATAGAGAAGAATCCAGAAAACACAATGAAGAATCACCAACCCCATAGAAAGCTACAGGCAAGCTTTCCCACAGACCCATTGACCAAGCCAAGATTTTCATCCATGCTGACAGATATGAGATGTCAGTGATCTGTAATGGCAAGCACCTTAGACCACCTGGCCACCTATGGGTTTGGTCTACAATGCAAAATGAAGAAGTAATAAGTCAGATAACTAGTCAAAAGTTACCCATATTCAGATTTCCAGTATTTAGCTAAAACGGGTGGCAATTTTCATGTTTATAACTATATTTATATTTTTAGTAATTTTAGCTGAACTAGATGTTGTTTGGGCATCTTTCATAAGAATGTGAAATGAGTTCATGCTAGGACCAACATTGGTCTGATATGGTCTTACAGTTTTGATAAGAAAGTCATTCGATTAAAGCTGCTTTTTAAAATAAATTAGTAATATATCTGATGGGAGATATTATTTATAGGTTTTCCACCTGGTGTTTATGGAAGTTACACAGTTGCTAGAGTAGCCACCACAAAGATAATTCTGGCACAGCATATCCCAAGGAACATTCCTTTTGTGTGCTTTAGTTTTCAACAATGATCGCAGACATGCTGTAAGAGTGGTCTGTTTCCATATAATCCACCATATTGATCCTTCAGGAGTTGTTGAAGAGTCCATTTTTTATACAGATCTGAGGATTAATAGATCTGCTGCCTGCCCTAGGTCAGTGGTTCCCAACCTTTTATAGAATGAGGAACCCTTCTCAACTTAAAAATAGACTGTGCAGACCCCCACATACCAATTGTACTTTTAGGCTCTGGTAATTGCTAGTAACCAATATCATAGGTAATCAAAGATCATCTGCATTATCTGGTTTTCTTCAAACAACTTAAATATCTACTTAATGTCTGTTTAAGATGTGATAGATTGGCATCACCTGACTAAATTTTGAAGACCTTAATGCATACTTCTTTTCAAATTTGGTCAAATTCTATTGAATGGATTGAGAAAAGAAAATTATAAATAACAACTGCAAATAGACAATGCATGATAAATAATTTATGATGAATAACATATGAAGGACAAAGGAGATGCAATATACTTACTTGGCAGTAAGTAATGCCAGGTGAGCTAAAATGAAACATTCACCCTCAAATTTTAATAATACAAAAGAATATGTATTAGAAAGACCAAATTTATGTTTGTGGCATCAAGAAAAGCCATTCATATCTAAATATGCAATTTTTTTCACTTGAGAGATGCTGATTGCAATCCAAATTTAAAGTCTACCAGACATAAAAATTAAATTATACCACAACCTAATGAAAAAAAAAATTGTTTTCAACATACTGGTCCACTGGTATGAAACAACATTCACTGTGACATATGGCAGGCACCTAGCATTTCTTCTTTTCATAATGATGTCTCAAATAGATGAAACCTTACACAACTGAGCAGTCCTGCTTTTCTGTACATTTTCATCATTTTCATAATTGAATTTTTCAATGCAGGATGATACTTTCATATTTTATTTATGTTTATGTGTTCACAGATGCCCATGTGCAAGTTCCATGCTTGATACTTCAATTTTTAGAATGACTTAATTCTTTAATTTTTAGCATGACTTAAGTCTTAGTGTCAAGCCAAAATTATCACTTATGTTGTATATGCTGCATACATTGTAGAAGACATCAAGGTAGATTAGTTCTGTAATTAACTGAGATATCATCTCTAAATTAAGTCTTTATTATTATTAGATGAGACACAAATCATGTTAAATGTACAAGGAACCATATTTTCTGTGAACATCTTAGTTTCTTAGGTTTCAGAATTGGCAAATTTTATGCAAATGTGAATCGGCAGTGATTAAGTAAAACTTCTGCATATGTTACCCTTTAGCCTTGCTATTCTAACTTATAGTACTGCTACTAGTACAGTATGTACAGGTTCATTTGCAGGCACTACAACAATGTTGGGTAAAGTCTCTAAAATAAACACCATGGATAAGTATCTAATAGACTTAAAATACATGTCCCTAAAAAAATACCATGGATAAGTATCTATTAGACTTAAATGCATGTCCATATAAAAGGACCATGCATATTTATCTATTAGATTTAAAATGCATGTCCCTAACCTGCTCACCATGAATAAGTATCTATTAGACTTAAAATACATGTCCCTAAAAAATATAATGGATAAGTATCTATTAGATTTAAAATATGTGTCCCTAACATGCTCACCATGAATAAGTATCTATTAGACTTAAAATACATGTCCCTAAAAAAGACCATGGATAAGTATCTATTAGACTTAAAATACATGTCCCTAAAAAATACCATGGATAAGTATCTATTAGATTTAAAATATGTGTCCCTAACATGCTTACCATGGATAAGTATCTGTGAGGAAATAGTTGGAATTTTTCCATCCTTATGGCTGTGAATTTAACTCTTGCAGTCTTAAGGTTATGTAAGATTTATGACATTAACATTAAGGTTTTGTGAGACCCAAAGCTGATGGCCAGCTGGTTGTTTATTCAGTAATCAGATGAGAATTGGTTAGTCAATTTAAAGACATTAAACTCATTGTGTCACTACAAAAAATCAGATTTCTGTGTCCAAAGATACAATTATCTCAAAAACACCATGGATAAACATCTAATAGACTTGAAGTACATTATCCCAAAAACACCATGGATAAACATCAAATAGACTTGAAGAACATTATCCCAAAACACCAGGGATAAAACATCTAATAGATTTGAAGTACATTATCCCAAAAACACCATGGATAAACATCAAACAGACTTGAAGTACATTATCCCAAAAACACCATGGATAAAACATCTAATATACTTGAAGTACATTATCCCAAAAGAAACCCATGGATAAACATTTAATAGACTTGAAGTACATTATCCAAAAAAAAAACCATGGATAAACATTTAATAGACTTGAAGTACATTATCCCATAAACACCATGGATAAACATCAAATAGACTTGAAGAACATTATCCCCCCCAACAAACATGGATAAACATCTAATAGACTTGAAGTACATTATCCCAAAAACACCATGGATAAACATCTAATAGACCTGAAGTACATTATCCCAAAAACACCATGGATAAACTTCTAATAGACTTGAAGTACATTATCCCAAAAACACCATGGATAAACTTCTAATAGACTTGAAGTACATTATCCCAAAAACACCAGGGATAAACATCTAACAGACTTGAAGTACATTATCCCAAAAACACCATGGATAAACATCTAACAGACTTGAAGTACATTATCCCAAAAAACACCATGGATAAACATCTAACAGACTTGTGCTACTGAAGCATAATATATATTTAATTAGGAATGTAAGGAATAAGGTAGCCAACTCAAATTCCTCCACTGTCATCATTGTTTAATTTGCTACTCACATCCTTATTATCTGAGTTATCACCTTGATTTCAAACTCAATAACATGTCTTATTTAATATTTAGTATGAAATCAAAATGAAATTCAAATTCAATTATATTCAAATCAGTCGCAAACGTTAGTACAGCCTTATGACTGAAGTTTTCATTTTCTCAATCCTAATGCCTCACTTTAACCAAAACTTTCATTTTAGCATTCATATGAAGATGATGATTCATGACTAACAACTGGACTAATGACTGATCTGATCGCTTATAGTTCATTTCATCAATATTACAGAAAATTAAAAAACATCCTTCCACAAGAAGTTAATGGAATATTGAAGGGTTTGTACCAGAGCAGTGTGTAAACATCAGTAATATATATATATATATATATATATATATATATATATATATATATATATATATATATATATATATTTCTGATCTTTATGAATCATAATCTGACCTGTAACATTAAAAGGAAGATTAATTACAATGACCCTCTTACAACAAGTTTGTACTGTTACCTGCAGAATTCAGCCATGGTTCTCTCTATCAGGTGAAAATCTCAGGTAAAATATGCCTCTGTCCCCAGTCCTTCAACTTCAATACAATCCAGACAATTTAATCCAGCATGTAGATAATGAAGTATACCAAGTTAGAGTATCAAGTTTTCAGAATGACTCCAATATCAATTCCTTTTTATCTGGAGGTGTCACACAGCTATATGAAATCCTTTTAGGAAAAAGATCAGATTCTACAAAAAAATTTTATTCCAAAATTACAAATGTTATTGGATTCAGTTCTCCAAATAATGACATAAAGATCCTAACCCAAAACTGTTTGAGTAGCAAAATTTTTCATTATTATTTTATTCCAAAAAATATAACACACATTTATGAAAATGTACCTAGACAATTCTTGGCCAGACATATGTAATGTGCTTTGTTGTGCTAATAAGCATATTATGATTAGTATCATGTGCAGTACATGCTCTACCATTTAACTCCATCATCATCAGCAAGGTGCAGAGCCTGCAGTCAACAGGGGAACTTAGTCAATGGTCAGTTATTCACAACATGCGACATGGTCTGTAAATCTCCAATTTAGCAGTGGGAATGGCCTGGCCCCATCAGAAAAGGTTGATTGCACAAGGACTTTGTCCTGTCCAAAAGCAGTTCAGTGTAGTTCACAAATGCCATGGAAGATTAAAGCCAGGAGGGGAGACAGATGACTAAGCTATGAAGACCCTTGACACTCCATACTGAAATTACTGTCATATCCTCCATCCATGAATCTAACCAGATTAGGTTTCTCCAAGTCATGTGGACTACTAGAAATGAGGTGATGCCCAATTGTACAGTGGAAGTTTCTCACTTATCAGTTGCATCTGAACCTATGTTGCATTACATCATGACTTACATGTGAACCAGATGTATTTTGAAAAAAGATGGTAGTACCTAAACTCCTAAAGGATGGAATGCATGGAAACCCAAGAAGACCTATCCAGAACTAAATACTAAAAAATGGCATGGGTTACCAGCATAAGAAAAGATCCAGATGATGAGACAAATGAATGTAATACTAGATGAAACAGACCAAAGGGAGAATGTGAACCTGGTTTAAAACTCACAACAGGCAATATTTCTGTCACACCATGAATGACACAACTATTAACATAGTGTCCTAGAAAAAGATTACTTTCTCTTTACCCATACACATGTGAAGTGCATGCATGGGCCATGTCTTATTGACAATTTTCCACTCTGGAAGGATGTATTCACATTCAACATGAAAAAGAATAAGCTGTGCAATAAGAACAGACAAGTCACCATTGCGACTAAAATATACTTTTAGCTAGAAACGGGCATAATTCTGGAACAAACAAGATTACAAAATTACATGCCTCTGCTACCCTTATTTCAGTATCTGCCAAAGTTGCAGAGCACTTCATGAAAAACTGGATTTAGCTGCACACACAAAACTTATATATATCATACATGCTAAACAACAAGGGGTGTAACTGGTAAACTACATCAACTCATGAAAAGAAACATGTACAGACCAATAATGTCTTTAAGCTTCAGCAGAATTCATTAAAAGCTGTGAAATTAATTTCACACACAAAGTATGTAAGTACATAAGCATGCATGCATGCATGCATGCATGCATGCAGGTATGTATGTATGTATGTATGTATGTATGTATGTATGTATGTATGTATGTATGTATGTATGTATGTATGTATGTATGTATGTATGTATGTATGTATGTATGTATGTATGTATGTAATCAGATATATGGGAGTGTATTGGAGGGGTAGGACCTCTGGTGGGGTAACAGTTGTGCCTCCTTTGGGGTAGCTTGTCTACCTCTGGTCCCTATATGCACCCAGCTCTTACCTGTAGCTCCAAGAAGCTGTAACATGCATAGCAGCCACATCCCAGTAAACTGATTTGACTGACAGGCTAAACCAGGTGAGTCAGAGTTTGCCTACCCATGCATGTGAAGACTGGATTCAGCAGACTGCATGGAAACCAATAGCTAGTTCAATGGGTAGAAAGGCAATTCTGAGCAATGTGCTGTGGAGCACAAAGAGCAGGACAAGGCATGCAGGTAGTCCTGATCATCCACTTCATCCATTGCATCCAATTCCATCTCCAGCCATCTTAACCTTGTTTTGCCACTGAATCTAGATGACAGGATTATGACCATGAAACTCCCACTGTTGAATGGAAGAAAGAATGTCACAATCATCAGTGCTCCAACTATGGCCAATCTTGATGAAACAAAGGAAAAATTTAAGAACTCCACTCTATCATAACCTTTGTTCCCAAATCTGACAAGCTCATCATCCTTGGTGACCTCAACATGAGAGTTGGCTCCTGACAACATCTCCTGGGAAGGGGTCACTGTAAAGTATGGTGTTGGCCACTGCAACAGCAATGTTCTTCTGTTGCTTCAGACCTGCACAGAGCATTAACTGCTTATCCCTCTGCCTCCCTACCCACAACAGGACAACATGGATGCATGGCTGATCTAAGCATTGGCATCTCATTGACTACATTATAGTCAGGAAGAGGGACAGGAGGATGTACAGGTGACCAAATCCATGTATGGTGCAGAATGTTAGACTGACCACCACCTTGTAGTCGCTAAGCTAAACATCCATATCCAACCTAAAAGATGCCTGCAAGGCAAGAAGATTCCAAAATGGCTGAACATCGCCAAGCCAAAAAGTTGAACTCAAAATTGACCTTTGTCATTACTCTAAAAAACCATCTTCAGTCCACCCCTCTTGACACCCAGAATTTGGGGGCAGCCTGGACAATGCTTAGACAGCTGGTCTACAACACTGCTACAGAGATCTTAGGGCCCTTCCCCCAAAAGCACAAGGACTGGTTTGAAGAGAATTGCAAAAACATCAGGTAGCTGTTGGATGAAAAACATTGCCTCCGCAAAGCATACCTAAATTACCTAAATGATCCAAAGTCCACTTCAAAGAAAGATGCCTTCAATAACATCCATGGGACTGTTCAATAGAAACTGTCAATTGCAGGACTCCTAGCTGAGTAACAAAGCTGATGAGATTCAAAGCCACACTGTCAAGCATGATATGAAGATGTTTTATGATGCACTGGATGAAGTCTATGGCCCATCATTAGTGTCATTCCCTCTTCCCAGTGTGGATGGGAACACACTGATCACAGACAAAGACAAGATCCTCAAAAGGTGGGCCAAGCACTTCAACTGTGTCCTGAGCCACCCAACATCCATCAATGATGAAGCCATTGATTGGCTGCCTCAAGTGCCAGTCCATGAATTACTGGCTGACCCACCAACCATGTTAGAGATCCAGAAAGCAATATGTCTGTTCTCTAGTGGCAAGGCTCCTGGCTCAGACTCTATCCCAGCAGAGATAAACAATAGGAAGGTGGTGCAGTTCTTACATAAAAGCTCCATCAATTGTTCTATCTCATCTGGCAAAAAGAGATGATCCCACAGGAATTCAGTGATGCTACTTTTATACACCTGTATTAAGCACAGGCTTGTGATAATGATTGAGGTATCTCTTTGCTCTTCATCACATTGGCAAGATACTTGTCAGGATTTGCATCAACCATCTCACATCACACCTTGACCATGGACTTCTTCCAGAAAGCCAGTGTGGATTCCAAAAGGAGTGAGGAACCATCAACATGGTGTTAACTGCTAGACAGTTGCAAGAGAAATACCAAGAGCTGAATACTTACCTATTTTCTACCTATGCCGACCTGACCAAGGCCTTCACAACAGTTAGCAAAGAGGGCCTGCTGAAGATCATGGCCGAGTATGGATGCCCAAGGAAATTTATCACCATTGTACAGAAATTCCATGATGGTATGGGAGCTAGAATCCAGAACAATGGTAAGACATCAAATCCCTTTCTGTCTCAAATGGTGAAAAGCAAGGCTGTGTCATGATACCAACAATTTTTCAGTCTCATGTTCTGAGGCATTTTCACTGATGCCTTCAGAGATGGTGACATGGGAATCAGCTTCATATACTAAACTGATGGCAAACTGTTCAACCTCAGGAGGCTCCAAGCAAAAATTAATGTCACAACAGATATCATCAGAGACTTTCTTTTTTGCTGATGACTGTGCCTTCAATGCTGACTCTGAAGCTCAGACATGCAAAGCAGCATCAACAAACTCTCTGATGCTTGCACAAATTTTGGCTTTATGATTAACACAAAGAAGACTGAAATAAGGCATCAGTCAACCCCTGGAAAACCATATGCTAAGCCAAAAATCACATTCAATGGCTACAAACTTAGTGCAGTGAACAGGTTCACCTATCTTGGCAGCACCCAATCCAATCCAAAAATGTCATAATAGATAATGCAGTTAATACCAGGATTGTATAAGCCAGTGCAGCATTCCACAGACTTCACACCAAGGTCTGGAGCAGAAGAGACATTAGTCTTCAGACAAAGTTGAAGGTGTACAGAGCGATAGTACTCTCTGTGTTATTATACACCTTTGAAACCTGGACAGTGTACCAGCACCATGCAAAGAAGTCACTTCCACACTACTTTCATCAGATGACTCCTAAACATTAAGTGGCAAGACAGGACCCTGGCAAGCCTTCCCAGCATCTACACCATCTTGATGCAATCACAGTTGCAATGGGTAGGCCATGTAGATTGCATCCCAGACCAGCATCTTCCGAAACATCTCTTTTATGATGAGATTTGACAAAGAAAACCCAATAAAGGAATCCAGAGAAAACATTACATGAACACCATGAAGACATCATTGAAGAACTTTAGCATTAGCTATGACACGTGGAAGCAGTCTGCCCAGGACATGGTCATGTGGTAATATTCCATCACTAAAGGTGCTGCATCTTATGAGGCCAACACAACAGCCATGATAGAACATTGGCAGGCCAGGAAATCCCAAGCCAGTAACCACACGTTCGGCGTTGCTATTATCCCATGTCCACAGTGCCACAGAACATTCTGGTGACTTAATGATAGTAAATGCATTGACATTTTCAGCAATCACCACATCCCTCATATTTTGCACTTGGTACTAGTTCTATGGTATTTTTTATTCAATTTTAATTATAAAGAAATATTACTGCATTCTATCAGTATTAAATGTGCTGTTAAGACAGCATCCATTTATTTATATCATGAGGTGGCTACAATCCCAGACAAAGGCAAGTACTAAGAAGCACTTAAGGTAACCAACCATTAAGTGACTCAACAGAGATATAAAATTAAATGAATTATATAAGGTTTCAAACATATTTAATAGATTTTTAACTGTCTAGTTAATTATGTCAGGAAATTATTACTTTTTCAAGAAACTGATCTGTTTGTTTCTTGTGTATTTTTCCAGGCCTATTTTTATTCAACCTCAGATTCACGCACTTTCAAGGTCAACAATGAATTTTGAACTCTTTTCAAGATAATGCAAACCCTGTAAAACTAAACACAAAACCGGACAAAGTATCCTAAATGTATCCATTTTAACATTTTTGGTCATAGCCAAATGTTACAACTCTTATAACCATTGAGATCTGATGTACTATTAGCCTTCAACGACAAAGCTTGTTGTCTGCATTATTCACAGTTAATGATCACAAAATTTCACTAAAGCAATCAAGACAATGAAATTTAGACACCTCCTAATTTAATTTTGTCATTGGTTACTGTTAAATCCTTCCATCCAAAAGAAAAGTAAAATGCTATGGGTAGTGCACTATAGGTAACCTCTACTTCATTTGGGGTTTCATATAGTGTCGGGTAAGTTTAGGCATACAAACTAAACCTCATCAAATAGCACAGGTCTAAAGGCTGCCTCCATTAGTCCCCTCTTAAGACATTAAAGAAGATCCATGGAAACAAGAAGTCAATTGGAACAAACCTTTGCTGCCACTTTATCTCTCCAATGAACTTATAAAGACAAAGTCTGTGGATACAAAAGACATTTAATTTATATCTTTGTTAGCTTATATCAGCACTTGGACAAATCTTGAACAATATCAAATCTTGGACAAAAGCTTAGAAATAAGCACAATGATGGGATGTAAAACAACCAACCATGATAAACAGAATATGGTACCAAAGATGTTTGGTTATAGTGAAGACCCTTTAAGTCAGTGAACCATTAACTCGTACATTATTAGGCCAGAACCATAGTCCAGAAAATAGTCAAACAAGCCATAGATAACACTTTCATATAAAGACTACATGTGTATTTCACAAATCCCATTTATATATAAATCTGTACATAATTAACCCATTAAATCACTTCAACAGAAAGCTTATTAATGACAGGTTACACTGTATAATCAGATGATGAAGACCCGTAGTACGGACTTTATTAAATCAAATGAGCCACCTAACTAAAACTGAAAAATTTACAATTCATTTCAAAAATGTGTTCTCAGATATTGATCCTTGATGCAGGTATAGACCATATTTCAGTTTTGTAAAAAGTAACTACAGCTACCTTGGCCTATTGAAACACTGACATCACTATCATCACGTATTTCTAAAAACTTGGATTATGCTTAATATTGATTCCATCCTCAAAATTACTAAATCTGGACATACTATAAAGAAGGTCTAACCATAAAAATATTCACAATGACAAATTTGTATTCTTGATAAATACTTTTTAAGGATGATCACTCATGAAATGCTGGAATATATAACTTTTGCAAAAATTACGTCTTTACACAACTCAGTGTCCACGCAATCCAAATGACTTAAAAATTTTCATGGTTGTGTGCAATGTACTATACTTAGCCAAATATCATCTCCATGATAGGTATATTACACAGAAAAAGTAAGGGAAGATTCTCACCAATTGCCATAAAATATAATATCTAAATGATTATTTAAAATATCATGAAATCTGTAAAGCATAGTCATAAATCCTTTTATCAGGTATATCAATAAATGTTTGTGGATGGATTTTTCATTACAACACAATTACTGAATTCATGACAGGTTACATACTGCCAACAATTTCCCAAGGTTTCATAAACTTTTCATTGACACAATCATTTTGTATCACTGCACTGAAACACTTATTTTAAAAAAGCAGGCATACTCCAGGACAAAGAGTCTCTTTATGTGTCATGTCAATCTAATTTAGTAGTTATAAGGTTCAGTTTTGTTCTAAAACTTAATATGTTTTTATCAGTGTTAATGGCACTTTTATGTTTGCATGTATGTATATGTATCATGCCAAAGGTACTGGAGTCAAGTACCTTTCCAAAAAATACAATAAGGTAGGAAACCTGAACATGTTTGTTGTTGTCATAGCTTTAACACCATTATTCAACACATCATAGGCTATACATGGTGGCCAGAATATCTGATGTATGAAGAAACTTGGAAAATCCCAGGAAGACCCAACCAACCCACAGCAAAATACTGGAAAGCTTTCTCATATACCCACATTGGTCAAGTCAAAGACTTGAACTCAAGTGGACAGAACTGAGATGTTGGTGATCTGTAAAGTACCTGAGATCACTCTACCACCATGGACCACCAACAATGACCTCATCTGGTATCAGACCTGTGAGCCATGGTGTGCTTATCTGACACACTATACAAGTGATAAAGGGAAGCAAGAATCCCTTGCTGATCTTAATAAAACAGCTGTTTCTTGAAGTTACTATTATTATTATTATTATTATTATTATTATTATTATTGTTGTTGTTATTATTATTATTATTATTATTTATTATTATTATTATTATTATTATTATTATTATTATTATTATTATTATTATTATTATTATTATTATTATTATTATTATTATTAACTAAGCATAAATTGTCTCTGACAAAGTGCAAACATATCTGATAATCTTCATATTTGTTTTAAATAATTTGTCATGAACAAAATGGATTCCTAATGTTTTGATCACACACTTTAGTAAGCTGACAAAGAGTAATTTGAACACACATCAAGTGATGAGTAATCCAAAAATATGATCCTCTATTATCCTGTTATCAACCAGACATGTTAAAATGTCTTGAATTTCTCACTACTGAATTTCAAATGAAAATGTCCAATCTGTCATCTGATACAAATATGATCTCACTAAAAGTTAGTACCAAAAATAGAGAGAAACCAGATTTGAAGGAGAAAACATGACAATGCAAAGAAAGCTAATATAAAAGAAATCATTTACAAAAATCATATTACACATTTGCAGCACTTTATGTTATGTTACACTTCCATTCTAAAGGTGTAAACTACTAGAACATGTATAATGAAAACAAAAGTAGCTTCACAATCTAATTTTTACCTGCCATTCAGATAGTAAGCAAGAATTAAACTAGAAGTGTATCAATACAATATGGATACCTTGCCAAAATAGTGCAAATGTTATAACAAAGCTTGTTTTTGCATGCAAGGACAACTTCACAAGTCAACATACCATAACAATGCTAATAAATAATAATAATAATTAGAAGGCTTTATCATATCATTTGACCATTAGAAGTCATGATCATCAGTAGTCACTCATGGAAACAGTGTGAAAAATGCTGAAAATTTTGAAGATGCTTATACTATGAGTAAGGGAAAATTCTAATAATTATGAATTATCCAGAGCAAGGAAGTATCCATTTCAGCTGCATCCATTATTTCTGTCCTTGTAACTCGCAAGCATGAAAACAATCTTAGAGATTCTTGAGGAACTTACTAAGTTTAGTAATATAAATATTTTTCTTACACATCTGAGATATCATGTTCTCAAGAAAAGTACAATACAAAATTCTTATTTCATGGCATAACTGAACATGTCCTGAATACTTTCAAGAAATAACAATATACATGTACCAATTTTGGTTCAAACAAATTTTTAAAAAATATAAATAAATTTATTATACTAGTATCACTGAAGGTATTCTTCTGGTATATCCACAAACTGGGTTTTATATAAAAAGTTTTGTCAAAGATGTTTGTGTTAACATGCTACAATCGTGGTTGGCAGAGCATAGACTCAAAATCCAAGACTCATAGGTTAAATAACCAGATATGCCTGGGTCAGCTGCCCTTGTATGACCTCAAAGGACATGCCACTATATATAATAAAATAAACAAAACAAAACAAATAAATATCTAAACCTACAGCAGTTTTAATTAAAAAAAGGAAGACCCTGTAGCTTGAAATGAATGTCAAAGCACTGGCTATAACCTTCAGAAGATGTATGGTTGGAATGCAACAACATAGTCTTGTCAAAGTTCATTTGTAGATGGAAAAAAAACTCTTCTAAAAAAGTATTCTTTGACCTAATGCCAAGGTGACCTAGAATTCTCAGCTTATGAAACACAGTATCCCTCATTTCCTCATTTTGACCTAAAGCCTGAAGTACAGTCTTTTGGGTAGGTAGATATGGACTGGTTAGGGGCAAAGGTCAGTTAGATAAGTGCATTTGTCTATGTACATGGCTGCAGGGTAAGGATATTGAGAGTTTTCATGCTATGTTGCACTCACAAAGTCCCCTGGGGTAAGAACAATCCCATGGCCAATTTTAGTTGCATCTATGAATAGAAATATATATAAATGGTTATGGGGTTGGGAGCTCAACAGTTTACAATTTATGATCCAAAAGGCTATGTCCATTGGGGTAGGGGCCAAAAAGGTATGTGGCTAATATATATTTTTCCTTTCATGCTCTGGGAGTATACTTATGGCTACAAGGTGAGGATCTGAATATTTTCTTGTCATATATGTATGCATGTCTATCTCTTGTGGGCTTAATGCCATTTTTCAGCACACAACAGTCTAAACATGGCAGCCAGAATATTCAGTGGAGTAAGTACCTAATAAAACCCTAGGAAGAAACCCATTGGAAGAAGTGATTTGATGTGATTATGATTTTTAACATAGCTTTAAAAAAATTTCAGTCATATCACTATGATATCTGCAGTGTGGCAGTTAGTGATGTCTATCTCTGAAGCATCATGCAGCAGACATGTAGCAAGATGTTCCACCCAGTCACATTATCCTGACACCAGGCCAACCAGTCCTAACACTAACCTCTTAATGTTGAGCATCAAGCGAGGCAGCTGTTATTACCATTTTTGTAAGTCTTTGGTATGACTCAACCAGGGATCGAACCCATGACCTCCTGCATCCAAGGCAGATACTCTAACCACTAGGCCACTGGTGAGGTTTGGAAGTGACAAGCTTTCTCATCTACCTACATTGGCCAAGGTCAAGAGCTTTAACCAACATGGACAGAGACTATACATCCTTTATTTGTGAAAGCGGATATCTTAGAGCACTATGCCACAGATGAAGGGAGAGAGTGAGTGAGGGAGGGAGGGAGATAGGTAGGTAGGAAGGCAGGCAGACACATGCCTTACAATTCTTAGACATGCAAGACATGTTGTGGTAATACTGGCCCCAGATCAGCATCATTTTCATTTTACATTAATGAAATACCATATTATAGAAGTCTTTCAGTGAAACTCCATGACCATCCATTTTGGGAGGACTGGCAGTAACAACATTTTCAATATGACTCAATTAGATTGGCACCATTTTCATTTGGGACCAACCAGACATCATAATTTAATGAAAACCCCATGTTGATATGACAGTCCATGACTGACTAGTTGTGATAAAAAGATTTTCTGTTGGATTTTAAGACACCATTTTTATCCAGAACAAACTAGAGTACAGAGTAAATGTGTGTGTAAAGTTTCATGGCAATCTTCCAAGTAGTTTAGAAATATTGATAATAAACTTGTGCTAATAGATGGACATATGTTGGATGACAAATGTCAGATTGACAATGGACATCAGACCATCCTATAAGCTCTTCAGGTCTATGATCAATAGAACTAAATATCTGAAAATGCCAATGGCTTTCAAGAAAGCTTAATTCTAACACAATAACACTTGGACTGAGGGTAAATACACTCAATAATTTTGATACACATAATACAAAAATGTCCAAGTCCTGCTAACAAACATCATGCAAAAGCAATTTTTCATAGATTACATTTTCCAACCATTAAGATGGCATCACCTGGATTAAAAGATGATGACAAATGGGCATGTGTAAGGTCATAGGGTAAGCTTTTGGAATCTTTCAGATGTCACCAAATATACAAATCAATTCTCATCACATGGATGAGGGTAACTTCCATCCAATAAAAATTAGCTATGTAATTAAGTTACATATGTATTGCCTTTTCTTGATACATATAGATTATTATGTACTACCAGTATACAGTACTTAAATATTTCCGACACTTCCATCCCATAAAGATTAGCTATGTAATAGCATTAAGTTATATACATAATGCCTTTTCTTGATACATATAGATTATTATGTATTACCAGTATACTTAAATATTTCCGACATAAAAACCTCTAAATCTGTATTATATCACAATTAATTTTACAAGAAAATACTTTTCTTTTTCCTCATAAGTACTCTGTTAATGAAAAACTATAAAACCACACCAAAAATGAAGTCTAAATGGATTTAAAATCAAGAAAAACTTCACAAATGTCAATTTTATCTTTACATTGTATTTACTGTCAAGTTCTATTTACCTATATAAGTAAAATTCCTGAATGATGTTACAAGAATAGCTTTAAATATTATGGTACATATGGATTCACACATTTTTCCTCAAAAGTTACTTAGAAAAATGCAATTATTTCTCACATGGTAATTATTCTGAATTGCTGAACAAATGACCTACCATTAGCATGCATGCACTGATCACAGCTGTATTTTCCCAAATATGCTCAAATGTTGATATAGTATTCCTGACACATAAAACATTTCACCTACTGAATACAGGTAACTTGACAAACAGCTGTGTATGAAAGCTACTTAATTTTATTGTCAATATTGAACTCAACATTCCAACAAGTTATTAAGAAAATCTAATCTCTCATTTTAATGTAGAGTTGTCACACAGATGTTGCTTGAATTTAAGTAATTTTATTTTTAGATCAATTTATAGCAATCACATCAGTTTAAATATATGCTATTTAATCTGTATTTAAGAGCAAATCTAAACAATTATTGGTTTTATTGGTTAAATCTCAGAGTTCAGGCATCATTTTCATGAAACTGAGCTCAAAATATGAACTTGTGTAACTTTGTTCAATGAGGTAAGAACAGCCTAAATGATGGGATCATCTAACTGTTTGCTTATCTTCACAAGATTGAGTGACATTAAACATACAGTAATTTAGAATTTTTGGAGCTTTAGTGCAAGTTCAGTCTTTGTGCTTCAACAGCTTATGCAACTCGAGGTCCATTCTTTATTGATTCAGTCATGAGTCAGAGTAAAAAATATGTATTTCATCCATCCATTTTCATGTTAAATAAAATTGCAGGTCAAACACACAATATCTGATCTTTATTAATTGCTTATGATGACCTAAAAAGGGCATAATTTTTACCAATGAAATGTGAGTGGTCCTAGCTTTAAGCTTTGTGCTATCATTTTACAAGTAGTCACTTGGGCTATAATTTGACAAGTGGTCACTTGGGTTATCATTTTCCAAGTGGTCACTTCAGCTATCATTTTACAAGTGGTCACTTGGGCTGGATATCAGCAGCTTTAATATGTAACTTTCAATACAAAATACAGTTTTCATGCTTATTTCAAGCATGTTTAACTGCAAACTATTGTTGTCTGCCTAAAATAAGACCATATTACATTGAAATATCCCATTTCAATGAATCTTTGTACCCTAAGGAACCCCATGATATGAGGCATAAGTCCGATGACTGGTCAGTAAGTAATAGTCAGATCAGGTTTTGATCTAAATATGAAATTTTTATACTTTTTCCATGAATCTTTGTTTTTATTCACAATTTCTAAACTCCTGTAAAATAATGAGACTGGTACAACTTCCTTAATAAGTTTACAAGTTTACAATGATTCAATCCTATTGCAATGTTTCAGTTCATTTATGTGCACTGCTATCACATCAGCTGCTGCATTGTCTGTGAACTAAAACCCAGCCTTTCATTACACATGGATTTTGCAAGAAACAATGGCCAATCATGCATGGTATCTGACAAATGAAAGGGTTTTGTTCTTGTAAAAACCTACTGCAACTATATCTTAGTATTGATATAATTTATCAAAATGACCTTGAGGTAATGAGCCCATGGAACTGCAAAAGAATCTTTCCAATCAGCAAGGCTAGTGTCAAACTATTCAACTGAAGCAATGTCATGAGAGATGATAATGGGTTTCATTAGTCTAGGAAAATCTCCATGTGCACAAGAGACTGATAGACAGACTTGGCTTCTGCAAGAATTGTGTATTTTGTTATGTTTGTTTGTAGCCATGCAATTGCAATGCCTGGTATCTTGAACTGAATTCTCTATTGCTGATAGTTGTTCTATACCTTATTTTACTATTTACTATCATTCTGTAAACTCCAAAATCAATAAAGCCAGCTGAAAGTGAATGGGAGTATTTGTTAAATTGTATGGAGCACATGAGTATGGTCAATTTCAGTAGCCATTTATCATTGGATTTATTGATCTGTCACTCTGTAAGTTTAGCAGGGCCCCTCACAGCAACATATAAATGGTCCAACATGGACAAATGTTTGCCAATTATACTTTTGATATCTCCCAATTAGGTAGTCTGCTGTGATTTACCCACACCACATACAAACACCTATACCCAACCACACACCACTGCTGTTTCTATCAGCATCACCACCACAATAATCAATGGTCAGGAATTATTTTCTTATATACATAATCAGGCTCAGATTACCTCTAAAGTACATTATTTACTGAACTGTGTTATTGTTGTTGTTGTTGCTATAGGGTTTAACACCATTTTTCAGAACAAGATAGTTTAAACATGGTATAAATGGTGGAAGAACCACCCCTGAAAATCCCAGAAAGAACCACCAACCCACAAGAAGCTACTGGCAAACCTTCTCACATACCCACATTGGCCAAACTGGAGGCTCAAACCTACAGAGACAGGTGAGATGGCAATGATCTATTACATTGTGTGCTTTAGACAATTTCAGCCACTTGATGGCCCCTACTGAACTGTGAAGACTTTTTGTTAAATTAGCTAAAACACTTTAGACAAACTTTTCAGTTTTATCACTGACAAAGATTATCTCTGAGATTAACTCATAAAATTAGCACCCTTCTTGGCACTCAAACAGTACTGTAAAGGAATTTTGGTCATGTACTGATGTTATAATGGTAAACAAAGACAAGTTGCATATGATACTGCACAAAAAGTTTAAATCTCTGAACATGTGCAAGAAACCAACTCACAATATTCACAATACTTTCTGTGGCAAAGCTATCACTTTCCTAAAAGAGTAATAACATAATTAGTTTTGCATAAAATAAATTTTCCTTTTCAACTTTTTCTATATAATGTCAAAATATATAATATTGTACACGACGTTTGACACAAAGTATTTTGCGCAAAATGTCTAAGGTAGCAGGGGATAGTTTCATAAATTAGTGCCTTTCAGATTTCTTAACATAAGGCTGTGATACAGCTTTCTTGCATATTATTTTGTATTATCCAAAGATACATATTTATTTGAGAATTTGGCATTTATGATATTTGTTATTCTTGACAGTAATATGTGAGGCATGTGCACTTTCCATAGTTACTTCACAGTATGTTATAAAGAGCTAAATATCAACTGTAGCCTAGGAAGAAATATCACTTGTTGCCTATCTATTCTTGCTTGCCACACATAACAGTAGACATGTGGGTACAAGGCAAGTACATAATAATTATCAGAATTACCACTTGGGGAAAGAGCTTGTGTTTGTTCTGTAAGCATCAACAGTGCTGTCAAAAATTAATTTCTGACTTGAAAAATTGAAGTATATATTTAGGGTTAAGGTGGATAAACATTTTTTGCTACAAACTGCCATTAACTTGTCATATCAAGGGAATAATATTCTTATACTTTGTTTTATAATAGCTATCCAAAAATATGAACTTTTTGAAGAAATTTTTTCCATCAATTTTTATATGTAGGAAGTAGATGTGGCATTAAATTGGTAAAAAGTGCTATAAAAATTGCACCTAAAGAACAACTGACAGGTGTATAGAAGCTTTTAATCAATTACCTGACAGTTGGAGTCTGGTAAGTTTAAGTAAAAATGTGGGATGTTTATTGACATTTTATAAATAATACATGGATAAAAGGTGGGATGTGTATTGACATTTTATAAGCAATACATGGATAAAAGGTGGGATGTGTATTGACATTTTATAAGCAATACATGAATAAAAGGTGGGATGTGTATTGACATTTTATAAGTAATACATGGATAAAAGGTGGGATGTGTATTGACATTTTATAAGTAATACATGGATAAAAGGTGGGATGTGTATTGACATTTTATAAGTAATACATGGATAAAAGGTGGGATGTGTATTGACATTTTATAAGCAATACATGGATAAAAGGTGGGATGTGTATTGACATTTTATAAGCAATACATGGATAAAAGGTGGTCCATGATGTTTTTTTAGCCTTTGATGAAACTTTGGCAAAGGGAGACAAAATGAGTGACCAACCATAAAAACAAAAAAAATATTTTGGGAAGGCACTCTTTACAGTGAAAGTTTTTATTATGATTTGTATTATTATTCATTATTTTAATATTTCCATCAGAATCCAAATCTGACTTGGGTTCAAAACTAATGATTTTTTCACCGACACTTGATTCTATCAGTAAAATGGGGGAAACTCATAACACCCTTCTCTGCTATAGTGAATAAACCTAGATCGTGGTTGCTTCAATTTATAGATCATTTTCTATGCAAATGACATAGGCTTCATGACCTCCAGGTATAAGTGTACAATGTAGTAAATGAGCAGATTAGCTGGAAAAATATACAGAATTTTATTTTTCAAATGCATCTGAATGAATCTCAACTTCATTTCAATGTATTGGGGGGGGTGTTTGTAAAATTAATGATGCAATACTCACATGCTGTTATTGAATAGTGAGTACTTTTCAAGGAGGACAATACCCAACTGAACTATAGAAATTCTGTAAACCAGAATCTTCTGCAACACTGAATAAAAGCTCTACATAAGACCCCATACATACGGCATGCATGAAAGACCCTCATATATTTCAGAGATGCTTAATGTGGGATATCATCTTGGAAGGGGCATGGGAATCTGGCAAGAGCATCAGTTTGTGTGCCAAAATAAGGCTTTCATCACATCCTTTAAAGATGACGGAGTCAGACAGGCCCATGAGGCAGCAATGCCACAAACCTCATGGGATTTACTTTCATAAAGGATAGGTCCCTATCAGTAATGGATTGGTAAGCTCTCTTGGTAGTTATTGCATTCCAAACAGAAATGGTGGAAGCTTAAATATCAGCTGAACCTTTAATGGGTAGGTAAAATTATTTCCTACCCTTTATTCCCTGTTTAGAGACTGCCAATCAATACAGAACCCTTACTGGACAAAAAGCCTGTCTTGGTCATTACCAGCACATCAGGAGTGGAGCAATCAAAATAAGCTGTTATTTCACTAAAAGACCTAACTGAAAGCAAATTAACCCTCTGAACCTGATACAGTCCTGCTCTAAATATAGAGTGTGAAACTCAGTCCTTCACATCACAGATAAGAAAACCACCTGGAGGGTAAGATACTCAAAAAAAGTTTCACCCAGAGGTCCACTGGGTGTTTAGAGGCTTCATGGCACAAGAGATATTCCATTTATCATTAGCAAAGTGGGTATATGAGAAAGGGTTCTTTCTGGGGTTTTCCCAGGTTCTTCCTCCACCATAAAACTGGCCACCACGTATAGCCTACCGTGTGCTGAAAAAATGGCATTAAACCCTACAACAACAACAATAACAGCAACCATTTAAGCATTAGAAACCAAGGCACTGGTCTCTGTACTTCAAAAATACCAGATCAGGTCTGCCAAGTGGGAATCTGTCCCAATGGTAGGGATTTTCACAAAATTTAAGCTTGTTAGAAAGGGCTGCTTTAAAGAACCTAACAGTAGAAACTGAGTATTGTTTCACTTTATAAAAGAAGAGGAGACAATTGACCACTACACTCAGAGGGGCAGCTAGGACTACATTGTTTGCTACTAAATCAATCACACAAAAATTTCCATTTTTATCATTTCCCTTTCACATCATATACCTTACAGTTGATCTGTCTGGTCTGAATGATGCACTTTGCAACTTGACTTGAAAACTTTCCTTTTCAGACTGATTGTTTGAGATGAGCCAAGCATATAAAATTGGAGAAACTGTCAGCTGTTGTGAAGATGAGAGCCAATGTGCTGTGACAGAGGTCCTGAGATTGTCCACCAGCAGATCAAGAAGATTGTTGAGCTACGACTGCTTGGGTCACTGAGGGGAAATTAAAATTAGTTGAGCCATGGAGTACCTGAGTTTGTGAAATGACCTGTGTGATTATCCTGATGGGTGGGAAGGTATAATCAAACAGATGATCCCAAATTATACTGAAGGTGTCCAACACCCAGACCATTTGGTCTGGCACTGGGGAAACAAAATGGTAACTTGTATTTAACTTGGTGACAAGGTCCAACAAGGGCATTCACCAAAGATGGAATAAGGAGTCTGCTATGGATTGGTGGAGAGACCATTTCAGAAGAACTATTTTTTTTTTCTTGACAGACTGTCTGCCAAAATGTTCTTCCTTCTGATGTGTCCAGTAAAGGAGGCTCCAAACCTCCATATAGAGACAAGAAGTGTGCCTCTAGTTTCTTGATGTAAGCTACCATCCATGTGTTGTCAGACAAGACCATCATGCAGCATCCACTCATCTGCTGAATGCACCCATGAAGGCCTAAAACTACTGCCATCAAATAATTTCCAAATTGTTGATCTGGAGTGCAGATTCTTTCTAATACCATAAACCTTAAAGAATAAGACCCTCTGGCTCTAGATGAGTGCCCCACCCTGAGTCTGGACACTCTGTTAAAAACTGGGTTCAAAGGGGTGAATGGGATTATATCCAGAAACTGGTCCTGATTTTCCCATGGTTTTGGAAATCCCAACTCAGAGAAATCAGAGCAATCAAGGGGTCCCTGTGCAATTTCTACTGTACAAACAGGAGCAGAACTAAAGTGAAGCCTGCCTAGAGAAACCAGGTCCATTGTCACTTTCAAGGTCATCAGCAGAGATAAAAAGTATCTGCTGTATGGAGGAATTTAGGCTAACCCTGTCTCTGAGAAATTTCATCCAGATCAACAAAATCTGGAGATGGATTTTTAGCTCCAAGTTTGGTAGAGTACCAAGCCTGGTTGAGTTTGGTAGAGTACCAAGCCTGGTCACTATGGACCCACATCAAAACATGTCTAGTCTAAAGGACTCTAGACTGCCATTGTTAATCAACCAATCATCAAAAATTTGGTATACCATGTGACTGCCACTACTCCCATGACCCTGGTTAAAGCTCATTATTGGAAAATCTTCCCATCCAAACAAAATAAAAGGTACTTTCTGTGTATATCTGCCCTCACAAAATTGGGATGGAACTGTTCCACCTATTCAGGAGGGTGTGACTCACTCTCCACCCATTTATACCTTCTCTTGAGAGTGGGCGCACTAATTCTTAAGAGTCTTTGAGGTATTCTATCTTGTATTTCCTCAGGCCTCAAAGTAAGATAACTCAGCTCTTCTCAAAGACTTCTAGGATTAGTGGAACCTGGAAAACATTATAGGTAATACTTTCTTCCTCACTTGAGAGGTTTGTAACTCTCCACAAGATCCTATATCTCATCAGACCAAAGTTACAAATATTTTCTACTGCTTCCTGTCACCTTACAACATGTACAAGATAAAAAAGGAAGCATGTCGTAAGGAGATTTCATGTGGCCACACTTAATCACACCTTGATTAGGCATTGTTGCTGAAATAAAGATGCTGAAAGAAAATTGATTTACACATAAACTATGAATGCACCAGGTAAAGCATGGTCTATGCTAATATAATTTATTCAATGAAAGACAGCTTATATAAGTGTTTCACTAAAACTAAATCATAAAAAGGAAGCAACAAAACAAGGGACTGTGAAGGAATGAGCAAATTACCAGCAGGTTACAAATGCTAGCATAAAAGAAAAAAATTAAAGTAAGCTATCTACTAAAAATAAAAGAACCAGAGTTCATGATGACTGACTTTTATGATAGATCCAATTAAGCAGGGTGTGTGACCTGCTTACCACATATAAAATGTCAATTTGCATAAAATGAATAAATGAGAAGAATCCACAGACTGCAGAAATGTAGCTTTGAAATTGTTATTTGAATACAAATAAAGCAAAAAAACTTTAACTATTTTAACAGTAATTCCCTCAGAAAAAAAAATTGCCAAGGACTAAGTGAAACAGTGCCAAATTAAACTTGCAATCAATGTTTACTCAGCTCTATATGTATCTACCATACATACTCACTTATAACTTGCATCCAACTATAAATTGCACAGCCCCAGATCATTATGTGCTTTGTTTTGAGTAATCAGTAAAACAAAACTGAGACCCATATCTGCCAGTACCTAGCAATGGATAAACAGGGTCTATGTTGCCTGCGGGTGAGCTCAATGTGTGAATGAGTAAAGGGTATGTAATCATTTTAATTTGATTTTTGCAACTTTTGTTTCTCGCAGGAATATTAAGAGGCTTCTTTAAAAACAAGAAATGTAATTATGTAGTAGTGATACCTCACCACAGTGCCTGAAATGACTTTGATGTAAAACTATAGTATGATTGGATAATGTTGAGACATAAATATACTATACATTGTACTTATACCCCTACCACTGTCATAGTAGGACATTAACAAAGGTATGATGGATAACACTGAGACATAAATATACTATAATAATATACTATACAAAGTATATTCCAATCTCTGGTAAAATATTCACAAACCTGGGAATAGGGTCATAATACTATTTTCCTTAGGTTTTCAAATGTATCTGACTATTCAATTAATATTCAAACTAATGAAAAAAGTCTGATTGTAATTTGCATTTCTGTAATTAACGTTGCATTACTGTAATTAACGTAACATTTCAGTCTCAACATTTCAACCATGCAAATTCTAATGATAATCATTAATTGCATTTATTACCACTACAATACTTGATGAACAGAGCAAAACAAAATTGTCACCAAAATATTTTTTTCTTCAATTACTGTAATAGGAGACTTAACTCACCTTCTTTTTCTAGCCTGATATGATGTTGGTGAAATTCGATGTGGCAGGTACTCAAAAGGATTAACTGGATAATCTAGGCTGTACCCTGAAATGAGATATATCACATGAATACCATGTCCATAAACAAAGATTACAACACCTTTGTCTCTAATATACACAGTGTGATCTGCCTTACATACCTACCTGGAAGTTCCACTTGTATGTCATATCTGTTCCATAGTCATTATATTTATAACATTTTTTTTCTTTCATTACAGTTTTTGGAATAAATATTCTAGTTGATTTACTAGAACCAGACAAAAGGTTCATATTTTATCTTTCCTTTCTTTTATGTTGCAAGAAAGCAAAATACTTTGACATTTTCTTAAGTTTAAAAATACTGAAGACAAACAGATACAAATACTTTAGTAAAGATACCCACATGGATTTCAAATGTGTATGCTATGTTGAGGTTCAAGCAAACAGCTCAAAATGAAAATATTTTGTTACATGCCTAGATGAACTCCAGGATAACTGGTATGCCAATTACTACAATTCTTAATCATCAAGCATAATAAAATTTTAAAATGAAGTGGACAAAGAAAAACCTGTGAAAGACAAATAGGCTTCAGTACAATCAGCGGACAATGTTGAACAGTTCCAAAATTATGCTGGTTACAACAATCTATTGTAGTGGAGATTTATAATTGATGGAAAAGAGGCAACAACTCCGTCAAAATTAGACATACAACTTAAAGACTAAATCTTTAAAACATTCATTATATGCAGTTCGCCTATCAATGATTTTGTAAAGGTTGCACATTATTTTATGCCATACATAAGTGTCTTGGAGGCATCCCCAATCCAAACACTGGCATCAGCTGGACTTGATCATCACAAGACATTCAGCCATGAAGAATGTGTGCAGCTTAATTGTACATTCCACAGCGATGACTGCAACACCACCGATCACTCTCTAGTTTGCTGTAAATTTAAGCTTCAACCAAAGAAGATCCACCACTCTAGGTAAGTAAGTAAACCACACACTGATGTGAGCAAGAAGTCATATCCAGACAAGGCTGAAGAATTTACTTAAGCCCTCTCCAAGGCATTCAGTTCAGAACCTCCCTACGGCAGTGCCAAAGAGAGATGGGACAACATCAGAAATACTGTGTACAGCACAGCCACAAGAATCTTTGGTAAGAAGCAGAATAAGAACAATGACTGGTTTAATGCCAATTCCGCCACACTCATGCCAGCAATAGAAGATTGTCACAGTGCTCACCTGAAATACAAGTGTTCTCCCTGCGAGAGGACACTACACGCATATAGTCTACCAGAAGCAAAGTGCAGAGGTTAGCACAACAATGTGCCAATGAATACTGGCTTCTACTCTGTTAGATCATCCAGTCAGCAGTAGACAACAGAAACATCAGAGGCATATACAATGGCATAAAGAAAGCAATGGGTCCAATGAAGAAAGTGATAGCTCCACTGAAGTCTTCTGCAGGTGATATCATTCATGACAAGGGCAAACAGATGGTGTGCTGGGTGGAGTACTACTCCGAACTGTAATCCAGAGTGAATAACATTACCAACGATGCCCTCAAAGCCACTGAAAACCTCCCTTGTTTGACCAAACTGGATGAGAAACCTACTAAGGCAGAACTAAAGTTGACCTTAGAGAAACTGACCACAGGTAAAGCCCCAGGAAAGGATGACATCCCAGCAGAAGTCATCAAGTGTGGCGGCAGTGTGCTGCTCACACACCTTTATGATCTTCTCTGCCAGTGCTGGGATGAAGGAGCAGTGCCTCAGGACATGAGAGATGCCAACATCATAACTCTGTATAAGAACAAGGGTGACAGAAATTACTGCAACAACTACAGGGGCATATCACTTCTCAGCATCATGGGTAAAGTCTTCGCTAGAGTCATCCTGAACAGACTGCAGATGCTTGCCGACAGAGTGTATCCAGAGTCTCAGTGTGGGTTCCACGCAGAGAGGTCCACAATCGACATTATCTTCTCCATCAGGCAACTGCAGGAGAAGTGCAGGGAACAACACAGACCCCTCTTCCTGGCTTTTATAGACCTCACCAAAGCATTTGATCTGGTCAGTAGAGACGGACTCTTCAAAATCCTGACAAAGATTGGATGCCCTCCAAAGCTGTTAAGCATGGTCCAGTCCTTCCATGAAGACATGAAAGGCACAGTGCAGTATGATGGCTCATCATCCAAACCATTCAACATCCACAGTGGAGTGAAACCAGGCTGTGGCCTTGCCCCCACGCTCTTTGGCATCTTCTTCGCTGTCCTGCTTAAGTACGCCTTTTGGGATGTCCACAGAAGGGATCTACCTGCACACGCGTTCAGATGGCAGACTGTTAAACCTGGCACGACTAAAGGCAATGAGCAAAGTAAGGAAAGCAACCATTAGGGACATGCTCTTTGCAAATTATGCTGCTATAGTCACTCACACAGAAGCTGAACTACAACGCCTGATGAACCGTTTTGCTAAAGCATGTGATGAATTCGGGTTGACCATCAGCCTAAAGAAAACCAACATCATGGCTCAGGACGCAGACTATTCCAGCATAATCAGCAACAACTACAAACTAGAAGTAGTCAGTGAGTTCACTTACCTTGGCTCTACCATCACCAACAACCTCTCACTCGATGCCAAGCTCAACAAGCGGATTGGAAAGGCATCAACAACTCTCTCTAGATTGTCGCATAGAGTGTGGAACAACAGCAAGCTGACATTGAACACTAAGATCTATGTGTACCATGCCTGCATGCTTAGCACTCTCCTGTACGCCAGCGAAACTTGAACCTTGTACGCCTCTCAGGAAAAACGACTTAGTGCCTTTCACATGCGTTTTCTCCGTCACATACTCGGGATCACCTGGAGCGATCGTGTGACAAACAACAAGGAGCTTCAACAGGCCAAAATTCCCAACATGGTCACACTCCTCCACCAATGTCACATCAGTTGGCTGGGCCATGTATGTTGAATGGATGATGGACGGATCCCCAAAGATCTTCTCTACTCTAAGCTTGCTTCAGGCAGAAGATCAATCGGAATACCACATATTAGCTTCAAGGATGTCTGCAAGCATGATATGAAATATCTTGGGATCGAGGTCAACACCTGGGAAGAGCTTGCCCTCGACAAGTCCAGCTGGCGACATGCTCTGTTCACAGGTCTGAAAGCCAGTGAGGAAAAGTTATGACAGCTCGATGAGAAAAGATCTCAGAGGAAGAGGATGCAGTTCCAACCAAGACCTGACTCAAACTTCACGTGCAGCAACTGCAGCAAGGATTGCCTCTCCCATGTGGGGCTTTATAGCCACAGAAGACACTGCACAACTATAAACTGGGACATCTTTCATGGGCGCATTTCCATCGTCTCTTGTGACTAATGGAGGCCAACAACAACAAGAGTGAATGGACAGACAGATGAAAAGACTGACATATGGATAGAGAAGGTTCTTACTATCCTGCATTTTGAGATGGAGCCCTAATAAGCATATTAACCAACCATTTTTTACTAAATTTTAGCCTCCAAGACTTAAGTTTAAAAATCCAATTTGTTAAGAGCTAAAAGTTTCATCTCATAAAAGAATATTGCACAGTACATTCAGTCATTTTAAGACTTGGATACAGCAAAATCTCTCAGGACTAATAGCCTTCAAGGCTAAATTTATTAATAAATTTTTGCTTTGAGAGGTTTTTAGATATTGGATTAATTTTGTTAAAAGAGAAGAAATTTGGGAATAAAAAACTATTCACTATCACATGGGTTTCAGTTTGATGAGGTTTCTTTTTCTAATAAATCTGTTGTTCAACATTTGCAGCATGAAGCCAGTTAATGCATAATAGCTACACATTCTTAACTCTAGAAACTAACAGCATGTAATGTAAGGTGCATTATATCTCTGCGACAAAGAAAGAGTACCTCCAACGAACTGGCTGTGCCAAAGTGAATTTCCAGGCACTTTAGATAAAGAACATTTCTTTCTTATAAATGCTGAGTGTTGATATCTGATATTCTTTGGTGATAACAAAAATTTTAAATTAGCTGATGTGGTGGATATATTTGATGTCATAAAAGGCCCAATTTCATTTAGGGCCTCAAAATAATATAAAACACCTGCTGGCAAAAATCTCATGTTTATGTGACTTTCCATTGTGGAAAGATAACAATAACATGTTTTTCAAGTTGGTAAAAATGCTGGATATTAGAATGGCATTATTTCTATTTAGATTTTGTCATGATTGATATGTTTTAAGATTATTGTCATTTTCAGCACTTGATAGGCCATAAATAATGACTAGTATATTTAGTGAAAAAAGAATGTTTATTTGCATAAATTTTATGTTGCTGATGCTAAAATTTTTGGTCAAATTCTGTTTCAACATGTTTTCTAATCATCCATTCCTAAAACCCCTATAATTACAATTCTTATAAGATTTAATAATATAGTTAAGCTTCCAAATTATTGCATTTAAAAGCTTACCATATACACTTACTTATAAGTCAACTCCTACTGCAAATACCATAGACCATGATCTGCCATCTCATAAAGTGTTGGATATCAATGTTGTTTGTTCAACTGATTACTTATAACAAACTGCATAAACCCAGATTTACTGGCGCATAAAGGACTTGATTTATAAGTAAGTATACATTGTAATCAACAATCAAGATATTATCTGTCCATTATATGTATGGGAATGTTCTGTATAACTAAAACAAAGAGCCTGCTAACATATATTATAGTAAAAGGAATCTGCAATAGAATATGAAATGAACATTGGTGTGATGGAAATTTAAGAAAATGAAATGATTTATGCTATAATTAAAGTCTAAAATGAAACTATTTATGTTATAAATAAGGTCAATGTGGCAATTGATAGAAAATAAAACAAACTTAATATTGAGGAGAATGAAAAAAATTCTGTCCATGCAATGCAGCTCACAAGTGTGCCTTCATAGAGATTGTTAATTTAAATACAGTGTACATCAAATCTGTGTCTCTGGTCTTTAAAAACAGCTGTTTTTTGAGATAGTAAATGGGGAAACCTTTTTATCTCAACCCTTACCTCCTAACATAATCACTCCACATGTTCTGCTTGATATATCCTTCATTTATCAACATAGCAAAGTTTCAATTGTTGATATGTCTGTAATTTATTTACCATATGAAAAGAGATCAGTTCCTTTTCTAGATTCTTCTAATTTTCCCACTCTCTTTTCCCCATTCATATCTGGCTACAACATTTGTAATGATTTGTGACCATTTGATCACTTTACAAATGAAAATACAGAATGAGCAGTAGTGATGCTTTCCCACTGAACATATTCATAAAGGTACATGTATATCAATATTTTCTGCACCTTTCTTCCTTTAGAAGTTAAAAACTGCCTCATTTTACTGCTGCACAGAAAAAGCCATCAATTCTACATGCAATGATTGTTCAATTAATACACCTCCACTATTATGGGTGCTTGACTGATTCTGGAATGACACTGCACCTAACAGTAAATGAGCCCAAGTTAAGGGATGTGATACACTTGGCAATTTTTGACACTAAATCTCCAGTAATCCTATTGATAAGTTATGAGAAATCAACCAGGAGTAAAATTTACTAATGTATATGTTTAAGTTTCACATTATGTTCCAGAAAATGCTAGGAAAATTTACTCACTGAATATTTTCTTCACATCTGATCTTCAAACTTCAATTAAATGAAACAAGAACAGGAAACTTGCATTTATAACCAGTGGTATTTATAGTTTTATGACAATTATCATTAACCAATTTCTGTAGGGAACCATAGTAGCTCAGTGGTAAAAATAACAAACTCATAAATGAAAGGGTTAGTTTTAAATCTGACAATTAAGTTATTCAGGGTGGGCCACCAATGAGTATATGTAGATAAGGTACTTGACTCTAATTGTCACTGCATTAAACAATTTTTTTTGTATTGCTATTCCATAAAATACCAAACCAAATCATTTTATGTGCTATTTAAAATAGCTCAACTATCATTACCAAAACTTTACACCATCACCCTAATAATCTAAACCATTAGCAGCATCAACTTTATCTTTTAATATTTTCTGATAATTTGACCCCTTATTTTTTCAAATCGTTCCAAAGTTATTTTGAATCTAGAAAAAAAATGAGGCTACAGAGAAATGAGTAAAAAATAAAATACAAAATCCATGAACTGATTGGAAAAAGAGAACACAATGCCTTTTTGTTTAATACCAACCATAATGAGACTTCCACATTGCTTGATAGAATTACTTCAAAAAGAATATGTGCTGCTGCATGCACCTTGATTTTAGGTACCAAGCACTATCAACGATATTAGCCCTCTATATTGTAAACTTGTTAGCAAAGATATTTTGTAAATTTATCATTGATCAATGAATCCAATATAATCTGGAAGCTTTCTGTATTGATTTCATATCCAAGTGGTTAGCCCTCCACCTACAAAGAGTAAATGAGGGCTTTATTTTCAAAAATGGTCATTCAAGCTCTAGTAAGACTAAGTTGTATGTCTGATTTGTTGGTGTTCAGGGCTCTTTTAACACATAACTGGAAAAAAAAATACTTGCCAAGTTGAAGTTTGATGACAATTTCATTAAACCTGCAGTACCCTTATGGATCAAATGAGATGATGCATAGGTCACATGACTGGTCAGTTTTTAGAGAGATTAAAATATATAAGATGAGACCCTGGGAGGGTTGGTAGGCATGTAATCCCTGAGTGTATACAGGTTCAATGAAATTATCATCAAACTTCAACTTAGTAAAAATCATTTTATTTTCCAATTTTAGTTAATTTGTACCCACAGTGATCCCATGAGATATTTAGAATATATTCTGTGACAGAAGTAGGGGAGGGTAATAAGAAGGGCAAATTACTATGCATCATACATCATGAGAGTCTATTATGCAAATGTAAATAAACATGACAAATGCAGGCATTAAATTTAATAACAATGGGTTGGAGCCAATCTAATCAGGTTCAGTCTGAATAACAAGTTTAGTGAGATAGGTTTCTAAAAAAATCTCAGGAAGATGTAGTCTTTGCTCCAAGCATCTTTTCTGACTGTGGCAGCCAGTGGTAGCTTTTTGTATTGAGTAGCACTAGTGAATGCTATTAATGTACTATGTGTAGTAAGATATATTAGCACTGCATGGTTAGGTTAGCTACAAAATAGCAGCAGGATAAGTAATTGCTGCTATTAAAATATCTGTCACTATCACACATATAGTAACACTATTTCTCTTCATGCTAACTTCTCCTTGTTTTATTAGTGGAGAGGCAATCAATTCAGCTTGTTTGGGGAAGGTGCTGCTTCACTCTTCTTTGTTCATGGAACCTCTCCAGAATTAACTATAACTGCCTCACAGGTAGCACCAGTATTTCTATCAATATGAAATTTAATTGCTTCTTTCTTCTTCGGATATGTGACAACTTTCAGCAAGATCCCAAGTGTCATCTGACCATAAATAATACATAGGACATCCATGTACATTTTGTACTCAATCAACATGGCTTCTTCCTATGCTCACACTTACTAAATGTTTTGACATCAGAAAAAATAAAGTTATGAAGCAAGAAATTTACTCTTGAAAAAAAAGAAATAATGATATAACAAGGATGCATCAGCCTGATTTTATCTCTTTAATACTGTTTATTTGTACTGTAAGCAAGAATGTCAGAGTTCATTCAATTTATTCCATATACAATTTACAGACTACAGAAAAACCTTGTTGTGCAATGTATAAAAACACTACTAAGAAACTTAAGTGGCTTCTAATCTATTAATAAACAACTGTGATGAGATTCTGTGTGTTGTCCACATTACTGAATTAATAAACAATAATCACAAAATATAAGGGCCTCCATATCATAATAAGGGCCTCCATATCATAAAATTGTTGTAATTGGTTAAGTTTGAGAACCAAAAAGTAGTGAATACTAGCACAATGTCCCATGCCCTTTACACTAAGAGGAGAAAGGGTGAGTGGCTTGTCATGTGAACAATACATAAATAAAAATTATCAATGTTAATTTTGCCAATTTTAAAAAGGTTATAAACATGGACTAGAAGTTTAAAAGTTCACTATTAAAACTAGTAATGATGCAACTCCTATGAAACCACTGCACTTGCAGACATTTCCTCTTCACAATGTATTTTCTTCTATGAGTTAACTCAACAGTCATGCACAGAAAAGAATTAAGATACTTTATAAAGTATGGGCTTATAGATCAAACTCAGTTGATGCACGAGTTCTAAGAAATCTAGGAGAAGGATGTCTTTCCATACAGCAAGGTAAAGCTAAATGACTGGTAAGCTGCTACTGACATTAAGCATTATTTTCTAATTAAACTTATCATAACCAAGACCTTTGACCTTTTATTCCCAAATATATTGGTTTCTTTATTATTGCAAGTGCAAATAATCCACAAAGTTTGATCAAAGAACTTAAACAAAATTTACTGTACAAAACCCCCCATTTTTTCATCAAATCACAATGCTTTTGACTTTTTGGTCCAACTCCTTCCCCCAACCCAAATGCCTATTCTTTAAGTACAAGCCCTCCACAAACTTTGGTCCAGTTACTGTACATGGTCTAGGACTAAAGTTATTAAGCAAAACTCTTTATTCTTTGTTCAGTCAAAAGGTTCTGAGACCTTTAACCTTTTGACTCCCTAATCAATATGCTTCTTTCTTACAGACACAACTTTTTCCATTGTGACAGGACCAAAGAATCAATAGGTTGCTACCTTATTCAAAGTCCAGGGATATCCATAAAGTTCAGTTCTGGTTAATGGGAGATAACTCAAAAATTCAAAATGCAGCACTGACTTGAAAGATAAATCTAAATATGGGAATATTTGACATTTTAAGTTTCAGCACAGCAATGATATGAAGCAAATGAGAGGTGAATATAATTTGTAAAGAGTCACCAAAATCAATGAAATAATGAACCCAAAGAAAGCAATTCAGTATCATATAGACTAAAAAAGGCATCACTTCACTAAGTTGTTTTTATTTTGTTCCTTTTTAAACATTTTTTAAATAAATTCAGCACATTAGTAATAAATTCATAGCTATTAGAACTATCTTATTTTTGTTAGGTACTAACTTGGATGCAACATATTTATATAAAAAACATCTTGGCATAGGTTATGTTGCATAATGGAAATAGTTGCATTTGACCTTTCCAGACCTGCCCAAATTTCACGTTTGTATGGTCATCCTATGCAAAATCTAAGATGCTGAATTTGACAGATATTCCATTCCATGTGGGCTTTAATACTGATGTCTTCTGAATGCAAGAGACATTTTTTGGCATTAAACAGGTTACGGGCATTGAGGTTTTGTGCTACATGTAGCTAGCCCAGCATGGAGCATGTCATGAGTGTTGTCAGTCTACACTACATTTTGATAGTACAGCATGTAAAAAGTCATAGGTATTATGGGTCTATGCTATCTAGGACAGCATGGAGCAAATCAAAGGTATTAAGAGTCAATGCTATATGTAGCTAGCACAGCATAAATGTCACACACATTATGGGGTCATGCTAGCTTTCACAGCATGGAGCAAATCATGGGTATCATGAGTCAATGATATATGTATCTAGCACAGCATCAGACATCACACATATTATGGGGTCATGCTAACTGGCACAGCATGGAGCAAATCAAGGGCATTATGAGTCAATGCTATATGTAGCTATCACAGCATCAGACATCACACATATTATTGGGTCATGCTAGCTGGCACAGCATAGAGCAAATTAAGGGTATTATGAGTCAATGCTATATGTAGATCACACAACATAAGATATGCACATTAATGGGTTATGATAGCTGGCACAACATGGAGCAAATCAAGGGTATTATGAGTCAATGCTATATGTAGCAAGCACTGCATAAGATCTCATGCACATTATGGAGTCATGCTATCTACCACAGCATGGAGCAAATCAAGGGCATTAGGAGTCAATGCTATATGTAGCTAGTACAGCATAAGATGTTGTGCACATTATGGAGTCTTGATAACTGGCACAGCATGGAGCAAATCAAGGGTATTATGAGTCAATCCTATATGTAGCTAGCACAGCATAGAGCAAATTAAGGGTATTAGGAGTCAATGCTATATGTAGCTAGCACAGCATAAGACCTCATGCACATTATGGGGTCATGCCATCTAGCACAACATGGAGCAAATCAAGGGCATTAGGAATCAATGCTATATATATATATCTAGCACAGCATCAGATGTCACACACATTATGGAGTCTTGCTAACTGGCACAGCATGGAGCAAATCAAGGATATTATGAGTGAATCCTATATGTAGCTAGCACAGCATAAGACCTCACATACATTATAGAGTCATGCTATCTAGCACAGCATGGAGCAAATCATGGGTATTAGGAGTTAATGCTATATGTAGCTAGCACAGCATAAGACCTCACATACATTATGGGGTCATGCTATCTAGCACAACATGGAGCAAATCAAGGGTATTAGGAGTCAAATGCTATATGTAGCTAGCACAACATAGGACGTCACGCACATTATGGAGTCTTGCTAACTGGCACAGCATGGAGCAAATCAAGGGTATTATGAGTCAATGCTATATGAAGCTAGCACAGAATGAGAAGTCATGCATATTATGAAGCCATGCTAGCAGGCACAATATGGAGCAAATTACAGGTATTATGGAGCCATGCTACTTAAATGTAGCCAGCACAACAAAACATGTATGGACTAGATCTTACCATGGACTCTCTTACACTGACCACTTGCCTAGATTTTCTCAGATTTTTCTAGTTTCTTTAACTTATTCTGACAGTGACATGCTACAGTCTTTCCAACAACACAATGTCATTAACTTTACTTCTTAAGCTTAGAACAATATCATTCCCTAAAGACAACACACCAGCCAGCTGGTCATCAGATTGTACATCCATTTTACTGTGCCATTAGACAAACACTGACCTAGTGTGACCTCTATCACTTAACAGGCTAGCTCTGGGAAGTATTTCCCAAGTCAATAAAGATACCTCCCTACAGGACTGTAAGTTTATATTAGATGGCACCATATGAAGTAAGCCATGGGTACTGAAGACCCACTTTAAGTATAATAATTAGACCTGGGGAATGGGTGGATGGGAGCTCTTCCTTTTTTTAACTTTTCCACTAATGTCCACAATTACCTTGTTTAACCAATGTAACTAGGTGACAAGCAACTGTCCACTCCTCTATGTCAAGACGTCCATCTCTGTTTACATCAGATTTATCCCACACCGACACCAGTATTTCTGGGTTTAGCCCAGAAGCCATCAGGAGTTCTCTCCCCTGGATTGCTGCAATGAAATAATTGCATTTATTAATTGTGTGTTTTACAGAAAAAAACACAATAATTCATGGAAGAGCATGTATAAAACAAGGATAACAAAAGTAGATAACTTGTGTATTTAATGCAAATTCACACAAATTGAAACTATGAATAAGTAACAAAAGTCTCTTTCCCCATCTTTCTCTATATCTCTAAATAAGCAAAATCCCAAATTATAACTAAAAAATTAACATTTCAAACTTTCTGATATGAATTTCATTTTTTTAAACATGAATATCAATTTATGAACTTAGCATCTGTTAACTCATTTTTCTATAATCACTGGTAATCACACAAATTCTTTGACACATGGGGCCAGCAGAGCCAGACATGTGATTTACAGTTACTGTGCAATTGTCAAATTTTCTATCATGGAAAATTTCACAAGCAAAAAACTGTTTTTTTTTCCTTTTTCCAAAGCCCAGTTGACAGCATCTGAACTGTTTCTGGCAGTACTTTGTGTGAGGCTTTGATTGGGACCTGGCAAGAGAATGACAACATTATTTGAATAATAATTTACAGTGGAACTGTACATTGTTGGAACTTCATGGTACAGATCTGCTAAAGAGAATGCTCTTCATTTCAGTTTGGATGTCAAATTGTTCACACTTGTACAATATCTGCCTCAACTCCTGAGGTACCAGAGTGCTGTAATTCTGATATAATTCCAAGAAACATATTTGATAACAGTTGCTGAGCATCTTTGCCTGGTTTGTATATGTGTAGGATCATTTTCTAATTTGACACTATGCTTGTGAACTTAAATTCATATACTTTTTTTGCTGATTTCTGTGACAGTGGCACATGTAGTATGGTGATGATGTTCTTGTTCAGGATAATAGGCAGCAGCTTTGGTAATAACTGCAGATGCAATATGACAAAGGTTTTGTTCACCCCAATGACAATTTTGTTCATCCTCAATCACCTCTAACATTGCAAGTATGTTAGCTTTTCTTGCACCTCTTGGCTTTGTAAATAATACTCACATGTAAATTGTTTCAGTTGTATTAACAACTGTTATTGTAATAGCATCCATCCTTGTATTAGCATCTGTTATTGTATTTAGCATCCATTGTAGTATTAGCAACTATTATTGTATTAGCATCCATTATTGTATTAGCAATTGCTATTGTATTATCACCAATCTGTTTTATTTGAATCTGGTGGTGGATTATCTAGGACTGCAAGCTCATCCAGTCCAACTTTGTGTCTCAATAATTCAAGCATGTCAGATTATTTTCATACCACTTGGTATTTGTACTCCATGATGTTGCAATCTGCTTACACAGTTGGCATGCTAATCTAAGGAAAATATTTATCTAAATGAAAAGTCCATCAATAACTTAATTTTTCCACTCTGCCAAGATTAAAAACTGCAATTGCTTCAATCCCACCTATTATTTATTTCTATGTTTGTTTCAGGTGTTCCTGCATCACAGGTTCAGTGAAACTCTGATGAGAATAATGTACATGAACTGATTAACATGATCTGATTCCAATACCACATTTTCAAGCACCTGTGCAAAGAAAATATGTAAGCAAATGTGATTTACAGTATTCATAATGGCATGTTCTGCTGCATTGTTCATATTTTCTTTTGTGCATAACTTTACAGTTATTGCACCCCAATGCTAATTAACTTTTATATATGTAAAGTTTTATCTAACTGGGCATAAACATATTAGATTTATCCAATTGCTCCATTTTATTTTCTTATAACCCATGAAATTGACCAACAGAAACACAAAACTGTGCATCAGTTCTTCCAAATAATTGTGTCTATTTCAAGGTCCTCTTAGCAAAATTCCCTTTCAGCATTTTATAAAATAGCTTTCAGAAAGGACTCAGCTCAAATAAGCTCAAACAACCCATCACTGAGTATTACACCAAATCAATTATACACAGACACTGTACATGTTTATTCAATAATGTCAAGGAATTATAGTTATTCTTTTCTTGTGTCTGATAATAGCTCCTGTGATTTTCCTCAAGCACATGTATTTTTCTATTTTTGAATCATCAATTTTGAATAGCCATTTTGTAAAATAAATACTGTTAATGCATATAGATGCTATTGTTATATACCAGTAAATACCAAAAATATTTAGCTGACTTGCTCTTGGGGATCTTTGTTACTGCTTGAATATTCAATCTTATCATTAATGAATTCACTCTTTTCAGATCTTTTAGGTGATTTAGGGTAAATGTTTAGGGTCTCATTTTTTTCCTTGCACAATACCAAATAATGTTTTTATC
The DNA here is from genome assembly GCA_016746295.1 of Potamilus streckersoni. Classification (NCBI taxonomy): domain Eukaryota; kingdom Metazoa; phylum Mollusca; class Bivalvia; order Unionida; family Unionidae; genus Potamilus; species Potamilus streckersoni. The sequence goes on along the minus strand of JAEAOA010001572.1, from coordinate 404,451 downwards.
CTTTTCTGCTCATGAGCTTGAACAAGCCATCATCTTTGCTGTTTTAAGATCATTTGTAAGTTAATTTATCTTTATGTTTTGATATGTGTCCAAAAACATGTATAATATCTTTTAAGCCTCTTTGATAAGTCTAATGCATGCAAACGAAAGAGTGATTAAGCTATAATCTGCCACATTTTTAATATTCAGGTCACCAGATAAAATGATGACAATTATTTTAGATCTCTATCAATTATTTCAAAATATTATGAACATAAATCTGTGAATTTTTCTCAATTAATTACCTTTGTAATTCTTCCATATCAAAGTTCAAGTTGTGCTTTTTGAATTAACTATTAGAATTTGCTGGTACATGACTACTTGTAAGCTATTACAAACTATATGAAGTTCTTTCAAAATAAGCTTTTTTTATGTGTGCAGTCTGAATTACATTAATCCAATGCAACCCCAAAAGACCCCCTAGCATGCCAAATGAAATACAAGAAAGCTCGGAGGTCAAAGAAGTCATACATAGTCAAAGATTTGTTGTGTGCCAAGGTATTTGTCAATGATATTGACCTTGCATCACAAGACTGACTTTTATTTTTGTATTTTCCCTACTCAATCTCATATCTTTTCTCAGCTAATAAAAAAAATTTCTTCAGTAATTGGGTTAGAACTGGTAATGTTGTGTTTGACATATGTTGAATATGTCAGTCTGGCAATAATATCTCAACACAATTAAAGTGAAGGATGCCACAAACTGGACTAGCATGGTTAGGGAGACTAATATGTACCCAACATAAGCCACAAAATGGACTAACTGGTAGTATTGGAATGCCAAAATACTGCCTTTGTGATGCCCTCCAAGGAGGAGTGATAAAGGTAGGCATCAGGAACAGCTTGACAATCATGGGCTTCAGTTTCAAAAAGGCAAGGTCAGAGATTTGTATGCTCTTGTGATGGTGGTGACAATTCTTCATAAGAAAGGGCCAGCTGAAATATGTATGGAACATTATAGAGGGGAGGAAAAGATAATTCCTACCATTACTTTTGCATATAGATGTCAAAAAATAGAACAGAGTCTGCATCATCTGCAGCACAGATCTGTCTGAGATGGGGTTTTTTAATGAATGTAAATGATTTCTGGATAAAAATCTCAACTGATGAAAGAGGGAAACCATTATATAATTCCCATTAACAAGAGAAATCCAGTGTCAATAGATAAGGCACGCATCTTATTTTGCCTTCATGCTCAGGCAAGGGCAAGTAGAAACAGTCTGAAGAGTGGGGTCCTGAAAGGAAGCCTTATTCAAACATTCATAGGGAGTTTTATTTAATGACCATAAAACACAAGAAAGATTCCAACTTGTCATAAGAGAGCATGAGACAGGGTCATTGCAAATCAAAATACTTCACAAGATTCCCATAACAGAGTTTAAAAAATTCTGAATGGTAGGACTGTGAACTGAAAAATTATTTTTCTATAAAAAGGCAAAATGGGGCTGTCTGTCTGATAGGCATTATGTAGGTCAATGGAGAATCCACCTTTCTTGGTGACTAGGAAAATATAGGAATAAGAAACAGGTGATCATTTAGAACCCTCTTGACTGCCCCTTTCTGTCAATGGGTGTGCATCTCCTCCATCAGTTCCACCAAATTGGATTGGTGAAGAAAGATGGTGGTCCTGGAAAGAAGAGGTAGTCCCATGAAGCTGTAGTCAGTTCCCCTCATTTATTATTTAAAGGACCCAACCATTATCTGGGATACTTAACCAGGCTTCTGAAAAGAAGCCTAGTCAAGCACCAACAAAATGGCTGGGAGTGGGATATTTGGCAGGAGAGGGATCAAATCTTAGGGCTGTCCTATTGAAAAAGAAGGGGGCTGTTAATATTGTTTCCTTCCTTTCCAGGTTTGTCAGGCTTATCTTTTTTTGGTTCTGGTAGCCAGATGGATGAGGAGGTCAATGTTGAGGTTGCATAATGGACTGGAGTTGTGTCTGCTTGAAGAACCTGGCAAAAAGGCCCTAGATGGCAATTCACTGACATGCTTCTTGGCTGATTGCATTGAGCCAGGAGTGGATGTGAAGGATCTATGTTGATGATCCAACATGTTTTGAGATGCCACAATTGAAAGGAGGTCAAGCAGTAGGTCTTTACTATGATAGAGTACCTTTGAGGAGTCCAAACCAATATTATGGTGGATGTAAAGAAGTTCTGCCATAAAGGTCATGAAAACAAAGTGCATTCTGAAAGGTATTGGCCACGGCTTCCAGTTCATGTTGAAGGTGTGGCTGGGTTCATGGAAGCTTCTCAGCATACTGTAAAAAGCAGCTAAAAAGAGGCCAGCCTGTGAAGACATGGTAACAAGCAGTCTGACTTTCTGTTCCATGGTTCCAATGTCTTGCAAAGAAAGATTTCCCCAGATACCACTTGAAATACCCATCTTGCTGCCAATAGATCAGAAGGTTTTGTGGGTCAGTTTGGAGAAATACCTGATAGCATGCAGAAGAGACCAAATGTCACAACATTGAGGAGAGAAAGGCCTACCATTGACAGTTGATAAATATTTTGGCCTGTCTGAAACCTCTCAGAAATTTACTTAATTAATGAAGAATGAAGAAGTGGGTGTAAGAGCAGGGATCACTTGCGCTTCCTATATGTTGAACTCATCAGAGTCTACCAAAATAGAAATTGCACCATTGAGGACATTGTAGACCTGGAGTGAGTATGGGCATCATCAAGTCCCTAGGATGTGACAAGTTCAAAGAAACACTCTGTGCAAAGTACTGTACTTCAAAATTTTGAGTAGTTGCTAAAGGAGTGGCAAGAGCCAGAGTGTGATGAAAACAACTGTCAGTCCTGGAAGAAGTGACATCTCTAGCCTTCTGAATTGTCATGAGCGATGGACAGACACAAGATGCACTATTGCCTCTGTTATGAGAGCAAGATCCAAAAGCCAAAAGGGGCATATATAACCAAGGCCCCTGAGGTAGGAGGCCCCACATCCCATAGTAATTCATTGTGACAATAGAGATGTGGGATTACTGATTCAATGCACTAGCTTAGTGTGAACCCACTGGTTAGATTCCTAATAGTATAATGAGGTGATAGAGGGGGAACTCTGTCTGAACCCTATCCCCATACCATGAGGTTGTAGTGTGATGATCAGAGGATACCAGATCATCAACTGATGCATCATTAAGGAAGGTATGGTGCTGATCCCTCCCAGTGGGAGGGTGCAATGCACAATCTCTGACAAGATGGTGGTGTTGCATCTACTTGATGGGAGGTAACAACACACAATGAGAAGAATAGTTCATCTCCACCAAAGAAAAGTAGCAACACACTATAGGATAGGCAGTGTATTTCCTCTGCAATGAGAGGCAGCAACATACCATAAGACGAGTAATGCACTTCCTACACAATGGGTGGTAGCAATGCACTAGGAGTCAAGGGGTGCATTTCATCCTCCATGGGAGGCAGTGACATGCTGCTAAGTGGTTGTTGCATCTCCTTAACATTAGGAGGTTGTGGCATGCTGGGAGGAGTATTGAAATTTTTTCTTTCTCTGCTAAGTATGACTGGTGTCTATAAGACACTACTAAATGTATGGAAAAATAGGAACAAGTCTGGAAATAGGTGAGCATAAAATCTGGAAATAAGTGAACATAAAATAGAGTATAAATAGGTTTGGCTTGCCAGGATTGGTTTATAATGTAAGTTACTTTTAGGAAAAAGAATCTTTTAAGAGCTTTAAATGAAAAAAGAACTGAGACATTGTTTTACTGAATGAATTTCAGTTCTTTAACAGTCTCAAGTTTGGAATGCTCATTACTGAAAACAGCACCTGTCTCATTAATGTGGAATTGAAAGCACATTTCAAACTCTTGTATTTTCAAAAAATGCCATTTCTCATATCCCTTTTTCTACACAGAAGCGGACATCCTGGTTTCATCTATACTGATAATATAAGTTTGATCATGAGCACTCAGATATTTAAAGTTATTGAATTAATTTTTAATATCATAGTTTTTACATATGTTTGCTATGGAAACTGAATTAGTACTACAAAATCCTGCAGGATTCCAGCTTTTTGCAGACCATGATTTACAAACTGAACTATTTTATCTTGCACATCAGGAACATCTGATACTGTATGAATAAAATTTCTTGTGGCCACACTTTCCCAGACTGTGATGATATTATTCCTTTATATAGTAAAGAAATAAATATATTTATAATTTCACATATAATTCACCTTGTTTGTATCTACAATATACAGAATACATGCCTGTGTAGATATAGCAAACAGAAGTATAAAGTTACCAGTCTTTTTTTCCATGTAAGAGAGTTCACAGTTTTTTATACAACTTTTACTGAATAAAGGAAGTATACATACATAAACCAGCAATGTGAAAACATTCAATGTGTTGAATCAAATCAAATCTACTGTAGATACTACATACAGTGTGTTTGCAATGTCAATCTAGACTGAAGAACCCAAACTGTCATTATTCATTGCATATGATGACTTAACAATACCTAGACATAAAATATTAGATACTAAGTGTATCTGACTCCTGTGGGTGTAAACAATGTAACCCCAAGTCCCTAAAGGAAGCACAAACCAGAGGGAAAATGTTACCATGAAAAGATTTGGAAAACTAACAGATAATGTAACACCATTAGAGATAAATTAATGTCAAATCCAGCAGCAACTACAGTTTAAAAGCACTGTTACATGCAATTTTTCAGGTGAATTTGGGATATGTCTGATCAAATCAACATCCTTGAACAAGATGGAACAAGAACATACATGTTTTGTATGTTCTGCTTGTTTTGTACATTACATGCCAAGGACAAGGCAAAATGAATTAAGAAATTGCATCATACTGACAATTCTTCACTCTAAGGGAGGATGTATGCACATCAATCAGATGGAGTTTTTTCAGCACAAGAAAGCTAAATAACAGCTACGGGTAAGCTATTGCTGGAAGAAAATGAATAATAATATGTTATGTCGGAGGTAAATTCACCTGTTGTCCATTGTTAGCATGAACAAAGAACTTGCTTATTAGGAATTACACATCTTTTCTTTCATAAAATAAAATGTTCAATTGCAAAACTTTCTTTAAAAGCAAGACACATAAGAACAATATAATAGGAGTCACAAGAAGAATTATCAATGGATTTACATGAAGACAAAACACTGAATTGGTATTCAGCCAATATTTAAGAAAACAGAATAAGTGATTCTTATTGTATTATATCTGAGCAAAACACTTATGTTATTAATTTTAATAATAAGAATAATAGTTTACTCTTAACACCTAATTTGTAATTTATAAGAATACAAGTGTACCCTACCACGATAATTGTTATCTATAAGAATACAAGTGTACCCTAAAACCTAGTCTAGGACTTTTTCCCTCCATGACCACCCCAACATATCCTCCCTGGACATTCCCCCCTGGACTTTCCCCTTGCCCCCAATAAATAGGATTTTTCTGGTCCAAGTCATTTTATGCCCATTATCTTAAAACAAATCATTTAATATGACATGCCAATAAAATATAAAAAGTTAATATTTTCACAAATTAAAAAATGTATTGTTTAAAAGTTAATGATGTAAGCAATTGCTTTTAATTATTCTATGATGTCATGATTGTCAAAGTCAATGCTTGCAATACTTTTTACTTCTTTGGTTGTTGAGGCAAATGTCCACTGAAGATATGATTTAGGTTGACATTATTTAAGCTCTATTTACAACTACAAATTAATTTAATGATGACTATTCCTTCAGTTGTTTATCTTAAATATACCAAATATGCACAAAAAATAAAGGTTAGACTCAAGCCTCTTCAACATATTTCAAAGAAACCTCCTGTTCTACATTCACTAAAAACACTAGCAATTGATTGACAAATAGACAATGCCCATTTTTGTTATAACTAACAATGCTTAAAAATGGGTATGAATTTATGTTTACAGTTCAAATGTGGTGTCATTGGCTACCCTTAAGATCCATTACTATATGTGTGTGTATGTGCGTCAGAGAGAGAGGGGGGGAGGGGGTCAGGAAAGTAGATATTTTACATTTGATAATGCATTTATTTCAGGTGACAATAGTCATACCTATGCACTAACGGTGATGTGGGATGCGAGTATACATCAAAAGCTAAATATTACTATTATATAAATAAAGTAGTATAAAGATAATGGGGAGAATTGAAAAAAAAGTCCTATTTGATGGGGAGGTGAAGTAAAGTCCAGGGGGGAGTATATTGGGGGGAGAGGGGGATGTCCAGGGAGGAGATGTCCTGTAACCCCTAACACCCAAGTTGTAATTTATAAGAATATGAGTGCACTTTAATACCTATGAGGTGAGATACAGCATGTTTATCCCAACAAGCAATTCTTCCCTGGTCACAGTCTACAATACAATAGCTATTGTCAACCTTAGCAAATGCACAAGTGAGTCATATCTTGCAGACAATTTTCCAATGTGTTGGAGGATGTATTGACATGAAAAGGACAGGGTTTCTTTTTATGAAAAAAGAATAGCTACTCAGTAATGATGGGCAATGTATTCATGCAATCAGAAAAAATATTTTGAAACACATCACTATGGTGGTCATAATGAAAGTAACACCGAACATCCATAAAAGGAAAACTAGTGAAAATATAATCTGCAACGCAGTTAATATGGCTGCCATACTGCATGCAACATTGTCACCATTTCCACTAAAGACCAACAAGATACCATAAGAAAGGTTTGGTGAAAACTTTATCCTGATATGATTATCCATTCAGAAGATGAAGCAATACAACTTCTAAGATGGTTGCCATGGAGGATATATTTGACATAAGGTCAGCATCACTTCAGTTAAAACCAAAATGACACAGAAATCTGGTCAAACCTATGTCAATGAGTTTTAATTCAGAGGGAGAAACAATAATAAGATTTTACTGGATGTAAGATCAACATCACTTCATTTAGGACCAGTTATTAATCAGATCAAACATATGGCCCTCCATTCTGGAGGTGTAACAATGAGATTTTCAAAAACACCATTATGGAGGCTATATTCGATGTCTTTTTCTCTCAGTAAAACTGACCATCAATGTATCCTTTCCCCTCTGTATCAACTTTTTGGAAAACCTTCTCATATGCTTCTCTGGCCTGCTTGCTGAGTTGGGGCATGTTTACAGAAGGACTGGATTTGAAGATTAGGTGTGGAGGCAAATTCTTAGGCAGCTTCTGCCCCTCTTTGACCCTCAATATTAGGTGCATGGCCAGCACAAATTCCTCCAAACTGAGTAGATTATCATTGCTAACATCTGCCAGGTTCCTGAAAGCAGAGATATCAAGACTATTTGTTAGCTAGTAATAGTACTTTCAAAAAGACCAAAGTATAATTTAATCCAAAGACGTCTGAGAAGTCAGCAAGTAAAACAAAAAATGACAATATAAATTATTCATAATGAAAGAAAACTGTCCATTATGTGTTCAAATGTAGGTTTGTCATGAATTTACAATATATGTATACAAGAAAATACTATTTACAATGGGTACAATGCTGCAATTACCTATAGACAGAGGATAGACATTTTGGAAAAGAATAATTTAACATACCCAGTTTTCTCCAAAGGAGCTATGGAAGTGTCTGCAAACATCATCAGAATTCCAACTGATGGCACATTGTAATTTTAATAACTAACAGATTCCAGTTACCAACTAAGCTAACATGGGATATATGATGAATAACACTAGTGGGATCAGTAATGTGTACAGTCTCTCATGTCAATTGTTAAAAATGACTTTCTATTTTCCAACAAACAAATATTTCAAAGCAATATTACTGGATTTGATAGAATATGATATCTATATCCATATTAATAATACTGTTTGGTTCTTAGTACAGTTTGATCAACCTGATGTTTGCATGCTACATGTAGATCACTGGAAAAAAATTACATTGATAATACTCTTTGATTACTGGTACTGACTGATCTAACAACCTTTGCATGCTACATTATCATCATAAAAAAATCCATAGCAATAATAGTTTATGACTCCTTAGCTTTCTATCTTATCACAATCCCTTAAATAAATTTCCTCAATGTAATCTTTTCCACAATTATCACATATTGTTTATAGATGACTAAAAACTTCTTATTCTAATGAGTTTGGACCTCTGGATGTACCAAAATTGAGCAGATGATATTATAAGATTTGTGGATCACATTAGTTCCATGCTTTCTAAGATTTGTAAATTTTCAAAGAGTCCACCAATATATGTTAAAGGGACAATTAAACATGTGTCTCCTTTCTCCTATGGATATTCTTCCCTTCTAACTGTTGGCCCTCAAAGCTTTCTTAATATGATTGACCTACAACACCCAGTCTTCTTCAACATCAACAACACTGTTCAACCAATGTAACAGAGTACCATAACTGATCTCTCATGATCTGATAGTCAGACACTTGTCTGCATGAGTAGGTTTGTGATAAGTGGTCACTTTTGATCCTCTTCCACTTTGTAAGTGAACTGGATATTTTCATCAAAGGAATTGAGATGTAGTGAATTCTTCAATATTGTAGAAATGCATCATAGTGAATCTCTGTTCAAAGTCTTCTATATGCATATTTACCACAAAGGGAATAATTGGTAAGCATACTGAGCCCCAAACTGCTGCTGATACAATTCTCCCTGATAGACAAAAAAAGTAGTGTTCATGACCCATTTCAACATCACATTTATCTTTGCAGCACCAATGTAGTGCATATTCCTTCACTATGCATCTTTAGAGAATCTATTTTGAATGACTAACAAGGCCATGTCAACAGGTATGCTGGTAAAAAAGAAACTCACATCAGATAATATTTTTTCCCTGGTGAGAGACTTCAAATCTTTAATTATCTGTACAAAATCTGCAGTTTCATTTGAGATATACCATGACCATTTAAAGGACCAAACACTATGTACATGTATTTCAACACAGTAGATTAACCCAATCCTAAAACAGCCTGAAACAAGATTTTCATTTTATATACTTTGTTCCATAAAATTAGGATACCTCCTCACTCTTTTGAGATTGGCGAGTTTTTCCCTTTCCTGGGTGCAGATATTCTGTTTTCTTGGTAAGTTCTCTGAAATATGGGCTTTGAATACCTCACTTTTTAGGTTCTTAACTTCTTCAGGCTCCGATTTATGGAAGCCTGCCTACAACTTGATTTAACCGTATACATCACCATGTCTATAATTTAGCATCATATGACTGATGGTTGTAAAATGGCAAAGGTAGGTAGTTTGGGCTCATTAGGACTTCTACCAGAGGATTAACTACATGCAACTGTGAGGCAACATCATGAAACAACAGCTGTTATCTATCAAGATTCCTTTATGGCAACAAAAATTAAATAAAAGATTCCTTCATGGGCATGGCAGGCCAACTTCTATGTGTTGTTACAGATTAAAAAAATCACTGCCATCACATTACAGATTGATCACAGTTCCTGACTTTTTGTTGCATTGGCACTCTTGTGATTTTCAAGACTATTGGGTGCCATTCCAACCAAATATGACCCATTCAATGTGAATGCATCCTCCCAGTCTAGGGTGGAGAATCATCAATAAGACACAATCCACTTGTATAACTGTCAGACATGCAAAATCATCATCTTTTTTTATACTGATTATGTTGTGACATCACAGTTATGTTTTGAGGACAGCATTCAACAACAGTGATGGGGAAGTATTGCATAATTAAAATTAGTTTTTCCCCTCAAAATACTACATATTAATATCAGCAACATCTTAAACATCACTGTTCCAATCAGTGGATCTCAAGATCTGCTAACTACAATCTTGGCCTTCAAACCTCCTTTAACAATCCATCTGGTGATTCTTTCTCTAACCCAAAACTTTTTAAATCTACTTTAAAAATCACACATGCATGCAGACATGAATGTGCATGCACACACACACACAAACACACGATTTCTGCAACTGCCCACAAGTCATAGATGACATCAGCATGCTGACATGCACCTAATGCTTTCACAGGCTTTTGGTCATTTGTTAGAATCCAGTCAAATGTCTAGCTGTATTCCAGGCCCACAGTAATCAGTTAATTAAAAATAGTAACAATTACATCCAGAGATATGCTTTTCACCTGGTTATTTGCTCTCTTTAACCTGGATAGCTGTGTTGATGCTGCAATAATAGCTTCACCAAGTTTTTTAAACCTACAAGTTTTCACAAACATAAACATGTTTGATCTAAATGGAACACAAGTTCCAGTGACCAGTGTCATTACTTGTTACAACTCAAATGTGGGTTTGTAGTACTAGTTTTTATGTATCATCACACACAATATGAAGACATGATAACAAGTTACACAACAATTAACATTCAATATCAAGAAGGAGAAAAATCAAAATTTTTCTGTCATTGTCTTCTCTGTATTAGCAAATCCCAGATACTGTGATCTGTTTCTAAACTCATTACATTAATTATTGGCCCAATCAGATCCAGGGAAACCCAACTGCTGAATCTTATCATGAAATCATTAAAGTGGGATAAACTGTACATGACTGCTCCATCAAAAAAACAATCATCCATGTTATGATGTACTATTGGATTTCTCAGAAGTGCTTACATCATCAAAGACCACCATCAAGCACAAGTTCTTTTCCATGGTCAATTACCCCTGTAATCAATAACCTTGACCTGGAGCACAATAATTTTGTTGAGTACAACAATGTGCTGCTTCACTGGCAGGATAATTCATTTGAATATTTTCTCAGGGCCAACACAAATACACAGATATGACCCAACTATACACACATCTAAAGTGACCTGAGACAACTAAAACATATTAATGATCAAGTGGTTCTTCTGCATGGTTTTACAAATAATCATTGGACTGTGTTGCTGACATTTTGTGAAATGAATTCTGAAAGATCTTCAAGGTGTCCTCATAATTGATGCAACTGATGTGGGAAGAAAACACTTAACCAAATAAACAACAACCATAAACATATACAATCAGAAACCTGCCACAATGTCATAACAAAGACTGAAGACCATCATTGCAAAATTGCCAATGAACACCTGCAACTTCTTTGTGATTGCATAAATGCTCATGAATATATGAAAGATGTGCTTCAATTTAAATAATATGAATATGAAGACCTCATAGTATATATTGAACAAATGTTTGCACTGGCGATTAACCCCACATACACACACACAAAACTGCATGCATACACACTGATTCAATCAATGAAGAGGTCCAACCAAAGATTTTGTTGGTAAAGGTAAAGACTCAAACATTTCATATATGTATAAGAGTCTACACTTAAGTGTGCCATCTCAATTGAATCTTCAGAGTAAACTGTTGCCATTGGATAACTGTCACTAAAACAAGTTCTTGACTAGAATGCAGAATCTGCTAGTAATAATTACCAAGTCATGCCAGATACTGTCAGGATCATCTTGATTCAGGTTAATCTAACCTGTGATGCTATCAGTGCCAATTACCAATTGAACCTTGTTCAGATTCTACCTGAATGTGCCCCCAAGTGATTTATTTAATTACTCAGATGATGTCCATGCATCTTCCAATCCTCAATGCTCCATTGACTTAATACCTTCATTTCACCCTTGTGGACCATGATGGGCACAGTCACTGGACCCTCAAGGTAGGACTTTGACAATACAAAGTTAGTGTACTTTAGAGACTGGCCTGATATTCAATAAAATGACAGCCATACATGGATATCTGATAACAGTGTGTTTTGGACTAAACTTGAAAAAACCCATTTACATGATATGATATCAAAGTGGCCTCAGTGATGGTGTCCATGGATTGTTCACAGATGCCCAAAAGGTTTTTCACATGTTGCACAAAATTGCTAAACAAGTAGCAATTTGAGTTGTTACCATATCATAAATACTGCTGCAGATTGGTTAAAAAAATCTAAGACTGGAAGCAGTCCAACCTATATCAAGATTGGCAATGATGACTAGTTTCTCAGGTACTTCAAGCAGAATAAAAAGTGGTTGTACTTCCATCATATCAACAATATGAGCTCTGCAGTCAGTACTACAATCATCACTGAAGCTGCTTAACAATGTCTGTCTTGGCCCAAGTCAGCACCAATTCATTGATTGCAAATGCAGCAATGGCAAATGGATTACACTGGACATGTCACTAAGTACTAAGACAAGACTGATAATGTATTAAGTTTCACAAAGGCAAAATTCAATAATATTCCCATTTCTGCATTTGGCACATGCCTGTGATTGTAGATCAAAGAGTCCAATGGGTTTTGCAGACATGTTCATGAGGCTATTTTTGGAGCCAAACACGGTCTTTATATAAAACCCAATCCAATGATAAAATTTGGCATGATCCTGGTTTAGTACCACTGATTTTAATGAGCTATCAAAATATTGTGGTTGTCTATGATAACCCCTTCAATGGGCAGAAATGCATTTGAGGCTTGAGTGTATGTGGGACAATATATATATATATAAATATATATATATATATATATATATATATATATATATATATATATATATATATATATATATATATATATATATATATATATATATATGTGTTTGTGTGTGTGTATATATTGTTACATATTTTACTAGCTAGGAGTCTCTGATGTTTTGCTGTGGTTAAATGGTCATCAGAAACACTCCCAAAACAATCAGCTGACTTTGAACACAATCATGTCACACATTTATATCATAATCTTGTCATACCTGGACTGATATCAAAATAAATGCTATCCCAACCTGCAGTTAACATGCACTGCCCTATTTCTCTCACATGAATGAAAAGCCTGTGGAAAAAAGGAGTTTTATCATGGCTGAATAGCTCAATTAAAAATAATGTCATATCAAAAAATTGGCCATGTTGACAACTAGTGTGCAAAATAAACAGTGCAAAAAAAAAATAAGCATGTAATCACACTAAAATTTTCTCTGACAAAGTTAACAGGAAATAACTCCTTGTGGCTAACTCAAACACAATGTAACCTTGGTCAGGAGGCCAAACAAAACTACACCTCAGTATCATTAAAGTTATTAAAGTCAGTATTGATTCAAATGCAAAAAACACTGGAGTATTTCAATTTCTTTCTACTGTTCCAGTGCTTTTGCTGCTCCTAGAGCTGTAAATGTAACTGATTAGGGCTGTCTAAACTGCATGACAGATGACTTTGAAAAAGGAGGTAGGTGGATGCATTGTCTCATGAGAAATAAGGAAAGGAAAGGTCATCAATCACCCAGGGCAACTTGCAAAATACCCTTAGCCAAAAGTTGTTGTTATAAGGTTTAATGCCATTTGTCAGCACAAGATAGGCTATACACAGCGGCCAGTATTAATGGTGGAGGAAGAACCTGAGAAAACCCCAGAAAGAACCACCAACCCATGAGAAGTTACTGGCAAGCTTTCTCACATTCCCACAATTGCCAAGCCTGAGACTCAAACCTACGCAGACAGAGGTGAGATAGAAGTGATCCATAATGGTGAGTGCTTTGGACCACTCAGCCACTCAATGCCTCCTAGATGGAGCTCAGCCATAGGTCTTTGACTAACTGGGAGAACTCGCAAAATACCCATGGCAAAAGTGTTCAGCTGTGGCCCTGCCAGTGACATCACAAAAGCATTTCTATTGACCAGATGAACTTGTGTTCATGACCCTTTCCCCACTGGAAAAAACCAGCATCATTCACCTGAATTTGATAACAGGACCTGAAACTCATTGGGTTGCAAATGTGGTAACACCCCAGCATCCTTTTTATTCCGACTTTTACAGTCATACACCACTACATGAAATTATTGATTATTAACATAGTAGCTTTGCTTGGAATGTTAAGTATCCATCAATGATGATCACTTTTATTCAATGCTGCCATTGCAAACTCAAACAGAGAGCCCAAAATGACATCTTGTTGCTTAAGCACTGCATGTACCCATGTAAAGCAAAGCTTCCTTAAGCCCAATGCTACAAGCTCTTGTTCATTTTGCACTGCACTTGGAAACTCTATTTAATAGTAAACAAAATGCCTGTTCACATTTATGGACACCCAATGCTGCACCAATATGGATATGGTTAGACCTGTTACCAACACCACTTCTGTTAATTAGGGAACAGGTAGCTGGTGGTTTTGACCTAAACTACCAGTAGCTTGGGATTTTCAAGACTGAACTGGAAAGCTGCAAATGCCAATAATAGATGCAATGAGTTTGGTTTGAAGCTGCAAGGTGCCCTCACAAAAACATGACAGAGATCACTAAAAATAAGAGAATCTAAGACCATTTTGTTAGTTGCTTTTATCAAAAGCTATATTTATGTTTATGAGACTGCCACAAAACAATATGCAGATGCAAAGGTCACCAATATGACCTCACCAACACATGTAGTATCTTTATGGGGAAACATCAACAAAAGATCAAACAGCAAAGGAGAAAAAAAAATTAATTCTTAAGAAATAGTCTACTTACTTTCAATATTATGGACTGAGATTACTTGGATATACCTTAACTTTCACTATCATCTTTTGTTCATCTTAATTGGCAGATAAAGAGGCAAGTGGGTTATAATATTGGTCACTTTAATCCCAGCAATGTTAAAGAACATTACATATATTCAGCAGATTGCTATCATTGCTTGCAAGAGTTTGTGTTAAGATTTATTAAATTTTATGGATTTTCTGATTATCTACATGACAGCCATGTTGCAGAATTTATGGATGAGGTCACACAAAACCTTTCATCATTTCGTTAAAGAAAGTCAGCACCATGCAAAAGAATCTGATGGAATGTTGCATTTTCCAAAGTGACTGGAAAACATTCATTGTGCCATGAAAGTTTCCTTTCTTGCAGGGATGAACTTTGTCCAGGAAACGGTTATTTAAAAAATGAGAATGGTCATTTGTAACACCAATCAAAGGGCCATAATTAAAATGGTGCAAACAAAATGTCAGACTCCCATATGTATGATTGCCTAGGAAGATATATTCTATAATTGTACCAGTATCAGTAAAACAAAAAGGCAACTGGTTAGAAGTGCATGCTGCACCTGATGAATATGAGTTTTCTGAGTTATTGTTACTAGATCATCACATTAACAGAAGAACTGTAATAGACCCTCAGAGCTACCAACCCTGAATAAACAATTCAAGAACTGTGTGATGAATCACCAAGGAAACCATTTTGCTCATGAAATACCAGCACATGTGTATTTTCATGGATATCATTTATGGAGTTGCCCAAGCAACAACTGTTGGTTTTGGTCTGGAAGAAATTGCCACCACTGTGATTAAAGGTACTCCAAATAATGCCTGTGAGCAGTGACTAAGAGAAACATGTAACTGATTTACAGGCAGTGAAAACTGAACATTTGCTGGCATAAATCAATTGGTCTGAGAACCTCAAAGCAATGCTGCTCCCCAACCCAAAACTTGAAAACCATGATGCTAACCAATGCAGGCTATAATTGTGGAAGCATGTGTCTGCAAAAAATTCCCAGTGGGGAAAGTTGTGGGGAAAACTGAATGTGTTTCAAGTGGGGAAAACCAGAATTAGCTAGCCAGTCTCAAAGCACCATTATCATACAATTCTTTCAACAGAGTGATTAGATTCTTTGCAGAAATTTGGTCAAGTTTAATTTTGGAGGGGAGGCAAGGCTAGATATACTAAAAGGCAAATCTCTGTGACTTTATCAAAAATAATGAAAGCTTAACATGAGAGTGCTTTTCTAGATTAGTGCTCACTCAATTTCTCTCCCTCTGGTTTTGCACCTGTGACCCTAAGTTACTGTATGCAAATGTGAATGTACCATCTGATTTGCTCTTTAATACCCTCTTTCATTCACCACCCTTAATATCCACCAGGGCTAATCAATGTACAAATGATATAAAAATATTGATACTGACCCTGGACATTTTTGCCCCATGGAATCATTGGACTGGTGATTGTGATTATCAATGCCTCCTAGATATTAGTATTATCATAATTTGTTTTTACTTATCTAGAGAAACCAACAGAGCATATTATACAGTGCTTACCACCAGTCACTGTCTGCACTGACTGCCCTCAAGATCACTTATGATAATAGCCACAAACTATATAACAACAAAGAAGTTAATGTAATTATTACTAAGGTACTGATTAAATGTCTTGTAATTTTCTGTAAATAAGTGAAGAAATTTATTAAAATTCCTTTCATAAGTCAATGCACAATTTTTAATGATCCACTGGTTGAATTTACTTATCTTTCTTTCTAATTGTTATTCCTATGTAAACAATCACAGATAAACACCACTCATGGGTGGTAGATGTTTCAATAGACCAATTGTGCTCTTAGAGAAATCCAAATGGCTAATCATTAGAGATGAGTACCATTTATTTCCAAACACACTTAAAACAGAAAACATGTATGAACTAAGTCATCTTGAAATCAGCAACATCTTCAAAACAATCTTTGACAAACTGACTTATAGGTAAGCTCAGCACAATGAATTGGAGTTGAAAGTCATCCTGGCAGTTTTAACTGATAATCAGGACAATTAAGGATGAGCCTATAGTTGATTAGAAAGTTGAAGAATTCTGTCTACTAACATGTATTACAACTAAAAATATTTGATAATAAGTTAAAATATAAATATGTATTTCCAATTAGTTAAAACTGCCTTGATGTAGTGAGCTTTCACATTATCATGTTTACAAGAGAAAATGAAAAACTGTCTTCATGTTGGATATGTTGACTGAATCATATTATATAAATATATAATGTTAATGACGAGGAGGAGGCAAGGAGGAGGAGGAGGAGGAGGCATACCAAAGCAAACACATAGACCAGCAAACGAAAAACTACTTAAGCCCAGAAAACCCAAGAGCAGGTAGATTTTATCTTCTACCCAAAATCTACAAACAAGGAAACCCTGGCAGACCTATAATCTCAGGTAACCACAGAAAGGATATCAGAATATTTAGATCATTTTATGAGACCACATGTCCACAAATTACCATCATATCTTCAAGACATGACAGATTATCTCACAAAAAGCAAAGCTAGTGAACCATTACTGCCAGATACATTACTTGCTTCCTTAGACGTCACATCTTTGTACAACAACAACAACAACAAAAACAACAACAACAACAAAAACAACAACAACAACAAAAACAACAACAACAACAACAACAACAACAACAACAACAACAACAACAACAACAACAACAACAACAACAACAACAACAACAACAACAACAACAACAACAACAACAACAACAACAACAACAACGAAGGGTTACAGGCATGTAGTGAAGCATGGGAAACAAGAACTGTAAACAATCCACCCACACACTTCTTAGTCCAACTCCTGGAGCTTGTTCTAAAACTCAACAACTTTGAATTTAATGAAGAAAACTACCTACAAATCAATGGAACTGCAATGGGTACTAAAATGGCCCCTTCATATGCTAACATTTTCATGGGGAAACTTGAGGGTCAGCTCTTAGCATCGGTTGAGCTAGCTTTAGCTTTTAGCTTTATCTTTATCGCTTTATCATGATATAGAAATGAAGTGGCAGTATGGAAGAGATATGGATGACTTCATATCAAAGGCAAATTCACGGCAGAAATTTCCAACTCAAACCATGTTTTCCTGGACACAACAACCAGACTGGTGGAAAACAAATTACACACAGACATCTACTCGAAACCAACCGACAAACACCAGTATCTCCTCCCAACCAGCTGTCATCCAAAACACTGCATTAAGAACATTCCATATAGCCAGGCACTGAAGATACAGCAGATACGATGAAAGATTCCTAGAAAGGTCTGAAGAGCTGGCTAAACATTTAATTTACTGAGGCTAGAGGCTACACAAGACAAAGACCTGCTTGCGGAGGCAATCCAAAGGGCCAAACAAACAAACAGGTGATGACCTACTCAGATATGGACAGAAAGAAAAGGTTGATAGGATACCATTTATTCTGACCTATCACCCAGACAATCCCAAAGTAGGTAAAATCATCGCAGTTGTTGTCAGACATACTAAACCTCATACTAAACCTAATACTTCGAACAAACCTGTAGTAGCTTACAACAAACCTGTAGTAGCTTACCAGAGACCAAAAAACCTAAAGGACATCCTAGTCAAGGCAAAGCTAACACAATGGCTAGTCAAAACCAACCTAGTCAATATGGCGATAAAAGAATGCAAAACCTGTCAACATATGATAGAGACCAAGACATTCACTAGCACAGTGACTAAAGAAAAACTAAACATACATGGTCCAAACAAAAGTGCAAAACAGAGAATGTGATTTATCTCATCACATGTAAGATCTGTGGCCTTCAGAGAAACTGAAAAGCTACACAAAAGGATAAACCTTCATAGATCTGATTGGATGACAAAAAAGCTGTACAGAATCCAGGTCGCAGAACACTTCTCCTCCCCTGGCCACACTTTCAGTGATATAATACTTATCGCTATTGCTAACAACCACAGCTGGAGTTCGGAAACCAGGAAGGAAAAGGAATCATACTGGATACACCGCCTTAGAACATTGAAACCAAGCGGTCTAAACCAAGAAGACTAGAAAATGAAAACTATGCACTAGTAAAATTTAACATTTTCTAAATCTTCTTATTATCCTTCAATTTTTACTATAGAATCAAATATCTGGGATATAATCTGCAATACATATGTACAAAAAGTAAAAATAGATGTCGCTTTGGCTTGTAGACTTTTAGGGAATTATACAATGTTTTCAGTTTCCGCAACTAGTCTGTACAAGCTGGTTGTATTTATAGTTTTAGCACATGTGAAGACTGCCATGTAGAGGTTTACAAACACAATATTTTTGTGTTTATTTGTTTGTTGTATATATGTTTTGTATTTGCCTTTGAAAAAGACTCAAGAGTCAAAAGCGCTTAGGCTAGTTAGTTACTAGTTTTGTACTAGTTTTGTACTGTTCGTTGTCAGTTTATTGCATCTATATATATATATATATATATATATATATATATATATATACACACACACACATATCTTTTTACACATGAAAATTTAATTTTCATTTTGTTCATGAGTGAATTTTCAGTCAGAATATTGTTTAAAACTGTTGCAACCATAGTAAATTCAATTAAATTTAAATCATAAAGAAATGGATTAACTTATAAACAACTATGTAAATATTGCCAAAGTATATTACATTGTTTTCTCTCTGCAAGTCAAGACTGTGGTATTGCAATGAATGGCTAAATATCTAGTTTTATTAAGATGTTATCCTGACATAAAATGCCTGAAGATAACTGTTCTCATGGTGCTTCTCAATGTAATCTGCATGTTATAATTATCACAAATTTTATCATCAATTCTATTGGTCCTCAAAAGTTTGCTGTAACTCTTCTGTATTTTAACATGCATGTGAAGGGGATAAAAATGGGCTGATTTTCATGTTACTATTTTTTCTTCTTCATTTTGTTGGTTTTAGTGTCACTTTAACATGTACACTATCAAATATATCACACAGAGGAATAGTAGCTGAACATCTTCCCCAATATTACAGAGGTAATAAGCCTGGGAAGGTATTAAAGCCTGCTACCCTTAGAATAAAAATCTTATGCTCTTCCAAATGAGCTAACATATTTCACCAAAAAGAAATAAATGCACATTTATGTCTTTACTTGAATATTCTCTCTTTAACAGCATACATGCCAGCACACATATCATTTAGGTCAACTAGATCCAACAGCAATGCTAATAAGAGATCAAAGTGCCAGGTCATTCTTGTGGACATGAAAAATTTTTCTTCCAAATATTTTAACTTCAATTACCATAAATTGTTAGTTTCTTGACCACAGTGACAGGTCTTAAAGAGATATCTTAATTACAGCTTTACCTTGTTCCCAAGCTACAAATGTGTTTCTTTGGATATAAATGACTGAAATATAGTAGCAAAGTAAGGTTATAATATATTATAAAGCTCCTCTATCTGCTATATCTACCTGTGTATAACAAAGTTGCTTTTACAAACTAATTTCTCAGTGAACCTATCAAATTACCATCTACACTGACCTGCAGTGTTGATAGGCATTAGGGTATTATAAAGCTATTGTCAGGCAAATCATGGAGATCATCCCTACCAACTGAAATCTCAAGTGGTAGACAATCAATAGTTTATATCACAAATATAAATTCCTCCAGGTAGCAGAGTATTGCTAATATGATAGGTACATGTACCTCAATACCAGTGGTAAAAATGCAGCTACTCAATCAATACTTTAAAGTTTAACTCTTAAAGTCTCAATTATTCAATTTTAGCAAGCTAACATTTTGGTAAGTTTATTCAGCAAAGTAATATTCATAAATATTTCAAGCTCACTATAGGACTGAACATTTATTTTTTCCCATCTAAAATCTAATAAAAGAATATTCTTGCTATAATTTATAGAATTATTTTTTTTAAAATTATTTAAATCCATCATATCATTGGTACTTTTTTTTAAAAAAAATTATTTCAAGAAAAACAAAAATTTAGCTTGGAAATATCCCAGCCCCATCCCTATTCCTCAAAATTTAAAAGTTGATGATGATAATGACTTTAAAGAAGCTCATTTAGTAAACTGACCTATTTTCCACTGGCCATCTACAATTACATTTATAAATAAATATTATGCATAATTTTTACAAGATAAGGTGTCGTTAGACAACAAATTGCAATTAAAACTAAACAATTGATCTAATGCCACAATTAAATATGCACAAGATTTTAAATATAAATACAAATTCATACAATGATTAGTAGTGAATCTGTGTAAAATGTTAATGTAAATATTGCAGAATTTAGAAATCCACATTATGCTAATTAAATGATAAAATATTCATGTTTCATTACATTTCATCAAGTGCATTTTTTAAATTAATTTCAATTTCAAAAAGTTTATTAAAAACTGAAATTAATTTTCGATATTCTACCCATACACATTAAGAAACTGACAAGCAAGTAGTTTCCTGGTCAATACTTCATTATATGCCTGTTGCTTGCAACAGCTGTGAGTGGTTTCTAACTTCCTGTGATGATTCTTTAATTGTTGTATGGAAGGCCAGTAACATATTATCAACTTGCAACATCTGTGGAGGTTTTATTTGTAACATCCTAATGATGATTCTTCAATTGTACTGTGGAAGGCCAGTAACACATTATCAACTTGCATCTGTTGGTGTTTATAATTTTTAAAGTAGCTTTAACAATTTTTCAGTCATATCACTACCATGTCTGCAGTGTGGCAGTTTATAGTGATGCCTAGCCCTGGGGCATCATGCCGTAGACATGTAGCATGATGTCCCACCCAGTCACATTATCCTGACACCAGGATGACCAGTCCTAACACCAACCTCTTAATGCTGAGCGTCAAGCGAGGCAGCTGTTAGTACCATTTTTGTAAGTCTTTGGTATGACTTGACATGGGATCGAAACCACGACCTCCCACATCTGAGGCAGAGCTCTAACCACTAGGCCACCAGAGGGTGCAACTGTTGTGAGTGGTTTTTAACATACTCATTCTTCAATTGCTGCATGAAGGAAACAGCAACACTGTTATCAAGTTAGAAAGATTGCCATCTGTAGAGTTGGTATATCCCAAATGCTCTATTTCTGATAAATAGTGCTACTTGGGAATATAGTAAAAGATGCTTGGCTTCTGGACACTTTGTAACTGGCTCTTTCAGGTTTCTCTTTTTTTCATAATTTCATTGCTTGCAACAACTATATATTTTGATGAGTTGGACAAGAGTAGTGATGCACTCAGTGGACTCCAGCAGTTTTGGGATTGATTTCTAATATGTTACTGATTGGTTTCCAACAGAATATAAACTTAATGAAGATATTAGTTACTGAGCCCAGCCTATACTTTTTGATTCAGACCCAGTAGATTTTCTACTGAGAAATTTTAATGTTCCTGCAAAAGGAGGGGAAGGGCAACTAAATCCTAAAGGGTCTTTATTATTCATTTTTATTTCACTACTGGTTATCAAATGTTGTGTTTCTTGATCCACATTTTGAACAATCACATTGAAAATCAAGCATATTTTATCAGTTTCTGAAACAAAAGCAGGAGACTTTAATAAGAATATCATGAATGGCACATTATTTGCCTATCCTCCATTTAATATACCTCTATGTAGTAAGGCAGAATAGCACATTATTTGCCTATCCTGCATTTAATATACCTCTATGTAGTAAGGCTGAATGGCACATTATTTGCCTATCCTCCATTTAATATACCTCTATGTAGTAAGGCTGAATGGCACATTATTTGCCTATCCTCCATTTAATATACCTCTATGTAGTAAGGCTGAATGGCACATTATTTGCCTATCCTCCATTTAATATACCTCTATGTAGTAAGGCTGAATGGCACATTATTTGCCTATCCTCCATTTAATATACCTCTATGTAGTAAGGCTGAATGGCACATTATTTGCCTATCCTCCATTTAATATACCTCTATGTAGTAAGGCTGAATGGCACATTATTTGCCTATCCTCCATTTAATATACCTCTATGTAGTAAGGCTGAATGGCATATTATTTGCCTATCCTCCATTTAATATACCTCTATGTAGTAAGGCTGAATGGCACATTATTTGCCTATCCTCCATTTAATATACCTCTATGTAGTAAGGCTGAATGGCACATTATTTGCCTATCCTCCATTTAATATACCTCTATGTAGTAAGGCTGGTTGACCCTGGGGATCAATTACCAATGGCTCTCATTCACATAACCGAAAAATGAAGTTTGCAGTCTGGAAATGAACATAATGTGTGCACATCATTATTTCCTTATTAGACTTACTTTGACCATGATCTCTAACTGGCTTTAGACCCCAGAATATGAAAGTTTCTTTAAGTGAATGCAATCTGCAAAGTTTGGACAAGGAACTTTACAACAAAAGTTATTTTGAAGAAGTAATTCGAGTAATTTCATCTTGTCCAGTTTTCCAAGAAAAGAGTTTTTGTAACATTGTTCTTTTATATTTTACTTTTTAGCTTTTAATAATTTTAAAATTGATATTTGAAATTTTAACTTTTAATTTGCAATTTACTGACCAGTATTGTGCTGATATATTGTACCTTGCTTCAGTAACCCACTCACCTACTTAAGGGTCTACCTAGTGTGACAGTATTAAAGACATCAGCAAATATAAAAAAGAACATTCTTTTATATCAAATCAATGTGGTGATGATAATTTTGTAATAAACAGATTAATGCTATTTTTTTTTTCAAATCAACCATTCTCAAAAACTCTGCTTGAAAAGAGAATTATATTGTTATAGAAGCCAGATATTGCTGGTGAAAATTAAAGGCTTTAAGTAACAATGGAGGGAAGTGACAACCAGCAGGACATAGTTATGCATCAATAATTACATTAATTAATCAGAGGTGAGGTTTCACTGAAAATCATACATGCAGTCCACTATTCTAATTTCTTACTCATGTACAAATACAATCCAGTTAACCTGATGAAGTGTAACAACACATCAATATACCATATATAGTCATTAATATGATAGGTTTACTACTGAATAAACATATTTATTCCTTGTAAGTTCCAACTACCTTGGTCACAATGGATTTTCTGAGTAGGGTATAATTTACCAAAGATCTTGAATGAATGAATAAATGTGTAAAACAACTACATGTACTTAACTCCTGTTAGTAAAGTGTGAAATGTAGATCAGTGACCTGACTTGGTTCCAAATGCATTGGCATAACATAGAAGCATCCATTAATCAAATTCATGACTGAAATATCAACATCTCAATTGAAATGATCAACTTAACCACAAAATTTGAACAAAGTCAATGAGCATGAAATAAGACACTGTATCTTCAACTCAGATGCATCCACCCACCACGTTTCATGATTCTGGATTAAAACTATGCATTTAATGTCAGAGACTCATATTGTCATAGTCTAAGTTTAAAAATTAAACTAAACCTAAGCCAGTAAAGGATGACACAGGATGTCCCAATTAGTCTCTTTTTTATGTGATAGCAACAGAAAAGCATATTATTATCAATTTCACAATTGCAATCCTAAAACATGAACATCAAACACAAAATTTAACCAAAGTTAGTGAAGCCATAATATGGTCAGTATTGATATACTATTGAAAGACTCCAGTACTCATCAAGTTACATCCCTTCGAAGAATTTCATGAACCTGAGTGTTTTTACATACTACTGAAATACAGGAAAAGTACTCCTAAAGATGCATCCAGAGTTTCATGACTCTATATAGGATAATATGCATATAGCACACCAAAAATATATGTGGAACTAAATGTATTAACAAAAGTAAAATATAAAATATAGGTCACTGTGACCTATGGTACCAAGGGAGATGTATAAAGTCAGCTAGTTTAACTAAAAATATCAAACTGAACCAAAATCTGTCAAATGTGAATATGAGACACATTCACCTACTTTTCAAAATGAGGGTGTAGTACTTCTCATGATATGCCCTCTGCTATGGTTCTTTATTACATGTATGGCGCTATTAAGCATTACATGTATAAAAAACAAAATTCTGAATGTGGTCATAAGGTTAATACAAAAATATAACAGAGTAAAATGTTGTGGTAAAATTTGGACTGCATATAATCACCCAGTATGAAGATTCATAAACAGTGCTTGAGACTCAAATCAATTCAGAGAAGCATAAAATATGAGTTACAATGACCTACTTCTGTGAGGAGGCTGTAGTACTCATTAAGAAAATCCCTTCACAGAATTTCAAGAATCTTCATAAAACAGGGATGTTCAACATGAAAGCTTTCAAACTAGAGTCTTAACTGTAAGCACAATATTTTTATGATCTGTATCCATTAGTATCAAGTGTGTGTGTGGTGCATGCATTAAATTAAAAGCAAAAAAAAAATGTGAAAATGGGGTGGTGTAGTTCAGAAAAACTCTTTTAGGGTCAATGCCAAAAAAGGTTGGGAATCACTGATTTAAGCATACATCTGTAGCTGAAACTCCGAAGTTATGCACACTCTTGGATGTATGGTATTGTATTATGCCCTTAATTTTCATTTTGAAATGACTGACAATATCTTGCCATGAGATACGACCACATCATTGAAATATAGCTTACTAAAAGGGTGGTACCGACCTTACTATGAAATTTCTGTCCTTTGAAAAAAATGGAACATAATGTTTGTTGGGCTTATGATGCCAGGAATCTGTCATTGTGATTTGTCTGTGTCTAAAATACAGCTTGCTAGTAATAGGGGATGGTAGTTGGAAAGGTCATTAAAGTCCTTTCCAGGTATTTGTCACAATCTTAAAATATCTCTATCACTATTACTTACCATATTTGACTCAGAACAGTGAGAGGAAGATGTGAATGCAGAAACAGATCCCTGGCTCGACTTCCTATAAAATTGTAAAACGTGATTATTATAAGCAGCTTTTATACATTTTGTTTAAAATATCATGACATGTTGAACATTACCAGAATTTTATCAATAAAACTGATATGTAATTATGTATGAATTTTTTTTGCATTTCATTTACAATAAATTTAAAACATAACAAGAGAGCAATGTTTACCAGTTTTTCTCAAGAAGTACATGACAGAATAAACTAAAACTATGCTGTTTAATGGAAATGATTCAAAACAACTTTTCAGGGCACATTATGCTTACAACTTGACTAATAATTCATTAAAGTACTAACAGGGTTCATGCTGTATCAAGTAACAAGCTGTTTTGTTTGCTGTATGCTATATCTTATATGGACAGAAATAACTTCTTAAGTCTTTGCTGAAAGCATCTGAAAATTGAAGAAAACATCCTTGAAGTATCCATGTAATATTGTTTAATGTGTGTGATTTGGATATTTAATGTAGCAAGTTAACAACTTTTCAGTCATATCACTATGATGTTTGCAGTATGGCAGTTTATAGTGATCTCTAGCACTGGGGCATCTTTATGTACTATGATATCCTAACCAGTCACAATATACTGACACCTGACCAAACTGTCCTAACATTAACCTCTTAATTTGAGCACCTATTGAGGCAGCTGTAAGTACCATTTTCAAAGTCTTCAGTATGTCTTGGCCAGGGTTCGAACATGTGACCTCCCACATCAGAGGCTGACATTCTTACTTCTAGGCCATGGGAGCGGTGATATAGTTTCATGTTACATTTATGTCAATAATGAAAAAAACAATCACACAATCCAACATACTGCCTGAACATGTGCAAAGGATATTTTGGTAAGATAGACAACAACTATAAGAAACTGCAGTGGCTTAGAACTAAAAACAGTGATAATCATTAATGGTTCTGGTAATGAACACACTTTTCAAAGATAATTACCAGTAAGGTATATTTTAAACAAATTTTTCATCAAGGTCAGCCTGATGTGCTATATGTGATGCAGTAATGTCAACTACTTTTTCCTAGTAATGACATTAAGTATGAAAAACATCCATACCTTATTTAAAAATTAGCTTATCAGTCTTATTGAAGAGTTGTCTTAAAATATCCATGGAAGTATATAATTTAATTATGGAAGAATATAAATCAATTTTGGAAGTATATAATTCAATTATGGAAGTATATAATTCAACTTGAACTGACATCAATATATTTATTTGTGTGGTTATATAATTCATTTTGAACTGACAACCACATGAATGTTCATTTGCATGCTTACTTACTTTGTAAATGTTACAGGCATTCAATTAAACTGTGCTAATTATGCATGTGTAAATGTTGCAGACTTAATAATGAGTACTATATTTTATTAAAGTTCTGGTAAATGTGGACATTATTAATAAAGAAACAATTTTAAGAGATGAGTCATCAAGAGATGACATATCCCCTATTTATAGTAAATATCAAGGACTGAATTTTTACCCATGCATTTCCAATTCTTAGCCTGCAGACAATATTGACTGTGGAACATTTTATGTAGCAAAAACCACCTGTATGCAACTTTCTTGACATTATACCAAGTTATATTTGAACATTTTTATGTCTGTGCTCCACAAACAAAAAGTTATTTGAGCTGACAGAAAGATGGACATAGAAACAGCTATGTATTATACTTCCTCATGTAATAATTGTTGAATTAGTACATCATTTGTTGAATGTACAAACATATGTAATTAAATGTTCATGATTAAAAAAATATCAGAATACAAGTGTTGGTGTAGTACAAACTTTATGTGTGCAAAAATATCCTGAAAAAAATAGTTAAATTCTGACCATTGTTGTTGGCATTCATTAGTCTCGTGGGACGATGGAAATGCACCCATGAGAGGTGTCCCAGTTGTGCAGTGTCTTCTGTGGATGTGGAGACTCACAATTGGGAATTACAATTCTTGCTGCAGTTGCTGCACTTGAAAGTTAAATTGGTCTGGGTTGGAGCTGCTTCCTCTTCCTCTGAGATCTTTGATGGAAAATCTACAGCCAGGTTAGACCAAGATTCCCCCACTTCCCACTCTACCATCATACCCAGTACAGGATTGGGAGTCTAACCAATGGGTCCATACTAGGGAAGGGGATTAGATTGGTATTCTTCTCCCTTTTTTATGATACAAATGAATACATAACAGATGTGGATACCTCTCCCTCAGTGTAATGTCCCTTGTGCACTCTTGGGCTGCTGGACCCTCGGCAACCCATAGCAGATGTAAAGCAGTGGCTCGTGACCTGCCATCTCCCTCTCATCAGGTAATATCCACCATAAATGCTGTTGGCATACCATCATCCAGGAAAGAAGGGCAGTTTTGTCTTCATTCTGAAACTTATAGAACAGATAGAGGCTCTGCTCACCATGACATTAACAAGTACAGGAAATGGTGCAGTATGTATCACTTTTCCCAAAAGAACATAGTGATGCTCAGAGACAGTCCTTCTCAGACCATTCTAGGTGATGATTCCTTATCTATCCTTGTGGATTCAAGTGAGTTCAAACTAGAAACAGCTCAATAGATGCCTCTTAACAGTCCTACCAGCTCTTCTCTGCTGGATGAAGTGGAAATCTCATCTTTTGATCAGGCTGTATATCAAGTTTATCACCAGCTAACCATGGACTGTTGCCTACAACCATCTGGGCAATGCCTAAGAAAATTCTTTCCATTTTGGAAAAGATTTCTGGGAGTCAATTGCAGCCAGATTTCTTGCTTTTCATTTGTCATTGATCAAGGAGATATTGTAGAATTTATCCAAGACATTACAACGTTGAGGGTGGTTTGTTCTTCCTGAACAACTGGGCACTGGATAGAATTTAATCATGACATTTCATTGTGGACACAATATAACTTGAGAATATCCTGAACATGTTGCTTGAAAATATTTGATTTTAAATTTATTGTATGTTTTTAGCTCTACTTGTGACAGACTATAAGTACTTATAGGATGGTCTGTTGTCCATTGTCTGTCCATCCATTAGCACAAGTTTGTAATTACCTACCTGGAAGATTGCCATGAAAATTTCTACACATATTCAGCTTATAGTCTAGTTAGTCCTGAATGAAAATAATTCTGCTTGGACAGCCAATACAGCCACAATTGGCAGCTTTGAAAATATTTTATCACTTCACCTTCTGAATGTATAGTATCATCATCATTTCACTATCAGACTTCCTAATGTTTAGTTGGTCTTATGGCCCTAATGGACACTACAATGGCTGTCTTGTTTGTACCATATATGAAATCTTTTGCAATCATTATGTTGCTAGGTAGACATTTTAGTGGACTTTGGATGTATACGAGTCCATCTACTTATTTTCTTTCCCCTGTGGTTTTATTTGTTTAAATTCTGTCCTCTATTTCACAGTATATATGTATCATAGGTTTGAAAAAACTGTATAGTTTCAAGTTGAAAAATCTGTGATATAGCTCAGTTTAATCTTCACTGCTCATTCTTTAGGTACTTGGATCTTGATAGTTGAAGGATAGGACAAACTCTAATCAGTTGAACAGAAAGAATTAAAAATAATTTTAAGTACAAATCTTGAAAACTGACTATGTTCTTTTCCAGGGTTTTCAATGCTGAAATTTATCCAAAAACTTTGAAGCCCAAGCTGTCCAGCATTTTCCAGGGTTTTCTATGCTAAAAAAAATCAAAGTCCAAAATGTCCATCATTTTCCATGCACAATGCAATGTCCAGGGTATCCATGCTAAATTCTAAAGAATATTTAAATTTTTCATAGCTTTCCAGGGTTTTCCAAGCTTTTCCATGGTATTCCATCCTTTTCCAGCATATACTCTGGAAAAAGTACTGCTGGGGATCCTTTTCCTCATTTTATGAGGCATTTCTGAGTGATGACCAGTGTAATGTCAGTGACCAGTGAAGTGACTGGTAAAGTCTAACCAGTCATTAGGACAAAGAGACTGGTCAATATTTGGTCACTATCCACTAGTCACCAGACCACAACAAAAAGCAGTGATTTTATATACAGTATATACATAAGTTTGCCCTTAGATGTCATGGTTGTGAAAAGCTCATGGAAAATGTTGTTTATGATCTTTCAGAAATTTGGTGTCTTGAAAATAAATGTAACATAAGAAATGTAAAATTCTGTTTACTTACAATTATTCTCAATACATGCCGAGTCAGCATTCAGCCAAAAAAAAACACTTTTACACATGCACACACACTGGGTCTGTGTTTTTGATACCATTGTAAATGAGTCATCGAGGGAGGTGTAACCAGATCCAAAAGAAAAATTGTGATTTCTCCAGAATTTTCACACAAGAGGGGTATAAAATAGCCATCAATGAATAATGATATAAATTCATCTTGAAGTCAAGCACTTGTATGATTGGATTAAACTTTGTTAATATTAATGAATACCATAAGTTGTATGTCCTTGGAATTCAAGGTGTGCAATTTTTATGTGCTTGCTCATTTTTTAGGGTGGGGGGCATCAAATTTGAGGGGATGTACAAATGTGTGTATGTATGTATGTATGTATGTATGTATGTATGTATGTATGTATGTATGTATGTATGTATGTATGTATGTATGTATGTATGTATGTATGTATGTATGTATGTATGTATGTATGTATGTATGTATGTATGTATGTATGTATGTATGTATGTATGTATGTATGTATGTATGTATGTATGTATGTATGTATGTATGTATGTATGTATGTATGTATGTATGTATGTATGTATGTATGTATGTATGTATGTATGTATGTATGTATATACATACACAAATACATACACAAACACACACACACAGAAGCTTCATTCATGTGCCCTTCTCTAATCTTCTCTTGAACACAATATTCATAACATTTCTGTCACAAATATTTTACTTTGATTTACTTTCTATTGGATGTTGTTTTTGTCATTATCGGTGGAAAGCCAATTTACAGCACATGATAAGCTCTATATGGCAGCCAGTATATTTGATGGAGGAAAGACCATGAAAAATCCTGGTTAGAAACACTGACCCATGGGAAATCTACTGGCAAGCTTTCTCACACACCTATGCTGGCCAAGCTTGAGACCTGAACCCATATGGACAAAGAGGAGATAACAATGGTCTATAAAGAACCATTCCAGTGGTCTAGTGATTAGAGCATCTGCCTAGGATGCAGGAGGTCGTGGCCAAGTCATACCAAAGGCTTTATAAAAAAAATAGTACTAACAGCTGCTTACTTGGTGCTCAGCATTAAGAGGTTAGTGTCAGGACTGGTCGACCTGGTGACTGGGTAGGACATCATGCCACATGTCTGCTGCATGATGCCCCAATGCTGGAATTTACTATAAACTGTCACACTGCAGACATTGTAGGCTATGACTAAAAAAATTGTTAAAGTTACATTAAAAATCAAAACAACGCATGCACACACACACACACACACACACACATATACATTCTATAAAAAAGAGTACTTTAAACCACTTAGCCACCTCTACTGGAAGTAAGAAAGCACTTCCTTCAAAACAAATACACAAATGAACAAGTACTTGTACACTTTAGCTAACTTTTATACAATCTGTGTCATTAGGACATCTGTTAAATTGGACATATACTTAAGTACTTAAGTGTAACTATAGTTTTTTAATTGCCTTTTCATTTTTTGTATCATGTAAAGCCATTTGCTTTGATTGAAAACTAAATAATTTTATCATTAGTTCTCCTCAAGAAGATATATTATTAGACTAAATGAAAATTTTAAGCTGCAAATTACACCCCTCATCAAATTCTTATCACCTTTAAAATTAAAATTCTTTCATGCAAATTCAAAAGCCCTAAACAGATACCATAGAAAGAATCGGTTAAATGAAACAAGTGTTATGAATAGTAAAGTATGTAATTATAATAATTATAAGTCAATTGGATAACTGCAGACCCATGGACAATTACAAAAGGTAAAATATACATGTAATGACAGAAGAGAGGGTTTAATTTAACTGCTAACTGACCTAAAGAATGTAAAAGTTTTGTATACAAAACTAGCAGCAGTAAATTTGTTGAAAATTCATTATTACATTAAAATTAAATTAAAATTCATTCATGCAAATTCAAAAGCCCTAAACAGATACCATGCAAAGAATCAGTTAAATGAGACAAGTGTTATTAATAGTAAATAATGTAATTATAATAATTATAAGTCAATTGGATAACTGCAGACCCATGGGCAAATACAAAAGGTAAAATATACATATAATGATATAAGACAGGGGTTAATTTAACTGCTAATTGACCTAAAGAATGCAAAAGTTTTGTATACAACACCAGCAGCAGTAAATTTGTTGAAACTTCATTATTACATTGATTCCTCTATGAAATGACCTTGATTATAATGTTACCCATAATTAGTGATTCCCAAAATGTACTAGGTTAATTGGCATAAGAGGAGATTCAAACCTATATGTGAACAATGTTTTACAATTTTGGAAGAAAATAAAATTGCTTGTGCTTTTTATAAATCATAATGGAAACCTAAATGAAGCATAGGACACAAATTGCATATCATTAGTCAAAATCAAATAATGACTATCAAAATAATGTGGTAAAAGCTGGAAGATTTCAAATGAACTACTAAACAAAAATAATGTGTATTAAATAAAAACACACAAAGTATATGATTAAGATGTTAAACATGTTGCAAAGACACTACTTCCTGCACTTTTCCCTTGATACTGACCAAATGTAAGCCAGAGGCTTAGCATTTATAAGGTAGCATTTTCAACCAGTTACTTGCACAGGAGGCACTTTTTACAAATAAACAAATCATGTGACACAGTAACCTTATATGAGTCATATTTTATCCCTGTTTTTGTTTTCTATACCACATCATAATAGGGTGGGAACATGTCAATGGGAGAGTTTATACATGCTCAGCCTTTGGATTAATCTAATAATGCCTCTACCCATTACAACTCAAGCATGCTTGGATGCCCCATTATTTTTTTTTTAAGCCTTTGGTTTCACCTTCATCAAGAAGTAAAGACAACAAAACACAAATTCAACAATCATTTCATTTGTAGAACTGTCTTATTTAAATTTGTATCTTGTAAGGTATTCCAGTAAATATGTTTCCTATTGCACTATTTTTTAAAATGAGGTTAGGTAAGGAGTTTTTTTATACACATGTATCTGTGTGTGTGTGTGTGTGTCTGTTTGTGTGTGTGTGTGTGTATGACCCAGTAATTGTATACAACACTACAGGATTTACAAAAAGACACAAGATAAGTATGTAACAACTATTTCTTCTGATGCAATATAGAGATAATTTTTCAACAGAACACCAAATGTTCCACCTCCTCCATACATGGTCATTCTGTATTTGTGTGCCTTTTCCCCAGGAATTATAGACAGTCCAGTAGCTTTCTCTGGAAGTCATACTTTGCAGGTTTGCTCTGATGCAATCAGGCCTATCAGCTTCAAACTTTCTTCTTTAGGATTAATTTCTCCAGAGTGTGCAGAGTATAAAGTAGGCCCTTATGTCAAGGCAGGAGTATCACATTAGCCAATATGGAATTTTCATAAGTGCTTTGTTAACTGTCACTATTAATCTTGTTAACAATTTTATCTATTACATGTATGCAGGACAGTGGAAGTATATATGGTTGAAATTTATGCCAGGAAAAGGAAAAACATCACATATAAATACTCCTGGTTCTGGATTCCATGAAACAAATTTACCTATTTTAACACAGAAGCAAATAAACCAAAGTCTGGTTGATAAAAGTGAATGCAAAGCATACTAAAATGTTCTTTTTCAACGTCCACTCCAAACTTCACAAGTTCCAGTGTTTTCTCAAAAAATGATGATTATGGCACAGAGTGTATGATGATGAGTCTGAAAAATTTGTACAATAGAAATTGGCAGAAATATTATCAACTCCTGATAAGCATATGGCTGAAAAGTAAACTTCTCTTTTGAGGCACCATTCCCAAATAGATTTTGAAAGTTCATCCATTTCATTCCACCCATATTATTGATGTACAACAATGCATATGCATTGTCTGTTTG
Organism: Potamilus streckersoni; assembly: GCA_016746295.1. NCBI lineage: Eukaryota > Metazoa > Mollusca > Bivalvia > Unionida > Unionidae > Potamilus > Potamilus streckersoni. Next base: position 370,889 of record JAEAOA010001572.1, on the reverse strand, counting down.
ATTACTAGCATGCTTACTCATAATTAGATCACAAAGTGACCTTAAGGCAATTGGAAGATGGCAAGAAGTAAACATGGAAACAGACCAGCTTTGATGTTGTCAAGCACATTATAGACCTGTGAGAAACCTGTGAGAAAAGAGGAAGATGTCTGGTCAAGGTTGCACCAGAGATATTTTTCAAAATGGAAAATCAAAAATGATCTTCTTGGTCCATGTGCCTAATCGATCAGGATGCAAGTTCAAGGTTAAGAGGTGGAAAACTTAATTTTTCCCACCTTGTCAAAAGACCAGACTTCAAATTCATCTTCCAACTGAGAGGAAGGCATGAGCTTTGTAGGAAATGTCTGTAGTTTCTACATCAAACTCTGATTCAGGAACTTGTTGGGCATAAGCATACTGTGCGACATCCCCTCATTCAGAATGGTGAGGAGTGGGACTACAGAATAGTCTATCTGCCCTGAATGGTGCAACACTTCTAACACTTCTAACTTTGATGTGTCCTGGCAAGAAGGTGATGACAGTATGCAAGCCACATCATGACATCCAGTAGTCCATACAGGAATACTGGACCAATGAACCTGAGGGGATGGGCTTCACATACAAAAATAAGGATTAGCTGTGATAACTAGAAAGGAATAGATATTGATTTGTTCTTCATCCCTTGTCTAACACCATTGGGCAGACTCCTAATCATGCACAGGATAGATGGAAGTAGTAGGGTACACAGTCATTAACCAATCCCAATATATCATGAAGTTACCGAGTAATTATGAGAATATTTCATCCTCGAATGATTCATCATCCAAGAGAGTGCAGTATTGATCCTTTTCATTTGAGGGACACAACATCCTATCATTAAAACCTGTTGAAAGAGGTGTATCTCCTCCTATGTGGGAAACCGGCTTAATTGGATACAAGATGTGCAAAATGCTTATGCAGTACCCTACCTCCCCAAAAGGATGGAGCAACAATGCTTGTGTGGTGCTCCACCTCTCCAACAGAAGGGAACAACACACATGCAATGCTCTACCTCACTTTAAATGGGGATGAGCAACATGCTTCTGTGGTGCTCCACCTCCCTAACTGTAGGGAGCAATCCACTACATGGGGCACTACAAAGTGAGATGACTTCCAATAACATGAATTTCAATATGGCTGCTGTGGCAGCCATATTGGACATTAGATTGACACTATTTTCATTTACAATCACAACCAGACAAATGAGAAGCCTTTTAGTGAAATCCACATGCCGACACAGCCATCACATAAATCATTAATTATGGATAAAATTTGGTTTGCATGTACTGAAGAAAGTAGTTTGATGCTTCTTGTGTTGTAATGTGGCCTGATCAGCCTAAAACATACTAAAAGAAGGCTAACCAGTTAGAAATGTCATGGTCATCTTCAAAGTCAAAGGACGAGCAATAACACAGAAGGCAAACTAGTTAGAAATGTCATGGTCATCTTCAAAGTCAAAGGACGAGCAAAAACACAGAAGGCAAACTAGTTAGAAATGTCATGGTCATCTGCAAAGTCAAAGGCTGAAAAATAACACAGAAAGCAAACTAGTTAGAAATGTCATGGTCAACTTGAAAGTCAAAAGACGAACAGTAACACTGAAGGTAAACATAGAAGTTAGAAATGTCATGGTCATCTTCAAAGTCAAAGGACAAACAATAACAGAAGGCAAATTAGTTAGAAATTTCATGGTCATCTTCAAAGTCAAAGGATGAACAATAAAATGAAAATGGTGCTGATCTGATACACCACTGTGGCTATGTTGAATATCTGGGATATCATCCTATCATTTTATCCATAACTGATGATTTATGTGAAATGGAAATAAAATAGAGAAAACTATGATTAACTATGAACACAAATGCCCATCACAATACCTAAAAACTAAGCAAAGTTAAAAAACCTAATCTAGATGTGATGCATACATGGATGGTTTGGTTTTTAGTGGTAATGCATTTTTATAAGATCCACAATAGACAATTTAAAACACAGAACATTATCGATACATATAACGACTTAATAGTTTTTCTAGAAGGTCTGTCAGTGGAACATGTGAACTTTTATGTGCTGATATACTGGTTGTATTTCCAGTATGCAGAATGCAGACAGACATAGACTTGACATGTATGCCATTCTCATCTATGACAAGATAACAAAAAATACTTTCAAACAAATTACCTATGAGTTATCAGCAATTTTAATTCAACTTTTCAGGTCATTTCAGGCTGTCCCATTTGATCAGATGCATGATGCATATTAACCACTGTTTCTTTAGTTAGCATTGTATGAATGCTTTAAAAACATCCCATTACCAATTTCGTGCATGCACTTAAACTTGAAAGTCTATATGGTGTTATCTTCAAAACAGAAGAAATTGTGCAAGGAAAATTTCCTTTACAAGTCCAGATGAAGTAGCAGGAGGAATACTAACAAAATCTATCACACTATACTTCCTGCTGATGCAAAACAACTATCACATCCACAGGAACTGTTTTTTGTTATTGACAAAGGCAAACTATTGACAACACCCACTTCCCTTTTTAAAAACCAAAAAAAATTTTAAAATTTGTGCAAGGTAACAAACTCATCTGGCTTAACTGTCCCATTGCCAATATTGATAATTTTATTTATCATGTTGTAGGTTTAATCACTAATTTGATCTCCATGTACATTGATTTAACTGCTGCACAAAGTTTCTCTGCTGGTTGCCAATACGTCTGAGTGTCTTGTGGAGAATAAGCGACATTATGTTCTGATTGGTAGTAACAGTTCATACTGGGCTTTGAACATAAAATAACCACCAATAAGAATTCAAGGTAACATATTTCACCGTGTGACACTCCAGAATGTAGTCATCAAATCAGAATCAAGCAGACAGGATATGAACCAAGAGTAAATCAATAGCGAGTCAAATACTTAGTTATACATAAATCAAGAAAACAATTTGCCATGTCTCATGTATGCTGAAAACAAATGTCACCTTGTGTTAAGTTTTCAGAAGACAAGTGTTTTCGATGCTTTTTTTTCACTCACACAAATGAGTGTCTTTGCAGCAATTTCATTTAGGACCAAACTGATATAATCAGTTATCATTTTTATCATATTGACATAGGTTTTCACCAGAATTTTTATGATATTGTTTTTGAATGAAAAAGACAATCCATCTGGTGAGAAGGGGAGAATAACAGAAAATTTTAATGACAACCATCATGGCAGATATATTGGATGTATGTTTGGCACCATTTTCATTTAAGACCAACTAGTTACCATAAAAGGTATTTAGCTGAAAACCTCATGCTGATGTAAAGATTTGGGAAGAATAGATGCTCAATATTTTCAAGATGGCCACTAAAGTCACCAAAATAAGGGTCACTCAGCTTCATTTTCATTAGATTGGATATTAGATTGGTAGTAAATATATTAAATTTTGGACCAAGAAGACAGTATATAAAGTCTTCTGGAGAAAACCCCAATTCTGATATGACTTTTCATCTTGTATAAGTAGCAACAATGAGGCTTTCAAGATAGCTACCATTATGGCCAGACTGGTTATTAGATATTCACCATCTCCATTAGAAGCCAACTAGACATCATAAGAGGTCTTCTGATGAAAGCACTGTGTCAAAATGAACAGTCATATAGGAGCTGCAGCAAATAGGATTCTTTGAGATGACTATTTCTGTGGCCATATTGAGGTCATATTGATACCCTTTTTCATTTACAGCCAAACAGATATCTTAAAAAATTTTCATTGTAAACACCATGCTGATATGCTCATTCATTTAGAAAAAGAAGTAGCAATAACAAGATTTACAAAATTACTACTATAGAGTCCATATTAGTCATCAGATCTGCACCATTTTCATTCAAAAACAATATAAAAATTCTGGTGAAAACCTATGTCAATATAATAAAAATGATAAAAATGAAATTTAGCAATAACTATTTTGTATTTTTGTTTCCATTTTCTTTTAAAGATAATGTATCTCCACAATTAACATGCATCTTCTTATTCTGTTCATTTTTACTTAAATGTGATTTACCTAAAAGGAAGCCATCCACTGGTCCATGGCTATAGAATAAAAGTTCATGGCGAACCTTTTCAACTGGATCAATTGAGTCATACCATTCTTTTAACAAATCTGAAATGTAAAATATTTTTAAGTTCAAAATACTAGTGAATTACCATCATACAACAAGCGGTATCATGAACCTAACAAACTTTTGGTAATTCATGTAGTTACATTCCAACCTGTCTCAATTAGATAAAGACATTTTCTTTCCCCCAAAAAATTTTCCTATAGGAATCCACATATAACATTTTTGGGGGTAGGATTGGGTATTTGACTATTTTTGAAAACATAATTTTCTAGCATTTGTTTCCATGGTTACGGGTTATCAGCTGGGTATGTTTTTCCCCTCACTTTTTCATTTAGCCCCAGAGTTACCCATTTTAAAAGCTAAGAATTTTCATGACCTGAGAAAAATGATAACCACGAATATTCTCAGTACCAAGTTCTTTTGAACTCTGCTGATAGTACAAGAACAAATATATGTCTCAACTCACTGACTGGCAAGGTTTATTTTATAATTGACAAGTTTGGGGCCAAACTAACCCTCCATTTGAAAGAAAGAAGGGATATTTTGTAATACTGGAATTATCTGATAATTGATTAAAGTTTAGTTTATGCACCACTTAAAAGATCTTGAGTTATTGTAGATACACACATTGCCAGTGTTGCAATGGGTTTTGTCCAATAAAGACTATTGAAGGAGTAACTGCCACTGGTGGTGTGGTAAGATGATGTAATGTCAAAATATAAGACTTAGTGGGTAACACTTGGATAAGGGTTGATGTACATATACCTTCAAACTGAGAGGCAGACCTGGGAATTATGCAATAGACTGTTATTAGCTTTTTGCTGTTTCATGGGACTTGTGGAAAGGGGGGATATAAGCAGAACTATTCCAATTGGTTGGCATTGACAGCAGAATTCAAAGAACCAACAGATTAGACAACCTTATGTAACATTGCAGGATCATATAGAGTCCCATGTGATCAGTCACTTCTCTGGTTTTTCAAATGTACAGACAATGATTGTAAAGTTCACTTTTTTGGCTTTTTGACAACTTTGGGACCAAACTACCCCTCCTTTGAAAGAATTAGGATGGAAATTTTGTAATACAGAAGGGAGTATTACTGACTGTTGGAAATTCTGTTCATTTTTTGGTGTGAATTTTTAGACTTGAGTATAAATCCCACAAATGTACATCCTAGAACAGCCTCTAACTAGTAAAAACCTTGAACTAAGTTGCTTAATGTATAGGGAACTTCACTGTGCCCTCATAGGGCATGATCATGTGGGAGGTTTCCTTAAGTCTGGTTGGCAGAAAGACCATAGGCTTTAACAGTAAAATTAATTGCAGTTGATCAGGATAGGTTTTTATACAAAGACATGAAAATAAAGCATTTCAAAACCAATATACCAACCCAAATTAACTAACAGTTTCTACAATGGAACCCTAAGTTGTATCCTTTTGTCATTGAGAATGAGTAAAACAACATTAAACAATTCTCTCTTCAGCTGTTTATGCACACAATCTTTTATAAACAAAGGAAATGTAAAGTTCAGTGATAAAACCTGACAACAACATGCATCACCTTCTCCTTATTCTGCATCATGGGTTTATGATGATGATTTTAACGGGAAATGGATAATTGTCCATAGCTATTATATGCTAAGGAAACGAGGTCAGCCAAGTTTCTATTTGATGAAATCTTAAGCGGGTGGCATATCACTGATTCAGAATTCATACAGTTAAAATATTTCAATCATACCACATGCTAATACACATATTTGCCTTTTGAATGGAAAGCAGAAAGGATTGCAATGAAATAGTTTTTCCTGTTAAATTCATTTAGAAAACATGGATAACTGATACTAATGATTAATGAGTGGAAATGCATCATTAATCTATAGGAATAGAATCCACAGCATGCAGTTCCAATGTTTATATATGCATATTATTGCACAGGGATGGATCATAATTTGATACATCAATAGTATATCAATATTATACCAAATTGCTTGATACCAAAACTGTAAAAGCCATGTTATTTTGTAATATATATATATATATATATATATATATATATATATATATATATATATATATATATATATATATGGAAAATTTTTTAATGAAACGTAACATCAATATATTTGACTTAAATTATAAACCCCAAACCATAACATTACTATAAGATATACAATTAGCATTTCGTAATCAATGGCTTAATCTGATATATTGACCATCTTCCTTAGTTGCTAATGTGGTTCTGCCAATCAGAGCTCTGCCAATGCTTAGTTGTGATGTCATACAGGGAATCTCCAAAGTTCCCTATAAATTTATTTATGACTGGAATTGAAAATTCAAACTATAATGATTGGGCCTTCACCTCATGCATATGCTCTTGTACCTCATCATGTCCATATATTTCTAAACAACTTTCTATTGGCAAAATACAACTAGTCTTGTACTGATATGGTGGAGTTGGTTGCCTCATTGTGTACTTACACAAGGCATTTAGCTCCCATTTCCTCTATATGATGTAGCCAATAATGCTCAAAGTGATGTTAAAACCAAGAAAACAAATAATTTCATTGCATTCAATAAAAGATAAAAGTTGGCCAGATGTCCCCAGGTTATGTCATATCTACTGCATGTATTAAAGCCCCAATAATGCCATTATGTGCAAATGTCATATATGCTAAATCATCTGAATAACATCAAATCTTGAAAGAATTATTGGACCTAAACTTCATTAGATTCCATTAAAACCAAATAACACCGACAATTCATCACATTATCTGCCATGTAATTTCTCATGAAATGAGAAACACTGCCATTTTCCCCATGTACTTTTTAATCTGATGTTGACTGGCAACATTTGAGGATCAATCAATTTCAGCTAAAAGCTAATACATAAGATTTTAAGGCTTCACCATTGTAAATTTAAGAAGTCAACACCTTGCTATGTTGGACTATTTTGAGCCCAAGTTTACCCTTCCAAAAAGTATTCCAGTGCCCCAGCTGATAAACAATAGTCACCAAAGTCTTATTTTTATCTAATATATGCTTTTTCTTCTCATATCCACTTATTTTTAAAAAGCAGGTTTGCCTTTCTTCATTTCCTATCTAATGAATATGTACACCATTATGTATGAATGTTTTTATTAAAATTTACTAATGGAACTTGCTGAATGTTTCACGTCACTACTTTTGAAGCACTCCTGAAAAAAAACGGAATTTAATTCCAAGTGACTTTGTTGACCAAATTAAGTGGTTGCACCTCTTAATTCTAAACTGAATATTTGAACATCATTAAAACCTTAACATCTTATTTCAAAAGAACAGTTTATGTCAGATATCTCTTTCTGCAATCATTTCCTTCCTTCCCATCAAAAAGTTGTTGCAATGGAGGTTGCCCATGTGCCTATGTTTAGGATGGTTGTATGTTTGACATGGAGAGAAATGAGAACATGCCATCCCAAAGATGATGAAAACAGGAAAACAATGGAGGAGGAGAATAGAGCTGAACTTTGTGCCCACTACATGCAGAGATGCTAATTAATGAGAGGCCATATTAGTCAAGTTTCACTGTACACAAGTTTAGCCAAACTAAAACAAGATTGCCTGATGCTCTTACTACCAAACCAGAATTTCTACAAATTCAAGATTATCGTACAAAATCATTACAAAATCATTGGCGTACTACAGGCCTATTGTGCACCTAAAATATGGGTTCTCTTTGGTTAATGAGAATATGAGACAAGTGTAAATACTAGCATATGTCAGGTGTAATACTAGGGTATCTCTGTCCTAATATTAGCATACTTTAGACCTACACAGAGGTGAATTATTTAAATTAGTACTCCTGTAATCAACTACAAGATTAGTGTAACAAGGTGTATTACAGGCTAAATCATAGGTATAAAACATTCTAATACAGGTGTAAATCACAGGTGCAAAACATATCAAGGTAGAGGTGTATAATTTTACAGAGGTAACCATACCAAAGTACAGGTGTATATTACTGGCATAAAGCAAACCCAAAATTACAGGCATAAAACATTGGCATAAACCAAACCTTGAGTATGGGCATATTTTACACATTTCAAACAAAGTGTATTATGCAAGAGGCGTATTATTTAAAAAATATACATCCATCTAATTAATTCATGAAACAATGAACACAGACAAAATTGAAGAACAGTGTAGTTGATTTTAATAACTTCAAAACACAAATACAATTGTTGGCAGAATCATCCATAGCAATACATCCATGTCCTTTGTCTGCTGAACAAAGATGTTTTATTGTGATTCTGCACTCATCAAGTTTTGTCTACATTTTCTTCTGGAATAACTAACAGTTTCAGTCACAGCATCATTTAAATCAGTCATTGATGGCACCATGCAGTCACATATTCTGAAAAAAAGATATAAATGGTAAGAAAATTAACTTAATATAATGAAGAAAGTAGAAATGTTAATTTTTAATTTATGTATTTGATTTTGTAAATTAATGGCACATTACTGGCTATATTCTGTCAAGGAAGTGGGAGCTAAGTACTTTTCCCCCAAGGATACACCAAAACAGATGACCTAGTTGAGTACCAAACCTGTGACTCTTGGATTACAAGGATGACACTCAAGCACTGAGTTATAGTGGTTGAGATCACTTTGCAAAATTAAGTAATAATTTAACATACACCACTCCCTCCCTCGATAACTCGCGGACATCAGGGTCCAAAACCTGGACCGCGATATAAGCGAGGGCGCGAGTTATCAAGGGAATTATAACAAACAACAAAACTAACAAAGGGATCAACATATTGGCAAAAGGGGGTGGGGGAAGCTTGGCATGTTACAGTGTTGAATACTAAATTAATAATTGTGCTAAGATTAATAGTGAATAAATATCTCTTTATACCAGTGTACTTTGTTTAGTTTTTCCTCACAGAGTAACATTAATTTCAGGATAAGTTGCAGTATTTTGATCATCAAAACATTATTTCACGTGGTTTCCATTTGCTAAGCACATATACGACTCATGTTGTGTACTATGTCACTAATTTTTGCTGTGAATGGTATGCATTCTAATTTTATTGTTTGATTCAAAGAAGTTTTTTTTTAAATACAAAAGATTGACACATTTCGAAAAAACAATGTCGATTGAACGATGTTTAGATTTTTATTGCTGTATAAGTAAAATAGAAGAAAAAAAATAAATTCATAAGGGTTAAGCATTACCAACACAAATTTAATGAGTCTAGAAATTTAAAAACGATATAAATTAGAACACGATAACACTTGCGGTTTGTGACACATTGCTGTGTAAACCATGTGTACACAGCATCATCTAATTTGTTATCACTTGTAGTCCGTGCTCGTTTTAGTTTCATCCCTTCATCTGAATCAGCATCATGTAAGTAATTTCTAAATATTGGCTCATCCTTAAGCCAACCTCTAAATGTCAACTTGGCAATTTTTAGTTCATTGCAAATTTTTTATCTTGCTTCATCATTATGAACACTATGATGCACAGCTTTTCAGTCACTAACTACGCCTTTCGCATAAATAGTTTGCTCTACATAGTCACATTTACAAATGATTAGGATACATTACTAAAGTTATATACTTGAATGATGTCAATACATAAAATGTGAAAACATTTTCGATTGGTCAAGTAAAATAAAATTTGATAACGGTAGTGAATACAAGAATGTATGCTCCTATTGACATGCTTTTAAACTTTTTTTTATTTTACTTGATTGATTTGATACAAAAGACATATTCAAAGTGATAAAACAACACAGGTCTCTTTTAATTCTTTCATTGCAACAAACACTTCCCCAAGTTGTTGATCGAAACAAAGCCTGCATGTAATTATGTTCTCACAGAAGTACTCACGGGTTTTGATGTGAGAGTCGACTGACTCTTTTTATGTTTTCATATAAGAGAATATGTATGTTGCGATTATAGTGTTGAGATGAAATTAAAGGATTATAATGTGAATTTCACCTAGCAAGACATTTAAATGGTGTTTATTTCATTCTCTGTTGCCACATGTTAGCATTTACCAGAATTTTTCGTTGAGAGCTGTATATTTACAGTGTATTGACAACAATTTCTCTATTTAAAAAAAACCTAATATAATATGTGATATCTTATTAAAAATTGCAAATTTCACCATATGAATTCTATCTTATTGGGCAATAGTCACCATTTTCGATGATAAAAATGAGCTATATATCAAGGTTAATTAACCAATTTAACATTTCTTATCATGACTTTTTTCACGTTCAACACATTTTAAAATATATTTTCTTTGAAAAAAATCGGGATCCATGCCAGACACCATGCCAGACACCGCTATAATGCAGGTTCGCAAGTTATCAAGGGAGTGGTGTATCAATTCTGGCAAATTTTAAGTGAAAAAATGTTTGGGGATTTTGATGGTTTTACAGCACAGCAACATGCTGAGATAAAAGTAAGTACCAAAGACACATACATGTGAATCAAACTCCCATAGCAATATTATGAGTAGAGCACCTTAACCAATAAAACACCATAGTTCAAAATGAAGGAATATAATGAGTTAAATCAGTCATTACTTTGAATATATATATATATATATATATATATATATATATATATATATATATATATATATATATATATATATATATATATATGCAGACAAAGCATATATTATTGAAATATCAGTTTCATGCATTAATTATACAAGCTGCCAAATATAATTCATGGAATATGATATATTTTTAATATAAAAATACAAATTATATAACAGAGCTTGAAAAAGAAACTTTTACAAATTGTGGATAAAGATGCTTATCTGTTATGATCTCATCTTTATATGCTGATATTATGCATGTTTTGTCTAAGGGAGACCTTAGATCTCCTTCCTTAGATTTCAGCATACCTTGACCTCGGGATAAAGCCATTTTCTTGTCAGTAAAAACTAATGGTAGGAACTTTCTCATGAAGGTATATCCTGGACGGCTTGCTTTATTGGCATGGTTCAAGGAATGCCTGAGTCTGACACTATCCACCATGACATCGTAAGAATTAAGGAGTTTTGCTTTCTGAAAATGATCAAAAATTGTATGAAAATAATATTATTAACAAACCTTTAAAATCAACTGATAAAAAACACAACAGCAACATGTACCTAATAATTATTTAAGAATAAAAATATTATCACACAAATTTGTTGACCTTACTTTGCTCAAGTGTTTCATCCCACAGGCCTTTATACTTCCTGCAGGCTCATGCTATTACATTAATTCCAAGTTAAATATGTTTATCCCTATGTGCAATTAAAGCAATTGGACAAGGATTAGAGACAACTGACCACATACAAGCAATCTTTTAAATAGGTAAACATTGTGTATCCCTTCCCATATTTCAAAGTGGATCAACAATACAAGATACATGCAGCCATCTGACTCATCATTATCATTCTGCTTACTCCAGAAGATGAAGTCCCCAAAGCTGGTTATTCCTGTGCAGTGAGCTTTCATGGTGACCTTCTTGGTGATGAATGGGTAGCATTTGCTGTTGTCAACACCACAAGTGGTGGTGGTGGCAGCAAAGGTTGCTGCTTCTCCTGGCTGCTGATGACTGTGTGAGTTGTCATTTGACAACTGTTCATTTGCTCATAATTGCAAGATTCTTGATAGAGCCTGAAATCTTCATAGTTCCTTTCCACTGTTGCATCATGGGTTTTCATTGCTTGTGTTACAGCAGATGGGACATTTCCACTAGGCATTTTCTGGATGTTTTGTGGAGGATTATGAAGTGATAAGGGAGCTTTTAGTGTGCAGTATGTTGGCTCCTCTGACATAAACAAATTATTTTGCAATGGAATGACTGCTGTACATAGTTCTCTTGACCATTATGTACCTTGAAATAAAACTAATGGAATAAATACATTTTTATTCCACCAAATAATCAAACATATATGGAAATCTTTTTGAAAAACAAATTTCAAAATGTTCTTATGAAGAATGCCCCATCCTTGTAATTTTCTATTTACATTATTAGTTCCCTATTTGTTGACTGTATTGTCACTCTCCTTTCTTACATTAGGTAAGTTATTTCTATAATAGGTATCTTACTATAATGGTGCTTTACCACTAAACTGCACTGGTCTGAGTGTAATCTGATATTTAACAAGCACCACAATGGTATTTTGAATAACAAGTTTCTTAAATTCATAAAACTTTGTTCTTAAAATTCTAAGCTTCTCAGCCAACAATTTCCCACAATGAAATTTTCTTTACTGACAGAAAATTAAAATGGCTGTTAACATAAGTGCTGATGGTCAGACAGATGATATATAAAATTCTCATAATGGACAATACTTAAGAATGCAATGTACCTAGTTGTTTTATCTTCATGCCATAATTAATATTCATGATAATTAAGCACAAAATGAAACCTAAGATTTAACTAGATGGCAATGACAACCACTGAATAGAATTTGATTATATGCAAAGTGTGACATAGGTTTTTACTTACCACTTATTTTTACTATACCTCCATTGAAGAACTTGCAACCCCATTTCATCTCCATCTCTCCTTTCATAGAAAACTCAGTCTTCATTTTCAGAGAAGGATTGATATTTTAAAAAAAAACGCTAAAGGTTTTATCTTCATGAAAATAAATACAAGCAAACATTGTGTATATTTTTGGAAAATGATGGTCTTAGACTGAGTTAAATTAAGTGATGATTTCAAATTTTGAACTACTGATGCATTATGGGATTCACTGGATCCTCCTGAGGGGTCTCAGTATTTTTATACAAACTTTTGTTGTAGAATGGATTCAATGCTTGTCAACTTTGTACTCAATTTGTGAAATGTATGCAATGTAAATTTGTGTCTGAGGTAAAGATAGATTACTTTCAATATCTTTTTAAATATAATTGTTGTTTAAAGGATTAATTACCTCCTTAAAGTAGCCTCACACCTCAATATGGAGGAAAAAACCTGCTGTGCTGTGACTTCACCCCATATCAAGTTGCTGTAGTTTGGTTTAGTTTATTATGGGCATGTGTTGTAATTACTGGCCAGTAGAATAGAATAGCTTGCTTGTGTGGTGTAATCGGACAAACTGGCACCCTACTTGAGTTTCAAAAGAACAAGGAGAGAACCTTATAGAAAGAAAAGAAGAAAAAAGAAAAAGTACAAGAAGATAATGTAACCTAAAGAAATGGATGAAATGATGTTGGTATAGGATAATGCCATTGGAATACCAGATCCACACCTCAGTCACCAGGATTGAAGCTGAACCTATGATATGACTGTAAATACTATAGAAATGATGTAACTCAGAAAAGAACATTTGAAACAGCTTTTGACTTTCATGCAAAAATTCTGCATGGTTAAAATTACAATAAAAACAAAACAAAAAGTCAAATATTTTTATTACTTCGTCCAAATGCAAATATTAAATTGGCAACACATTTTGCTTGTGCAATATTTCACCAAATGAAAATTCAATCCTTTCAATTAGATATGATTGTATTGGTTTCATTCATGTTGTGTTATTGCAAGTATGTGCTATTAATATTATGTGTACCGAATTTTTAAAATGATGGTTTTATTATTAGCATAAATTACTTGTAAAGACTTTAAAACAATACAGTTTTAAATCAGTTTGACTTGCAATAACAGAATGTTTGTCAATATTTGCAAATAAATCAGAGCAATTTATTGTTAGCTGATATCCAGCCATTATGTATCATTTTTCTCTTGTCATTCATGAAATGTTTCTCATTATTTATGAAATTATTATCTTTCTTTCAGTTGAGCCAATTAAGTGCTTCAGAATGTTTTGAAACTAAAAATAAGTCTTCTGATTTGAACATCTTCACCATGATGACTAAGTCAAATTACAATTTATTTTCCCAAGTTTACAGTAAAACAAATATCATATTATAAATTTAGAAACACTTTTAACATATAATTTGTCCTTTTGATGTTGTATCTATTTACAACAAATACTTCATTTAAACCATAGGAACAAATGGTAGAAGGGTAGAAAAAAAGAAGGAAAATGATAGTGTTGATGAAAAGATTGTATTGTAAATTGATCTTTTCATGGGTGTTTGTATTTTTCTGGACATGCATGATTTCAATCATGGCAGAACAATTTTCATTTTTTTTTTAAATAATTAATTTAAGAAGAAGAAGAAGAAGAAGAAGAAGAAGAAGAAGAAGAAGAAGAAGAAGAAGAAGAAGAACAAGAAGAAGAACAAGAAGAAGAAGGAGGAGGAGGAGGAGGACTAAAAATTGTATAGCACCTAGCAATCTAGACTACTTCAAAATCATGGTACACAGCTAATTAAAATAATTTTACAGTAATTAAATTATTTGCCAGCTTCAAATAAAACTATTTTTACAAACTTATTTCAGATGGCAAATGATTCAAGTTGTTGTGAGTCAGTACAAGGTTTATGTGCAAAAGATGAAATTCATGAGGAAGGGGAAGTTTTTAATTATGAGAATACTTGCTGCCAGGAATTCAAGAAAAAATGTGAACAGACAGACCAAGAAACTGAGATAGAAAAAGACTGTGAATTGACATTAAGTCCAGATGATACAATTCATTCTTTTGAAGATTTGTTTACTGAGGATATAGACACTACTGAAGATGAAAACCTATACTTCACAGGTGCCATTCCTGAAGAATCTATAAATGATAAAATACTACTTTATGAAGGTGCTAGCATTACAGTTGGTGCAGCCATGTTGTTTTTAGCAATTTTTTCAAAAAAGCATAACACTGTTGGTGATAGTATGCAACAGTTACTGCAAATAATTGCATTTTTTTTCTGCCAAATGGACACAAGTTATGCACAAGTTTACAGTTTTAAAATTCTTCTTCAGAAATTTGAAAAACCCTATGAAATATCACTTTTACGGCCCTTTTGGATTTGGTGGTTTAAGTGATAATACAAAACTCCACTGTCCTAATGATTTCTGCTCTAAAAGCTTTGAGAAAATTAACATTTCATACTCTTTAGAAATGCCAGTGGTTGATCAGCTAAAGAGTTTTTTTTTCACAAAAGGGTTTTTTTGAATCTCTTAAACATAGGTTTGAAATACATTATGTGAGTGGTAAAATTGGAGATATCTATGATGGAAATTTGTACAAAAAATATGTTGAAAATGCTGGACCTTTAAGTAAACAAGACAATGTATCCTTCACACTCAACACAGATGGTGCACCTGTGTTCAAAAGTAGAAAGATGTCAATCTGGCCAATATTCCTTGTTATAAATGAAGTACCATTTAAAACTAGGGTGAAAAAAGAAAACATGTTTTTAGGAGGCTTGTGGCTTGGTTCACAAAAACCTGCTATGGGTACATTTTTTAAACCTTTATATGAAACAATGGCTTATACTTAAAAATGGAATGGAATTACAGTTTCCTGGACAAAAGGTAATTTTATTTGCAGAGCTTTTCTGCTATGTGCAACAGCTGATCTTCCTGCTAGATCCCTTTTGTGTAACAGTATACAATATAATGGAGTTTATGGATGCTATAATTTTTTTCAAACAGGGGAAACTGTCAAAATTGGTAAAGGTCACACACATATTTTTCCATTTAATGAAATTTCACCCAAAGGACTCAAGAAAACATTAGATTTGGTTCTGAATGATGCAAAAAATGTTGTTTATAATCTTAGCATTGGGTCCAAAAAATAAATGACATGAAAGGTCCAACATGGCTTACCTTTTTTCCTATGTTTAATATCGTGAAAGGAATCACTATTGATTACATGCATGGTGTATTAATAGGAGTTCAGAAACTCTTTCTTCACTTGTGGTTTTCAAATGAATTTTCAGGTAAGAAGTTTAACTTCTATATCAAAGTAAGTGATATTGATAAGAGGTAACCAAGCATTTTGCCAACACTAGAAATCTCTATTCCCGAGGTCTATTTGCACAGACCTCAAGCACTGGGAAGCTGCAGAATACAGGTCCTTTTTACTTTTTTATGGCACTCCCATTTTGAGTGGCATATTAGATGATGCAAAGTTTAATCACTATATATTGTTAGTAAAATCACTTCATATACTGCTTTCAAATGGCTGTTCATTGCAAGATATAAAAGAAGCTAAGATTATTCTTCTTCAGTTCTGTAAACATTTTGATCTGATAAATGTTACATGACTCTTAATATTCATCAACTGGCTCCTTTAGCAGACAGCATTAGAGAACTTGGACCTTTATAAACACACAGGTTGTTTTCAATTTGGAGACAAGATTGGATTTCTTTTGAAAATGATTAAAGGAACTCATTCCATAGATAATAAGATCATGACAGGGGTTTCCTTTGTTCAAAAGCTTCCTGAATTATAAAACAAGAGTGTATTATGAAAGGGTCAGATGCTGAGAGGTTACATAACATGATTGAATCCCCTTCCCTTTTTAAAAGATGTGAACAGCTGGAGGAAGGTGTGTATGCTCTTGGAAGTTTTCACTCTCAGATTTTGAAGAAGATGAATTCATTTCCCTAGCAATATATTTCGGTTCATTGCCCACAGAGTAATGAAGTTAATGCATTTAATAGACTGCAGTTGAGAGATTGTTTAGTGTATGGAAATAATTATAAACATATGACAAAATGCAATAAATCTACTATTAAGTATACAATGAACAGAAAGTTTTGTTTTGGGCATGTTAGTTTTTTTTTTTTAAATTCACTTCCACTGATGCTGAGAACCAAATGGAAGCCTTTGCCTTTGTAGAGATTTTAGTGTCCAAATTATAATGAAAAACTAAATATTCTTGCTGTGGAAAAGACAGTTGATGTTGAAGTAGTTCCATTAGGTTGCATATTGACAGGTTGTATGCTTGTAGAATTCAAGTCAGTCTCAAGTCAGATTAAGTTGCATGGTTTTATGTCTCATCTGCAAAAGAATGGTGGTTTATAACTTTCATTTGTTTCAGCAGAATTAACAACAATTGTGGCAGTTTTGAGAAATATGTTTCACTTTAGTGTCATTTTTAAATTCTTTGAGACAATTGTTTTTTGTCTTTAGTTGCCTAGGAGTTTGGTATTAGACATTCAGTGTTTACATATTCTCATGCTCTCTAAGTTTCATGTTACTTGCTTGACCAGTATGGTACATATAGGCAGTAATTATTGATGCTTTGTTGACCAATTATACCTAATTCTGTCCCAATTCCAAGCATGCTCAGCCAACAAGCATGCTCAACCAGAAAGAAAAATTTGTATCTCCAGTTAAATTTTAAAGTGAATTAATTCATATGCACAACATTTATTTTTGAGTATTTGTTGTAGATCATAATTCCTTATCTCTTCATGTACTAAGTTGAATGTAATTGTAATCCTAACTTTGAATTAATACTTAGATTTTTGGTAAGCCTATGGTTTGGGTTGTTGGGGTGGTGGAACACAACCGGGTTGGATAACTCAAACATTTCAATACACTTCAGCATTTGGTTGTCTTTATATGTTATTATTAGAATGATTTATGCAGATACAAAAAGATTTAGCTGTGTCATTTATTTAAGACTTTTCAGTACTCTGGAATAAAACAATGTGCTGAAATATGCTTTATGTTTTTTGTCAAAATCCTATTTACACTTCATCCACAGTATACCGATTTTCAAAGTTCAAAATTACGTCTCATCTACCATACTGCAATTTTCTAAGTTCCAAAATATACCTTATCTAGTGAATTGGAGTTTGCTATTAGTTTCATAATATGCCTTCTCTTGCCACTACAACACATTGTTTTTGGAATACACCTGTAATTTTCAAAACTCATAGACAAAAGATGGCTGTATTTCATACTAGTATTAAGCTCCTGGGTCTTGAACGCCTGTAAAAGTTGCTATATGCCTTTAAATTGAGTATATTATGCCTCTTATACTGCTCCTGTACAGGTGCAATATGCCTATACTTTTCTTACAGGTAATAAATATGACCACTTCTTTCTTTAAACTGCCAACTATTTAAACCTCTTTTGCCAACAAACAAATTTCAAAATTAGTTGCTGTGGATATCAAATTGCCATCATTTTCATAAAGGACCAATAAGACATCATGGTAGAAACCCAATGTTGACAAGACCTGTTTCAGACAAGGAACAATAACAAGATTTCAAACTATTTGCTATGATTTCCCTATCACTTGCCAAATTTGCACCTATTATGTTTATTAAAAACTTACATTTTGTGTTTGACTTTTGTCAGAGACTGAGGGCAGTCTTTTTGCATAACTGGCTTTTGTCATGGTGGTGTGGCAGGTTGTGAATTGAGTTAATGCCCACATGACTTTTTGTCATCATTTTATGTAGTAAATAGGATGCAGAGAACAAAAGTGGAATTTAACATTGGTTTTGTGGAAAACACTACTAAGTCACAAGTCACTTGGGACATATATGATAAAGATTTGGTTAAAAATATTTATTCATTTATGTTAACTGAACAAATTTTGGAGCTAAAAGTGCCTGTACACTCTTAAATATAGCCTTTAATTTATCAAATGCCTCCTGACATTTGTCAGGCCAATGAAACTTTGTTCTCTTACTCAACATTTGTCCAGCAATTATGGTAAACTTTGAGCAAAATTTCCCACAATATCCACCCAAAACTCACATCTGTTGATTTTTACTAACATGCACTAGGAATTCAGAGATACCTTGACCTTAACTCCTACAGGTTTATGTTGACCATGTCCTATGTCTTAAAAATATAATACTGATACTTTTAAAAACATGTAAAAACTCACCTTTGCGTAAATTAATTCTCAAATTTGCATCACCAATTTGATGAAAGAATTTCCTATTGGTTTCCATGTGATTTTTCTAGGCACTGATGTAGACTATGAGGTATATATCACAATTATCTAGACCAGAATCATATTCATTAAAATCTGGATGTTTACAGAAGATTTAACATACCAAACTGCATCACATTAACTTAATAAAGTATATATGAAGTTAAAAATGTAAAAAAAAATTTCTGTTTCTGTGAGTATTCCAGAAACATATTAAAAGGTCAAACATGGTTACATTTGTTGCATTTCTAATCTTGTCATTACAGTCATCTATTTTTGGCATTGGAAAAGAATCTGTTTTGGTGATGCAGTTGACTTTTCTATAGTCAATACACATATAGAATGTATTTCCTGGTTTAGGAATATATGGTGATCTCCAATTACTTCTACTTGCTTCAGTAAAATCCTTCTCCAGCAAGTACTGAATTTATTTTTTAAAACATTCCTGCTTGAAAGGATTCAATCTCAACATCATGACAGATTTTATTTGTTCATCTAGGAACATCAGGAAACAAACTATTATTCAAATTATAGTTTTAATTAACAAAATTCCTGTGGATGTAGAAATGAAATGAACAACTAAATGGGATATATATTACACAATTTTTACAAGATGATACTATTAAAAAACTAGACAGTATTAGTTAAAAAGTATTTGTTGGGGACCAACACCAATGTTCTGCCAAATGGTTTGTTAATGGAAGAATAGGTTGCAAGATGAGCCTTAGGTATCTTCTGATTGTGCTTCTATACCATTTGATAAGTATGACCAGATCTACATTACTTACAAACATTGCTTCTAATTTTGGGCCAATAAAATTGATTCAAAATCTTATGACCAGCCAAAGGAGCTTGATGGGCCAAACTAGGAATTTCCAGTCAATACAACTTCAAAACAATCTGATTGACCACTCATCAACTTACAGCAGATACCTCTGGTGGTCTCCATTTTCTGATAAGGACCCACTCTTTCACAAAATAACAAACTGGAAGCTATTTCTTATGCTGACTCACTAAAAAAATGAATGTCGATATGACCATCTATTCAGGAGTACATGTAGTAGTAATAACAAAATTTTCAGTCATCTGGTGAAAACCCCATTACAATATAATTTTCATTCAAGAGATGAAGCAATGACAAAATTTTCAATATGGATGCCATTCTAGCCATAATGAACATCAGATTAGCACCATTTTTATTTGGGACCAACCAGAAAGCACATGAAGATTTCTAGTGAAAACCCAATGTCAATCAATAAACCTTTTTTTTGAAGGGTTAGCAAAAACAAGATTTTCAATATGGTAGCCATACTGGATGTATGAGTGGCATAATTTGAGACCAAATGGACATCATCACTAGTCTTTCATTATAAATCCTATGCAGATGTGAACATTCATTCAAAAAGAGTAGTAATACCAAGATTTTCAAGACAGCCACTTTAAGGACCATGCAAGACCATTCTATAGTTGTAATAGTCTCAACCAGCACGTCAAACCAGAAGATTTGTAAATTTAGATCAGGAGATTGACTTCTTAACCTGTAGACTTTTTTATTGGCATAAATTTTAAATTCTTCAAAGGGTTTAAAAACAAAATAAAAGAGTAGTTTTTGCAATAATATGTATTCTCTTCATAGTACAATAAAACAGCAAGTTTTCAACACAAATTGGATTTAGATTTGATGTTACAATAATAATTAATTTAATAAGAGTCTTTACATTGTAATGAAAAAGGTAGATATTCATCTTACAGTTATCTGCAAAGAATTTTTAAAAACGTCCAATAGCATTTTTAGTTTCCTTTACAAGATTACTATTGGTGACCATGCACTGATGACATTAACTGTGACTATTAAGCTTCACACTAAACATGTTCTCAATGGTTCTCAACTAGGCTCAGCTTGCAAAAACTTCTAGTTTCAGTTTCCTGTTGTTGGGTTTGTAAGGCTGCCGACTGCATTCCAATGTGAGACGTTCCTGACTTGAAATTATGATGTATTTCTAAGTCTATCCTAAGGACTTCTTTCTCTTCATAGCGCAGGCACAAAAATCTGTTGGCAAGTTTCACCACTGCAAATTTAAAACAAAAAAGATTTTACTTATAAAAATAAAAACAATGAAAACTACATGATTTATGAATAATTTATACTACATGAATAATTTATTGAAACTTTAAAATTAATTAATTTTCTTGTAATATACTATTAAATGATATAAAGTACAGCCCAAGTATATTTTTGAAACCCCACATCAAATTGGGAGACAATACCCTCCACTTTTGCTCTGTGATAATGCTCCATGACAGAGCAATACCCAAAAATCAACACCATGCATCTGTTGGCATGCCAATGGCATCTCCACCTTGGAGAGGCTGATCAGCAATACTGATTGACATTTGAAAAGCCAATCAATGAAGACCACCCATGGAAAGATCAAAATGTTACTAGTGATTTAGTCAGATACCATTTCAGCAATCAGTGATCTTTATTTCCATTATACATATGGATAGTAGAAGTTAATTTTAAAAGTCTTGCATCTTTCATACATTAAGAAACTTTATGCCCTGACTTGACCAGCTTCTCCAAAACAGTGTAACTTTATCCTAATGTTTAAACATGAAAAGCAACCATCTGAGGTATGAACATTTAAAGTCTGATAGCAGCAGCTTCTATTTAAACACACAAACAGCAAAACAAAAAACAGAATTAACACTTAAATGCAAAGCATGTGTTTAGTGTGACTTAAGATTTTTAACGTAGCTTTCACAATTTTTCAGTCATATTGCTACAATATCTGCAGTGTGACAGTTTTTAGTGATGTCTAGCACTGGGGCATCATGTCCAAGACATATAGAATGATGTCCCACCCAGTCAAATTATCCAGATACCAGGTCAACCAGTCCTAACACTAACCTCCTAATGCTGAGTGCCAAAGCAAGGCAACTGTTAGTACCATTTTTTAAAGTCTTTGGTATGACTCAGTCAGGGTTCCGCCTGAGTTAGGCAGTAATGGCCCAGTTACACAACTTTATACACATGTACACCATGGACACCAGCATATAGGGGCAAGGTGAAGACATGCATACCCCACTCCCACCCTGATTTCACCTCTAAACATGCTTTGGCCTATGATCATAAAATTTAATAGCCGACCATTATATGTTTGCCACACACACCCCAAAAAAAATTCTCTAGGCACATTGATGTACACAAGTATGAACTAATTATTAATGTATGTCTACTGTATTGGACTGGCTTTTCAATTTTATGAGACTTAATTATTATTTCCTATTGAGGTATTTATTATTCTATCATTTATCACAAGATAGGTTTGATTCAAGTAAAGCAAAGAATGGCATAGTGTCCTTTTTTATACTACAAATTGAACTAAGGCAATAGTATTTAAGCATTTAGAAACTTGAATGGTCTACCCCTAATAAAGACTTAGTTTTTGTGAAAGTTCAGCAGAAATCAAGGTAGTGACCATTGTAAACAATATTGTGTTAGCATCAGAACACTGGCATACCAAATAGGAGACAATCGGGGCAAATCACTCTGGGCAGCACTTTTGTAGGGGCAGCAAAACAAGAAGAGGGGAAAAATGAAATAAAGATAGAAAACAAAAGAGAGAGAGAGAGAGAGAGAGAGAGAGAGAGAGAGAGAGAGAGAGAGAGAGAGAGAGAGAGAGAGAGAGAGAGAGAGAGAGAGAGAGAGAGAGAGAGAGAGAGAGAATGGGGGTAAAGGAGGATAATGTTTTGAAATTTTGGTGATGCCACCCTTGATGATGCCTCCACCCTGTTACAGTGCCAGTGTGGCCTTCGATGAGCCATGTTGACAGAGATCAAGTCAATAATATGCTTGCCAATGGCTGGCTTTAGTGCTAAAAGAAAATTTGACAGTTAAGTGAACTTAGGCTGATACAACAGTTGATACAGATCAATAACAATTATGGCTTATTAGAGATGTGGGTAATTTTGGCTGCAATGATTATTAACATTAAAACTGTACTAGTTTTTTACAAAAAAAATCGAATTAATCAGATTATTTTAATATTAAGTTTTCAAAAATCTATGACATTGACCATGTTACAACAGTCACAGCATAATTAAGTGGCAGAAACTAATTAGGGCAGAATATACAACATGCTGAGAAAATCACAAATGAAAATAATTAGAAGCAAGTGACTACATCTATTCATCAATATTTTGTTTAATTACACCTGCAAGCTGCTGTCAATCAGTCTAACAGTGCTGGACTGCATAATTTTAACATGATCTTGTTCTGTCTGCTTGGGTTCAAGCAACAAATATCAGCAATAGTGGATCAGGTATATTTAGTTTACAACAATGATGACATTTAGGATAGCAATATTAACAATGCCAATGACCTGAACAGTGGTAATGAAGCATTACCAAATGATGGATCAGATGACAGCAATACAGCCAGTCAATGATGTCAACAGCAAACTTTTCTGCACCACAATATCAGCAAGTTATACAGCAACATTTAAAAGAAGAAATAAATGTAAAACTGGATTCTACCTTTGCCAATTTGTCTGTTTTCAATGATGCTGGTCACTGACCAAAAACTACAATGGCTAAACTTAGAACGGAGCTCATTTTGAGAGGCACTGGAACTCTCCAGATGAAGAATGAACCATTTGCCATAACTAAATGTCAGTTTGGTGAAGGTGAACATAATACATGTAGATCATTTTCAAAACATTGGTTCTTCAAAATGCTAGGAAATAGAGAAAATATTTTGAGGTCTTGGATGCTGTACACCACTCAAAGAGAGAACTCTAATGCTTTTGTTGTCAACTTTTAACTGAAATAAGAGTGTTTGGCAAAATCCAAGGATTCAGTGCTTGGACAGTCCAAAAGTTGGAGAATATAAGTCAAGCCAGTATCATATGACTGTCTTCAACAGCTGGAAAGATATGGCAATGAGACTGTAGGATGGTGTCATGACTAATCAACAAGTTAAGAAGCTAACTTTTGGAGAAACTGCAAAGTGGAGAAATATTCTCAAAGAATTTTGAATGGAACTACATTCTTCACTAAACAAACCTTCCTGTTTAGGAAACACAGGAAAATCCTATCTTTGGAAGGTGAGTTTTTAACTCATGGAATTTTCTTGAAGGGATGAAACTGCTAGGAAAGTAGGATACTGTTATTAGAGAGCATCTCATTATGGTTATATTTGGGATGGTTATGTTTGGGATAATACTTGTGTCATATCTTTCACCTAATAATCAAAAATACTTTGTAATTCTTGAAATTGTGTTCAGGCCACAAAGACTGATTCTGTAAAAAGTATGAAGCTGAATACTTTACTATCTTGTTTAATATAACTCCCAATTTTTCACATGCTGACCAAATGTGTCAGATATTCATTGTGAATGAAGGATAAATATAGTTCAAAGAATCATTTATTGATACTTTTCAACTTAATGGAAAGATCGCTGAAACTGTAAAGAATCAAATTCTGATGAAGCTTCAAGAGGAAAACCTAAATTTTTATAATGCAGAGGCCAAGGTTGTGACATTTCTGTGATTACTGCAGACATTCACACTGGAGTTTAATTGAGACTTCTGCAGTTAAAACAAATAGCTATCCTTATTCCATGCAGAAACCACAACTTGACTATAGCTGTTCATGTGGCTGCTTTCTATAAAAATGCAGTAAAATTTTTTGGCACTGTCAAAAATTTTTAGCTAATTTTCTCTTCTTCCACACATTGATGATACATTCTTCAGAAACCTGTTCCAAAAAATGTAAAATGGATATGTAAAACTGAGACTGTAGTGCAAAACATGATGCTATGGAGGATGTGGTATCTTGATGAAACTGTTGATTCACTGGAGGAGCTACAAGAAGGTAAATCAGAGACAGCTGAAACCAGGAACAATACTCACTTTGACACCATTGTCATACTCCTTCATATTGTACATGTAACTGTAGTTTTGGACTGCAATACTAGAGAAGATGGAAAAAACACAGAAGTATTTACAAACAAAAGTTATCACAATGGATTGTTTCACAAGTAGGATAAATGTTTCAGGTATATACTTCAACAAAGAGATGTCTAATTACAAAGGCCCAGATGACTGCTGCCAAGTTTTGCAAAGAATTAAAGAGAGTCATGTTCAGAAGTAATCTCAAATGTCAGGATAAAAGGTAGACAATGTTAAACAAACCTGGCTCAGAGAAATCAATACAGCACATAGAAATTGTCAAACATATGTGCGAAGAAACTGAGTACAGCTCTCAGCAAAATTAGTTTAAATTCAGATTTCTCACAAGATTTGAATGTTTTATGATTCCTGCAAATAAGGATGACAAATTACAGGCAAGAAAGCTTAAACCTGGGAAGCAATGGAACTTTTACAATGGACTGGGGATATGCAGAATATCATCCAAAATATTACCATTGCACTACACATATTTTTAAAATGTGTGTCAACATAGTGAACTGCAAGAACAGCTTTTCAAAACTCACACCAATTAAGATATATTTAAGATCCACAATGACCGAGGCATGGCTGACCAAACAGGCCATGCTGTCCATTGAAATGGAGATGGCTGGAATAATTAATTTTGATGTCATTCATGACTTTACAGCTGTAAAAATGAGCAAAATTACATTGTGACCTACAACATTAGATATTTTTGATTATTAGATATAGATTTAAATTAGTGATGCTGACATGATTACAATGTTGTTAACACATTTTTCTTTGTTAATAATTATGTATTTCAATTAACTAACAAGATTCAATAGCTAAATAAAATAAGCAACAGAGGGCAACATCCTGGACATCTATCCTGGGTGGCATTTTAGCTCCCTATGCCACTGCATTAGAAGATATCAATTTGAACTTGGGAAAGGCAAGTTTCACACAAATGACTTCAAATATTGCACTTAATATATGTAGGTCAATTTATGATCCAGTCATTAGCAATGGAAGTTTGGCTGATAGACATTTGAACAGCCAATAAACGAAGACCATCCATGGAAAGACTGATACTTTATGTGAGACTTACAATCTAACACCATTTCAAGAATTAAGTGATATTAATTTCTATCAAATATACTAGAACAATAAAAAATTTTAAAAAAAGTCTTGTATATTCTCTATAGTTAGATAAGACTTATCAATTCATTTTCCAATATGTTTACACTTTTATTCAAAGAAATCTGAACAAATTTATTCATTAAAGCACAACACACCTGTGCAAATTTATCCTGCTACTTAAAAATGAAAAGTAATCCTTTAAGGTTTGGACAATTAATTCTAGTTTAGAGCCACCATTGTTGTTTTAAAAAAAAACAAGAGCAAATTCTTAATTTACAGACCACACAATGACCCAGTCACAAAAATGAATACTTATTCAAATTTAACTCAGTATACATGTACTGCAAGGGACTGGCCATTTAATTTATGGGGTTAGATTGTTCCTTATGAACCAGAAAATTATTGTTGTTTCATTCATCACAAGATAAATTTATTTTAAATAAGAAAAAGATAGCATAATGTCCTTTTTACAAATCTCAAGTTAAAATCACCCCTCAATAACACTGATTAGATGTCAGAAGAAATAGTCCAATATATTACTCAGGACTCACACATGGATTAACTACAGTAACTTGTTTAATATTGTTTCACTTCAACTAAATGTTAATGCATTTTTGTTGTAAAACATGACATATCTTCCATTATTGTGCTATTCACTGCAGGGAGGGCAATATTACTGACTTGCATGTGAATTTTCACAAAGTATACATATATTGAATGAACTGCAACAGAAAAAAGGAAATGACTGCATCTGTATATTACAATAACATAGAATCATTGCACCAAATGTACTCAAAATAGATCCACTAACACTTTGTTAAGTACATGTATTTGCTTTATTTTAAGCAACATGCAGAAAGCACTAAACCAATTTGTGATATACCAGTATCTAGAGACCAAACTTTGTATTACTTCTGCTGATAGGTCCTTTCAATTGCATAAAATCATTACATCACATTTGAGAAATGTTTATTTAACAGCCACCATTTTAATGAGAGAGACATTGTCCAAGATATAGAGAGATCAGGAATCGATCCCATATCTTCTACTTAATCCATTTTTGCTGCAAAGTAGTATACCAAACACAGGAATCTGATAAATAGTACTGAAAGAAAATTGGTTTGCATGTTTTCTTGTTTGTCTCAAAAGCCAAATGCTCCAATAGCCACAAATAGAAAACTGCACTGAAATAATTAAATGCCTTAGATCTATATTACAAATAGATTTTTATCACATTATTTCCATGACTGGCAAGTTTGTTTTTTTCTATCATGATAAAATTTTTTTTATATTTTTTGTTACTTTACAAGAACAAGTAATAGGAAACATATGGATATAACCATGCAGACTTATGCCTCAAAATTGTTAACAGTTAAGATTTGACAATTTTCCACATTATTATTCATTTCAACAATACTCATGGTCAGAATAATTTGGAATAATTACCAAACTTCTTTTAATGATGATCTAGATAAATTGGCACCTCTCTCTCAATGAACCAAAAAAGATCATGCTTGCATGAGTCATACACAATAAGCCTGGCCCATTTCTTTGAGACCAACATCCTTGATGACTCCACATGAAAGCAAGGTGTGCAGTACAATTCTCTACAAGCCACTGTGGTAATCCATCAGGATATACAAAGAGATGGTAGAGGATTCTTTCCAACCTCTCTTCACCACCACTACAATGTATGGGAGTTCCCAAAATATATGTGATCAGTACTATATTTTATCCAGGAACTGAACTTAATTTTTATATGCATGTAATATCAAAGATGCATACCTTTGAAACACAATACAAATCCAGTAGTTTTGTTACTCACCTGCACCCACTTAAAACTCTGATATCCATGCAATGTTGAACTTCTAATATTTTTGGCATTGGGATAAAATACACATTTCAGAATTATGCCTTTTTTTTTTTAAAAATGCAAACACTGACCTTAAATGTTCATCTTAAAATATCTTAAAATAATAATAATTAATCATGAAAAAAAAATCGAAATACTTACTACAGTGTATCAGCCAAAGTAATGTATTAAGGTCAGTCTCTCCAACTTATCTCCCTTCTGGCAATGGTTGGCTGATTTTCATTAAAGGCTGAAAAGACATCCTGGCCTCCTTTTATTCCTTTACTACTTAGGATGCCTTAAAAGCTGTCTCCTCCTTGGGATTAAACTCCTGGTACTCCAATAATAAGATAATCAAAATAACAGCCTTGTATGTACTGTTGGTTGTTATTAAACAACTGATATGCCACAGACCATCTCACTGATCACTGTACTGCTGAAACATATTCATTCCCTAATATGTAGACTGATTCTGGGTGATTGCTCTAAGGTGTTGACAGAATATGTAAAATTATTTGTTTGTGTGTGATATATGAGAGAGAGAGAGAGAGAGAGAGAGAGAGAGAGAGAGAGAGAGAGAGAGAGAGAGAGAGAGAGAGAGAGAGAGAGAGAGAGAGAGAGAGATCTTTAAACACAGCATTAACAATTTTTCAGTCATATCAGTATGATGTCTGCATTGTGGAAGTTTATAGTGCTTTGCAAACAAAATATTTTTTAACAAACATTCTTTTGAGCTTCAACCATGGTAGACTTTAAATATTAAGAGATTTGTGCTGTAGACTACCTATACAGTGTTAGTTTGGCCTACTACCAGTAGAATTACATGTATGCCATTTTCATGTAGGACCAAACTGAATCATGGGATGAATGTGTGCAAATTTTCATGACAATTGTCCAAGAGGTATAGGAGGAGTAGCAGTAACAAACTAGTTCTGAAAGACAGACAGAAGAACCAAATACCAACTTTTGTGATATATGACCTATTGCACTATACAATCCAACTGGAGTATCTGGAGTATGTAAAAAAAAAAATCATCAACATAACCACCAGGTCCCTAAGATATCTGGGTTCATAAAAACCAGTAACATAATTTTTAAGATGTCCTTCACCATTACTCCTGTCTCTTGCTCTTGTGTTTAACTGGAATCCATTGGCACTGCATGTTACAATAAAATACAAAAAATGCTTAATTGAAAACAAAAAGATACTAACCTGGTGTTGTTATTATTTATTACATTTTTATCATCATGAGCAATTTATTAAAGCAAAGATATATGTACTCCCTATATCATATGTAGTGTATGCATTCATACTATAGCATGAATCACTTATACCTTCAGGCATTGAAATACAAATAATGTTTGGCTGTACTCTGAGTTTTGAATATGTTATCATGACTGAAAAAATGAATCCAAGAAAATCACAAACCAGAGTGACCAAACATCAATGGAATGCTTTCAGGCACCCACCATTCATATATAACAAGGTGTTATGTGCAAAATAACCAAGATTGTATTTTATCCAGGTCAATATATGACAGTACTGTCATATATTGTGCAAATAAAAATCAATACATGTAAATGCACATTCCCAGTGAGGGCAAAGGACAATCCTTTTGCTAGCAAGGGTTACAAATAGTATTATTAAGGCAAGTTAATCTGGAGTATACTACTTACCCTGCAGGCATCAACAATTATGATTCCAGAGGACAAAACAAATAGATGCCAGAGTGGTGAATAAACATATCCAGTAACTAGCAGTAAACTCATTCTTTGACTTATGGGCCAGATATCAAATACCAATATTATTTTATTGCAAAGCAAAGCAGCCCTGGTAACTGATTTTGGGTCCTTTTAAGCATGCTGATTCTTTTAATCTTTTGGGTTGTTTTTTTTTTTTGCAACCAACTGTGGTTCCCTTTACACAGAAATTTAGAAAATAAATTAAAACAATGGGAACCATTTTTTGCCAAATGGAATGAACAGATATTACCAATAAGAAAATAAAACAAAATTAAGATGAGCTCGAACCTGAAAACTAAATTATAGGGCCTTGACTAACATTGCATACAAGCCATAAATTGATCAGAATGTCTTACTTGTCCTGATGGTAACAAATCATGACAATTTACAAACATGTACAGAAAATTACAAAATCTTACTAATAAATCAGAACTTGTATGGACAGAATGGCTCAGAAAATAATACCTTTATAATTATTGAACTGTTATTGCAATTTACATGTAGCACCTGCAGCTCTAATCACAAAGTAAAGCTTAGATTAAAAAAATGGCTGCCTTCATTTACTTTAATTAAAGCAATTGATCAAGACAGTTACCTATCACATTTTTTAAATAAGAACTGAATCCATACCATTACAAGTTTAGTACTTTCTCTAGAACTGAAAGTTTAGATGGTACATTTTCCACTTTATATGATTATATGAAAAGAGGGATTTCTCTTCTTAAAGTGTACAATAGATTTACTGAAGTAAACAAAGGCATGATTTGCAAATATCATACATGATTTTATTAATGTATTTAGTTTTCAACATGATTACTTTTAGAAACAACTAAATCCCACATCTGCATACTATAATAGAGCATAAGTTTATGCAATTGCATCTTCAAAATCAAATCCAAATTGGCCAATAATACCAAAAATGTCTATTTATATAATTTGCTTTTATTATCTGAAAATATCTTCCCTCTGTATGAAAAGTCTTCTTACCAACATCACACCAAACTACTGGGACATAGCCTAAAAGTTTTACCAACATCACACCAAACTACTTGGACATAGCCTAAAAGTCTTACCAACATTACACCAATTTACTGGGACATAGCCTAAAAATCTTACCAACATCACACCAAACTACTGGGACATAGCCTAAAAGTCTTACCAACATCACACCAAACTACTGGGACATAGCCTAAAAGTCTTACCAACATCACACCAAACTACTGGGACATAGCCTTTTTCACTAAACAGATCACAAAATTTTTGAAAATCAGCATAAACAGACATCTCTAGCACCAAACAATTTTACTGCAGGAAAGTTAAAAGAAACCAATCTTAACAGTCTTCAAATCTCACAATTCTGACACCTGCTATCACATGAAAACTTGTTCAGCATTTGTAAATTTGATTTAAAATTAGTTATAGATATTGATTAGTTATAGATATTGTAAAATCTTATCATTTAATCTGAATTTCATTTTATGGGTTTCACTTTTAACTATGAATTTAAAGTGCCTAATGTATAATGTAATTATACAATTGTAGTTCATACATTTGAATGCATAGTTAAATATAACCCAAATCTTGTCCTCTGAGTGAGAGTCAAGTTGACATAGATTGCTCTTCCTTGATTTGCAAGTTGGGTTACCTGTCTATGCAACCCTACAGGTGTTTTATGATGCCTGCTAACTATTTAGGTGTGGCAATAAATCAGGAACCTGATATGCTGTCAGCAGGTGACAAGAGAAGGACATTTACATATGTAATAAATGTTACTCTTTCTGATGGGTAATACTCCCTCCATATCAAAAACTATGTGATTCTTTTACATCTCAATATAGCCAATGCCCCCAACAAAATACAGCTGTACTATACTCTACAGACCAACCATTTAATTCAATTGAAAGGGGTGAAATATTTGCTCTGAATGTTAGAAATATATATATATATATATATATATATATATATATATATATATATATATATATATATATATATATATATATATATATATATATATAAAATCTTGGTCAGAAGGAAACTCCCCATCATGACACAGATTTTCTTTCCAGGAAATGGTCAGTCCCTTGCTAATATTGAGAGGTATTAGGTTCTGCAATGTTTACATTCCTAATTTATGGCATTTAGTTTCCTACTATTCTAGCTTTTTGTAGGGACCCCATGTGGGTCTAAGGCAACTGTCTTTACAGATCACTGATATCTCACCTCTACCCTTGAGTCTTTGGCCAACATAGGTAAATATGAGAAAACTTGCCAACAAATGCCTGTGGTTTGGTGGTTTCTCTGGGGTTCTTCATCCACCAAAATACTTGCCATCATGTTCTGAAAAATGGCACTAAACTGACATACAAAAAAATCTCTGTATCTCCACTGGCACAACCTGACTGCATGGTCCAATCAATCAAGAGGGAAATATACTGTGATAAGTTTGAATTTGAGCCCTTTATGACTGATATAAAAAGAAACCTGAGCATGGGACTTCTTAATTATTTCATCAACTCAACCATCTCCAAATGGCAAATACAATTTTTACTAACAAACCAATGAGAAATAGGTTTTGCTCAATTCAACAGGCTTCTACTAATACTGTTGTACATTTTTTGGAAAAAGTACAATTATAAAGATTAGTTCTCTATCTATAAATTGTAACATCAAATAGAATGTCATTTCAAATGTTGCTGTCTAACATTTGCAGAAATTACTATCTACCAATATTTTGGTATATGATTCCACATATGATAAATTTTGCTTTAAAAATAATCTGACATTTAATATAATTTAATAAGAAAAAGAGGAAAATATGTTTGCCAAAAAATTAAATATTTGATGTCCTCAACCAGTATGCATTTAGTACTTGTATAAATATGTATTGCTATCAAAACTGACCATTTTTTTAAAAATCCTTATACCAACTGTTATCATGATTTGCTAAGATTTCTAAAAGTGTACATGGCTTACAATAATAAAACAAACAAAAAAACTGAACCTTTCCTACTATGCACCCATTAGACTTACTGAACATTTGGCAACATGCATGCCATACCCAACTCAATTTGCACTTGTTTTATATCCTATACATCTTAGATCTTTTAACCTAACACCCTGAGGCATGAGCTGGTGGGATGCACTGTGGTCCTTTAGATCCATGGTAAGCAGTTTATGCTCATCTTGGATTAGGCCAATATGGGTAAGTGAGAATACTGCCAGTTGCTTCCCATGGGTCAGTGGTTCCTGGGTTTCCATCAATTATACAGATTGCCATGTATATAGCTGAAAAATGGTGTTAAACCCCAAAACAACAACAAATCTTGTGGTGGGATGTTTATAATTTTTAACATAGCTTTAACACTTTTTCAGTCATATCCCTATGAGGTCTGCAGTGTGGCAGTTTAAAGTGATGTCCAGCACTGGGGCATCATGCCGAAGACATGTAGCATGATGTTCCACCCAGTCACATTATCCTGACACCAGGCCGAAGACATGTAGCATGATGTTCCACCCAGTCACATTATCCTGACACCAGGCCGACCAGTCCTAACACTAACCTTTTAATGCTGAGTTCAAGCTGAGGCAGCAGTTAGTACCATTTTTGTAAGTCTTTGGTATGACTTGACAGGTGATCGAACCCACAACCTCCAACATCTGAGGCAGACACTCTAACCACTAGGCCACCAGAATGGTTCCAACAAATCTTGTACTTCTTTTGCAAATTCAGCTTGTAAGTTATGTCACTGCTGAATATATGTGAAAGTTTTTAGTTAAACATCCCTACTAAAGGTATGATGTAAATATTTGTTCTACTGAGTGTCATTTCTGTTCCAGATTTTTCCAGTTGTCTCAGTTTAGAATTATCCTGCTTTACTAGTTTTCCTGCAAAATATATACATACAAAATTAATTTTCTTTACAAAAACAATACTATGCAATTTGACCAAACAATGGCATGCTGAGCCACTCCAGTTTTAAAATTAAACATAAAACTGAAAACACCACAAGTTACTACCTTTAAAACACTTAAAGCTGATGGTAGAGTTTTATCTTATCAGGTCCTCAAAAAAAATCTTGTTTACTGAGACAAAATTTAATGTTAGTTTCTACTGTTAGTATTCTTCATTCTTTTAATTTATGACTCATTAATACACAATTAATTTGTTAACAAAGTACCATAAACATATTATACCCCTACCCCATGTTTAACTGGAACTATGTAGGTATTAATGGAGCATTATATGGATCACTCTGGAAACTACTGGACAACAGGTGTCTTTTACTTGGATATTCCAATGATGCATGTGGTTTTCAGGAATATTAAGTTACTAGCAGAAACTATTATTTGTCAGACCTATCATGACAGTGACATTTAAATTCTGAGTCAGGTAATTTTATTACATAAATGCAAGCTAATCATAGATTGATCAAGAAGGTACTCTACAATATATGTTATTATGTCATACCTGTTTTCCTTTTACCACAATGACCCTGACCTTTTACCTTATGACCCAGACCTTTTACCTTATGGACCCTGTTATGTGTCTTGGCTCATACAGAGTAACAAAGAAAAGAGTAAATCCAACAAGCTTTGTAAAATTTAGCAAATAATTTATTTCCCTAGAAAATAAGGTAAAAATATGAAAAAAAGACCTTGGGTTTGTGAATCTAATCCAAAATTAATTCCAGAATTTAAAAGTATAAGTCCTACCACTAAAAAGTTCTAATTGAATCAAAGTTTGAATCCTGATGAAGTTCAAAGATGGAAAGCAATGATGTCTTCTATATCCTGTTTAGTGTTGTCATGTCAACAGTTTTTTGCTGAATTTTATGAATCAAGAATAATATTCTGGCTTTAGAATTCCAAATTATTTCCAATAAATGTCTTTGTCCAAGAACTTTGATGAACACAAATATTTTTCAAGGTGAATAAATTATTTTAAATCAAAACATTAAACTTGAACTGGTTTCACAAAATACATTTTAGCTTGGAATAGTACCAATTTACAACTAAATTAAAAATACTTTAATTTATTAGTTTTATATGCAGTTTTAGATCATATGACAGTGTCACATGGTCATTTAGATCAAATGGCATAGTATAACCATAAGCCAACTGACACATACACCATGGATGAATTTGATTCTACTGAAGAATCTTACTAAAGATTCAATAATAAAAATTTTTTAAAAGGTTGTTTACAACAGATCTGGCACCAAGGCAAGTATGACCTTGATTATGACTAATGATGTTCACTCTGTGATTACCAATTCCAATCAAAGTTAGGAACTAGGTCAGTTAAAAAAAATACAATGTAGCAACACTACTTTAATCAAGCTAAAAAGAGCTGAACTAAATTTTCTCAAAAAATGTCAATACCAGTGAATAAAGTTATATTACAATAACATGTAATGAAATAAAAATAAAAAAAAAATTTTTAAAACTAACACACAAACTACATATATGTAACACCCCCAAAAACATTTGACCTATTTCTTCCCTAATGTGTAGGCCCTACACATACTTTTGTTAAGATACATGGTCTATTATTCAAAAACCATTTTTCTTTGGTCAGTCCAGGTGATCTTAACTTTTGACCACAAAATCAACATGCTTCTTTCTTACCCTATCTAAACCAGCTTTTGTGAAATATATGGTCAAGAACTTAGTGTTGCACCTTGGATCAGCTGCCAAGAGAACATTTTGTATTTTTAAGACTCTGTGGACTTAAAAAGGTAACAGAAAGAAGTGAATTCAATAAGTTTATACAGTTGTTTTTCCATTGAATACAAAGTGAAAATTCACAAGACAGTATCCTGAGTTAAATCCCAAATGTTCTATCACAAGTCCAAAAGTAAATAGTGACTGAACGAATTCCAAAAATTCTGGATATGTGATGTACAATAATCTGATGTATCACAATGATATAATCCAGAATATCTTGGAAAGAATTCACAATAATCCAAAAAAAGCATTTAATCTAAAAAGTCAATGAGCACTTAGTAATTCCAATGAATCTGATTTGGATTTTTAACAATGCATCATTTTTTTAAAAATTGTATTGCTATTACTCCACAGTGTGACAGTTTATTGTGATGTCTAGAACTGGGACATCATGCCACAGACATAAGGCATCATGTCCAACACAATCACATTATCCTGACACCAGACCAACCAGTCCTAACAGTAACCTCTTGATGCCAAGCACTTAATGTGATGGAGCTGTTACTACCATTTTTATAAGTATTTCGTTTAAAACTAACAAAGTTTGAACCTGCAACCACATGTATCCAAGGCAGATGCTCTAACTACTTAACCACTAGAACAGTAATTCCAGTAAATAATTTAAATAATTGATTCCTCTCAAATTATATCTGAACACAATTATAAAATCTAATCATTGATTCCCAATGACTGATATTAAAAACTGAAATCAAAACTTTGTTTACAAAACCTATATATACTTATTTCACTTGAAGTAAAACAATAAAATGCTCAGGATGTAGGTCATTCCACTTAATAACCACAGCCAGGAATAGACAAATCAAAGTTTTCACAGCAATAATCACACCTAATTAAATGCACCTACCATAGAAACTTTGGCAACTGACCATGTTTTAGTAGAATTAAAGCTAGTAACTTTGAACATCAAATCATACACAAATTAGAGAAATATCACTGTTTAATACATATCCTAATCAAAATACATTATTAAGTCCAGTCTGCAGACAGTATAGACCCTGATTTGCCACTACATGTGCCAGAGTTTATGATGCTTGTTGTACTGATTATTCCTAACTGCTCAAACCTATAACTGCCAGCACATTATGTGATGGAAGATATTGGTATATAAAGATTGCTTTTTGATTCAACTTTTAAGAGAGTATAGACATTAATGGTTCTACATGCACCACCATATCATATGGTAACTGCAATAATCATATATAAGCAAGTACAATCATTTATAGCCTAAATGAAACTGAAACCTTGTATCATTTATTTGTGTCATCTGATACCAAGTTAGATCTGGCACAGATGGTGTCAAACAACAGCAATGGTACAAGGAAAAAGATGATGCATTTCCTACTAAACTGGTTTTAAAATTTTAGCAATATATATATATATATATATATATATATATATATATATATATATATATATATATATATATATATATATATATATACAGATGCACACACACACACATATACTAATTATTTCAAGTAATGGGCATAACTGACTCAGATGCACAAATCAATTCTGAGAATTTTAAAAGAAAATATTTTATTTAAGGGTCAGCAATGAAAATTAGAGATAGTCAGCCCACCAGAAATGTGCAATTTTTTTGCCTCAATGAGCTATAGTTACTGTATTTAGATGCAATGTACTGTTTAAAACACAAGACCCAAGCACCCAATCAAGTTACTGTACTGATTAACTTGTAGATGTAATAATAAGATAGCAAACATAGATCCTTTATAATTATCCCCAGAGTTAACAAAGGTAAGAAACAGGCGTGAAAATCACAATATCCTTTTGTCAAAATTCATAATCAAGTTGATGAGTATTTAGTAGGTGTTTTAACATTAAAAAGAGCACTAGGCCTTGCATTAAGCCCATTAAAAAAGCCTGACACAGTATTCATCAAAAGCATTGCAAATAATTCCAACCATTGGAAAAATTTAAATGCCAGGTAAACTATGTTTATTTTGGTTTGTTCTTGTCCCCATACTTTTAGAAGCAAAGGAAGATGGAATTTTAAACATGCAATTATTACATGTGCTGTGCAACTCCTTGTACCATTATGCTAGAAATGTTTTCACCCTGATGCAGACACTTTTTAAGTTGTATTTAAGTCTTGTATTCTATTTCTTTAAGTCTGGTTACAAGCAAGGAGATTATCAAAATTTTTCAACTGCATCCCAACTAATTCCATTTTCATCTCAAATTCTGACAAAGTTAGGAACCCATATTGACCTTGTATAACAAGATGTTATTGAACTGTTTATAAAGCAGAAGTTTCTTGGATACTCTTATTCATTGCATTGTGGCTGCCATCTCTTACAATAATGAATAACCAGTTTCACTTTTTTATCAACTTTAGATTCCTGTGATCATATTTTCTATTTTTTCACAGGTGCAACTTTAAACAAAAATAATCAATAACACAATGTAACAATCATTGGAAATGCACATTAAAATGGCAGAGTTTGAAAGAGAAACATTGACTAGCTCATTGAAATAGCATGAAAGAACTGTGAGAAAATTGTACTCTGCTCACAATGATTAGTTGAGTAGATTTTATACAAGTTCAAGATAAAGGAAATCTCAGTAGAAGCATGTAAAGAATGATAAGATAATAGCCAACCCACCCTATGGTCTGCCTCTAAATTAGCCACCATTATCTCTAAATTTGCATTGTACACAGCTTCAAAAAGGCACTTCCTCTCTATACTTAACTAGTGATGAAAAAAAAAGAATAAACATACAGGTATTTAATCATGTGCTTTTCATAACCTCTTAAAAAAATTTTCCTCCTAAACAATTTGTAGGTGAACAGAATTTCTAGACCACTTTCTTTCACAATGTTCTTTGCTTTGATGCACAAACAATCCATAAATAACTAAAATGATTTAAAAATTCAGCACTTTAGTAGGGACATTTGAAATGATCAAATGTTTTCTAATTTTTCTGGTCTTGTACATAGCCATATTGGATAGAATCCACTTTTCAAGAAATGTTATGCTTCTGCAGTCTAAAAGCAATACAAGCAGAATTTTTACAGCACACTCACCTTAGGGACATTAATCATTTGGTTTAAATGGTCTAGCTCTATGGACTATGTAGTGAGTGTCAACAACAGGCATTTTTGTTTATGCTAATTAATTAAATGATTATTTACAAGACTTATAATTAGTTTTAGATTTTAAAAATGTTGATATTAGAGACAAGATGGTAGATTAAGTTTATCCAACTAGCAAGAATAACTTGTATATCATTTTAAAAGAAATAGATATCTTATACATGAATTCTGACAATCTTTGCCTACCCTTTCCTATAAACTTCATTTATTTAAGATTTATATTTTGAGTGAGAGGTTGAAAGTGAGTGCAAGTCTGATCAGATATATTATAATCATTATATGTTTTCAAATCAACTACTGGACAACTAATTAGTAAGATATTGAATCTTTAGTTTTAATGTAGGAAACACATATTCTGTGTACCAGAAACAGTCAAGGCAGTTATAGAAATATGACATCAGTATGTCTCCTGTGAAATCGCTAGGACTAATATACACTGAACTTTGAATTTGAACCAGAGGTGGAAATTTGGAGACAGTGAAAGTAACTATTAAAGAAATATGATGCCTAGACATTTGTTTTGTTTTCTCTACCAGCCATTTCCCCAAAGTAGCTGCCTCCCACCCAACCATTCAGCTACTACAGTACCCTACCAAACAGTCAATGTTTTTGTAAAAATGATATATGTAAAATAAAGAATTGTGACCACATTTATGTTTGAGAAAATTACACCAGATGTTGATGATAGTGATGTCATGAATGTAAATGTCACAATAAAAAATTGTAAGATGATCACTTAAGTCCCCTTTCTTGCATAAACTATTTTTCCAGTATCTGAATGTCATAAAACTGCAGTCTGGGTAGATTATCTTTACCTTTATGCATGGCATGTTTTTCTCATCATTAACCTCTAATGCTTGCTAATTTCCAGCAACATGATTAATATTATACTGTTATTATATGTAATTTAATTACTTGCACCTTCATGACCCTGATTCAGAGATTGGTAAACACAGAGTGAAAATCATTGATCCTAATCAAGGTATTTCTTGGCTGACTGACAGCTCTGATGTAAACATCTTTTTTTATTTATTAATATTATAGTAAGATTCATTCAGTACAACTGAAACTGTAAATAGCCTATGTGCTAATTGACATTTTTTACTGCATTATTTGAACTAAGCACCATGTGACCCCCATCACATGATCTAAAATTGTGCATAAAACTAATGTTTTTCATGTTTTCAGTCAGTCAATTTACACTTTAGAGCTCAGTGTTTTTATGTTGATGCCACTTTGATTTAAAATTCTTTTATTTTTCTGATTTAATAATTTATTTTCCCTGGAAAATGGTGCTCATAAAAATTCTTAGACAAAGACATTTGTTGGAAATTTATTCAGAAATTCTAAAGCTGGAATATTATTCTTGATTCATAAAATTCAACAGGGAACTGTTGATACAATAGCACAAAATAGGATATAGATGTCATTGCCTTCCATCTTGGAACATCATCATGATTCGAACTTTGATTCATTTAGATCTGTTTTAGTGATAGGACTTGTATATTTAAATTCTAGAATTAATTTTGGATTAGATTCACAAACCATTAAGTCTTTTTCATATTATTACCTTGTTTTCTTTATAAAATAAAAAAAAATTTTATTTAAATTTACAAAGCTTGTTGGCTTCACTCTTTTCTTTATTAATTGGTACAAGCCTAGACAATACAAAAAGGGTAATTTTTTAATAGCCAAATATCATTTATACCATTTTCAATTTCTACCCAAGTGCAGATACATGTAAATCTAATAACAGAGAAGCACAATCTTTGACTTTGTGTTGTATTTAATCAATTACTTGAAACATTATTTGCATTTTTACAGAAATTAAATTTGTCAAGTTCGGAACTATTTCAGATTGTTATCTCTTGGTGGATATTGTCTGAATATATCATAGGTAATTCAGAAAAGAAATGTACAAGACCAATCATTTTGTGGAAAAAATAATCCAGTATATGTAATCATACAACTTCTGAAGAGCAAATATTGCTTTTAAAAAAAATAGAATTCTGCATAATGCTGAAATACTGTGCTTTGGGATGAGGACTATTTATATGGAAACTGGGCCCCAAAAGAGTCCACCAAAATTCTGGCAATAGGACAGGTTATGACTTAGGTGGATATGATGCCATACATAATGACCTCATGCCTAAAACTAGCTCTGCATGGGCAGTGTCTAAAGCTGCAGACAAACTCTGAAACACTGCAATTAAGTTTCAATAAGTAGAGTAATTAAAACGGTGTATGCAATGTCATCTCCATAAAAGTGCAAGTCAATATTCTTTATTTCAGTAATGTTGGTTCCAGTCCCAGTATACATGCCCAAAAGATCACTATCCTGAAGTGCTGCACTTCTTACAGTGTAACAGTCTGACATCAAGTACAGGTTTTTGTCTAACTAATAAAGGAATTATGGACTGTAGACTTTGAAATGAAATAACACTATCAATATATTTTATAATGGAATGACACACCAACATTTATCTTAACAATGTTTTCCTCTAATGCATTGATTGATGTATTAATGTAATTGTATTGAAATGTATTGATGCATCAATGTAATTTTTAAAAAATGCAGTGTTCATCATGAACTAATAGTAAATTAATGGGACAGATGTTACAAAATTTTCAAAAATAATGTCCCCTTCATATATACCTGCCTCAATAAAAAATTGATGCCAAGAACATTTAAATATTGAATACCAGCTAATGTAAACAGGTAATCCTCAGCATAGATATCTCTCAGCATGCTGTAATGACTTGTATTCTTTATAATATATTTTGTTGACTAAGTCCAAAAAAGTTTTTTAGTATACTGTTGTTATAATTAGGGTAGAGGTAGTTTTTGCATGTGTGTGTGTGTGTGTGTGTGTGTGTGTGTATATATATATATATATATATATATATATATATATATATATATATATATATATATATCATATGGCAAATAACAACCCTCTCAAGCGTACTAGATCCACCAAGGGATCATCAGGGATTAATTAAAATAGATGCAATAAACTACAGTACGAAACTAGTAACTAACTAGCCTAAGCGCTTTCGACTCTTAATGAGTCTTTTTCAAAGGCAAATACAAAACATAGTTACGACAAACAAATAAACACAAAAACATTGTGTTTGTAAACCTCTACATTTCTGTCTTCACATGTGCTAAAACTATAAATACAACCAGCTTGTATAGACTAGTTGCAAAACGTTGTATAATTCCCTAAAAGTCTACAAGCCAAAGCAACATCTATTTTTACTTTGTGTACATATGTAACGCAGATTATATCCCGGATATTTGATTCTATACCGGTTATTCTTATAGTAAAAATTGAAGGATAATAAGAAGATTTAGAAAATGTTAAATTCTACTAGTTCATAGTTTTCATTTTCTAGTCTTCTTGGTTTAGACCGCTTGGTTTGGTTTCAATGTTCTAAGGCGGCGTATCCAGTATGATTCCTTTTCCTTCCTGGTTTCGGAACTCCAGCTGTGGTTGTTAGCAATAGCGATAAGTATTATATCACTGAAAGTGTGGCCAGGGGAGGAGAAGTGTTCTGCGACCAGGCTTCTGTACAGCTTTTTTGTCATCCAATCAGATCTATGAAGGTTTATCCTTTTGTGTAGCTTTTCAGTTTCTCCCACATACTGAAGGCCACAGATCTTACATGTGATGAGATAAATCACATTCTCTGTTTTGCACGTTTTGTTTGGACCATGTATGTTTAGTTTTTCTTTAGTCACTGTGCTAGTGAATGTCTTGGTCTCTATCATATGTTGACAGGTTTTGCATCTTTTATCACCACAGGGTCCAGATTGACTAGGTTGGTTTTGACTAGCGATTGTTGTTAGCTTGGCCCTGACTAGGATGTCCGGTAAGCTACTACAGGTTTGTTTAGTAACCTAATACTTCCGAACAAACCTGTAGTAGCTTACCGGAGACCAAAAAACCTAAAGGACATCCTAGTCAGGGCCAAGCTAACAACAATCGCTAGTCAAAACCAACCTAGTCAATCTGGACCCTGTGGCGATAAAAGATGCAAAACCTCTCAACATATGATAGAGACCAAGACATTCACTAGCACAGTGACTAAAGAAAAACTAAACATACATGGTCCAAACAAAA
The DNA here is from genome assembly GCA_016746295.1 of Potamilus streckersoni. NCBI lineage: Eukaryota > Metazoa > Mollusca > Bivalvia > Unionida > Unionidae > Potamilus > Potamilus streckersoni. Next base: position 328,295 of record JAEAOA010001572.1, on the reverse strand, counting down.
CGTGCAAAACAGAGAATGTGATTTATCTCATCACATGTAAGATCTGTGGCCTTCAGTACGTGGGAGAAACTGAAAAGCTACACAAAAGGATAAACCTTCATAGATCTGATAGGATGACAAAAAAGCTGTACAGAAGCCGGTCGCAGAACACTTCTCCCCTGGCCACACTTTCAGTGATATAATACTTATCGCTATTGCCAACAACCACAGCTGGAGTTCCGAAACCAGGAAGGAAAAGGAATCATACTGGATACGCCGCCTTAGAATATTGAAACCAAGCGGTCTAAACCAAGAAGACTAGAAAATGAAAACTATGCACTAGCAGAATTTAACATTTTCTAAATCTTCTTATTATCCTTCAATTTTTACTATAAGAATAACCGGTATAGAATCAAATATCCGGGATATAATCTGCGTTACATATGTACACAAAGTAAAAATAGATGTCGCTTTGGCTTGTAGACTTTTAGGGAATTATACAACGTTTTCAGTTTCCGCAAGTAGTCTATACAAGCTGGTTGTATTTATAGTTTTAGCACATGTGAAGACAGAAATGTAGAGGTTTACAAACACAACGTTTTTGTGTTTATTTGTTTGTCGTAACTATGTTTTGTATTTGCCTTTGAAAAAGACTCATTAAGAGTCGAAAGCGCTTAGGCTAGTTAGTTACTAGTTTCGTACTGTTCGTCGTCAGTTTATTGCATATATATATATATATATATATATATATATATATATATATATATATATATATATATATATATATATATATATATATATATATATATATATATATATTTATATATATATATGATGTACAAAGCACTTCACACTTCAAGTACAGGGCTATACCAGCCCAATGCAATGCATAAATTAATTCCTGGAATTTTCTTGAAATTATATATTTTACCATTTGGGGGTGGGGGAGTTCTGGAGTCAACAATGACATCAGTTGGAAAGCACAGTTTTTTGGGCCTAATTTACATTTTCTTATCAATTTTTAGACATGAAAATCAATCTCATGTCTGAAAAGGTTAGAGATTAAAAGTTTCTAACCATGCATATATTTCCACTAGATAGTGGAAATAACCCAAATAATGCCCTGGAATTGCTCCACATGGCTGTATCAATTCATTATACACCTTAAGATTTTTCTGACAATCTTAAAATCTGTTTCCTTTGATTGTAATTGCTATTAATAATCAAGTTTGTTTTTTATAATTTCACCATGAAGACATGAACAAATGAATAAAATAATTATTCTGAGTATTAGACAAACAAAACAACAGTGAAATACATGCATTTAAATATGAATGAGAATAAACAAGAGGATAATAAAGAACATTTCACAAAATGGATATTATAATTTTACTAAAACCAGAAATGGAAATACATAAAAATTATTTTGCTACATAAATGTAACATAAACTGCACAACAAATGTAACATAAACTGCACAACATTTGTTTATATACCATTTATAAATGATAATACTGTGTTGTTGTTGTTGGGCTTAACGCCATTTTTCAGCACTTGATAGGCTATTCATGGCGGCCAGTATTAATGGTGGAGGAAGAAACTGGGAAATCACCAGAAAGAACTACCTCTGGAGAGAACCACCAACCCACGAGAAGCTACTGGCAAGCTTTCTCACATATCCACATTCCCAGAATCCTAGCTGGAACCCACCCAGACCAAGAGGTGAGATGGCAGTGATCCGAAACGAACAGACAGTGCTTTAGACCACAACCACTCCGGGCAGATAATACTTGTGTACATGTCTTGCTGTTTACATGCACAAAAGAGCTTAAACTACCCTGTAAGACAGAAATATATGTATCTTAACATAACCTCAATGAAGAAACTTTATCATGACCTACCATCAAAGAAAATCTTGAACTTTGTATGAGTATGTAGTTTATTTAACAAAATATGACTACATGTTCCAAGGATTTATAAAAATTTTGTATGGGTACTGGTATGCAGTTTATATAACAATTTCTGACTACATATTCCAGGATAGATACCCATTTTGTATGAATATGCAGTTTACATAACAAATTTTGATTACATGTTTTAAGGATTTATTTTTTTTTGTACATTTTCTTACATTTTATATATGTAAGTGATTTTTAACTTCTTCACCCTTAAATTTTTATTATGTAGTACTTAATATTTGTTTATTTGAATGGCTTGATCTGCAAGTTTTACATAAAGGCCAGTACTGCCCTGATGTGCCTCTCTGCCTATCTTTGCAAGACAAAAGTCATCATCAATCCACTTTAATTCACATAAACCCTGGCTTGGCATAATTAGCTTGCTAGAATTTTATCTACTTCCAAGCTACTGGACTTGATGCAGCTGATACAAAATGATTCAGTCTGATACCTTGTCACTCTTAATTTGCAAGATTGTAAGGAATAGTCATAGGTGCCTCCATACACAACACTTTACACAAGTTATAAACAACTTTTAATTCAATGCCTAAAGACCTCATGGAAATTGTCAGATAGATTACATAACAGGACATGTCCAAAACTCTCTCATTGGTTAATTGAAGTAACTTTTTATTGGCAACAATTCTTTAAAAAACTCATTTCAACTAGTTAAAATATGATCTTTTTTCAGTACCTTCATGGGCCCTGTTTTCATGATCTTTTTCAATGCCTTCATGGGCCCTATTTTCATGATCTTTTTCAGTACATTCATGGGCCCTGTTTTCATGATCTTTTTCAATGCCTTCATGGGCCCTATTTTCATGATCTTTTTCAGTACATTCATGGGCCCTGTTTTCATGATCTTTTTCAATGCCTTCATGGGCCCTGTTTTCATGATCTTTTTCAGTACCTGCATGAACACTGTTTTTACACTCTTTTAGTACAAGTAGAATAGATATATTGTAACATATTATCTATTGGTATTGTGTGTCTGACCTATGTCCATAATTGAGGTTCAGTTTTGATCTCCATGACTAATATGCTATGTCTATGTGGTCACAAAATATGTAACAGAAAGAAACAAGACCATAAATTATGTAAAACTTATCATAATTTAAATATCAAAGTTATCAAATGAGATTTTAAGATGAACTTATAGTACATGTATTATGAATTTATTACAAAAGATCCTAAAAAGTTATATTAAAGTCCAAAAGAATCAAATGTTCTTAATTAATTTCTGATTCTTGAATGAAATGGTCTGCCATCAGTCCTAATATATCAAAAAGACATTGTCCTGAACTCCTCTGAATAATTGGCAATACTCCTAGAATAATATTTTAGTCTAATAGAGCTTCTGATTCCAGTCAATAATCCAAACAATTGTTTCCTCTCAAATAATATCCAAACATTAAATACATTCGTAGACTGATGTTAGAAAAAGAACACAAGACTGAAAAAAATTATCTAACTCCAAATACAAGCATAAGATGTGAAATTACATCTTGCTCATACTAGCATATGACAATTTCCCAGTGTAAAAGAACTTAGCTGACCAAATCAATCCAATGATAAATTAACCCCAAGTTGTCAACAGGTTTTATTATTAATGATATCATTAATGATCATAAACACCTATGCCAACAACTATTCAAAGATCCTATGCAATCTATCAATACAGTAAGACTGAATTTTATACCCATGTACAACAATTAATTATCTAATGTCTTGCTTAAAGACTATCATTACAATATACAGTCATGAAAATTACACATAACATCACACCAAGAATTATATAAAAATACAGACATATATAACAAAATATCATTTTTTAAAATATGTTTACTAGTGTCTGTGTTCAATACCCTGTTTTTTTTCTTGGAAATTGCATTGTCTGTCTGATTTTTGTTTGATTGAAATTATCTACTTAAGTAAAAAAAAAACTAGCCTCATTTACAAAATTTATATTGTTCCAGGAGTAGACATGTTCATAATTTTTGGGGGAAAGTGCCCAGCTTCCTGGTCATCTTATTATGTCAGTTTTTTATATCAGGTTCTCATAAACAAAATTACTCATTCCAAATTTAATATCAGTGTTTGTTGAATACTTTTAGTTGTGTTATGATACAATTTTAAAGGAATTATAATAATTATTTATTAGAATCTTTAAAGTGCTCATTGACTGCATTAACACTATTTCAGGATTATTGCAAATTTCTTCACAGCCATTCTTAACTATATCAATGTGATACATCCTGACTATTAGTACATCAGCACATTCAAGATACTCAAAATTAATTCAGAACATTCTACACTTTTGGACCTGTGATAGAATATTTTTAATCAGAGAATTAAATTTTTTTATTTTACTAAACTTGTTGGTTTTGCTTCATTCTGTTACTTAGTTAAAGACCTGAGATTTGTAACAATATACCAGATTTCCCTAGTATGTCATTTTAGCCCCAGAGAACCAGAAACCATTCCAGCAATTTATGACACTGACCTTGAGACTAATATGTATTATGAAAGGGTAATCTGTTTCCATCTCAACCACCCCCACCTCAGTATATGTCATGGTGAACATCTTACATTGCAAGAGTAGATTCTGCTGTTGCTGCTAGAACAATCTGTTTTCTGAACCCACTACATCCACCTACTATCCCCAAATATATAACACAAATGATTCTGTTATAAAAGTTACAAAGCAGTGAGCACAAAAAATTTATCATACCACATGTTAATCCACCAGAAATGACCTTTTCCATAACTTCTGGACTGAACATTAAATGAACAGGTCAAGAGCAGCCTTGTTCATATTTTTTGGTCAAGTAATACAAATGGATACAACAGGCTCTTTTCTACAAATCTTTTCAAGCTATGTGAGGCCTGGAATGGTTGATTTCACCCACCCTGAAGACTGAATGGTCAGTGCCTTCATCCATATTTGATAAACAAGCTGCTTTCTAGTGTGGAGTGGGGAAGGTGAGGGAGTTATTATCTTTTACATATCTGCCATGTCTCCACCTCTGGTGCTTTTCACCAGAGTCATGTCAGATTTAAAAAAAATGTGAGAACAAACTCATTTGCCTATCAAAAGGCTTTTTAAATTCTACCACTGTAGTAACAATATGTGAATATATGAAGGGAAAAATAGATTATATATATAATGCAATAATAAATAAGGTTGACAACAAAGTCTCTTGGTAGGTAGGGGTGCATACAAATTTTCATCAATTTTCTACAAAGCCATTCAAAATAGTTATGCAAAACATACCTTGTCTAACCAAATAAATCTTAGTCATCCATCTACCATGGTAGCATACAGTTAGTATGGTAGTTCCAAAGTAACCCAGAACAAATAGTTGTGAAGCCAGTTTTGGAAATATCAGTGCAACACCATTTCCAAATTCAAGCTCATGTATCCAATTTTGCAGAATGGCTTCCCTTTGCAATTTACCTATGACCAGGTTCAAAGCAGTACATGAAACTAATTTGAAATGTTTTTTTTTTTAATTTTCTGTAGTAAATTTAGAGATTTGTAAAACAAAGAAACAGGAATGAAATGAAACCTAAACGATGGAGATGGTGTCACATTGATTTTTCTGAAATTGGATTCAAACTTTGTTGTCAAATACCTTTTAACTACTGTTTTTACAGTTATGCTACCACAGTAAAATGGTTATTAGCATTAAATAGTACATTCTAGAGACTGTGTAGCATTTTTCCCTGTCAGTATTTGCCATATTTTCTGATTGGAATGATAGAAATCCAAAGGCCTGATGCCTATATATGTCACTGGGGTAACAAATATAGTCCACTACCGAACAACAAGTTGTCCTCCAGCTCCTGTTTTGTTTTTCTTCTTTCATGTCGACCATCATTATCAGAAAAAAAGGAGGGTGCGGGTCCAACGTGTCTCTTTAAACAAATAACGAAGTAAATTATGCACCATTCATGCTGTGATGTAAATGCTTGCACGGCTGTATTAAAATCAAATATACTTGGACAAATAACAATGTGGATACAGATAACAGCTCCAATGCGCTATCGGACCGTTAACAACATAAGCAGTACACCACTCTAGCTGTCTTACCGTGGCAGGTGCGCGCGTGCTTCTGTCAATTTCTACTATGCGTCTTAAACCACATTCTGTCCTTTAAGTGTACTCCATTTGAGCTTTCCTTTTAATGAAAAACAGAATCGTATACTGGTACTATATAACATAGTGTATATTGCGTGTTTGCTTTGTTGTTGTTTTTTGTTTGTTTGTTTTTTAAATTCTATTACATACTCCACAGACAGGCCAGCTACCTATTATGACTTTATTGGTTATTTACGTAGATTAAATGTCAATCCCATTGAGTACTAATTACTCTAGCATCTCACCCCCAATCTTGTACGTAATAGAAAGGATGCCTAGTAAAGAAAATATAATGCACACACAATTTATAAAGCAATACAAGGGGAAAAGTAAGTAATATTTACAGAATGATATCCGACCCGATGCAGACGACCTTTTGTCATGCAATTCCACCAATGCTACTCACCCGCTTCTTCCTCTTCAGTCATTGTTTATCCCTTTCTTTAGATCCCAAACATCATGAATTTTACATAAAACTGGATATATATTCCATACAAAATTCAAAGAACAACCTAGAAATATCACTAAACGGACGGTGGATTTACTACGCGCACATACACACACATGTGGTAAAAGATATACTGAATGTTATTGTCACACAAGACAGCGCCTCCTAGCGTCAAGGTGTTCGTTTCTCCATGAAAAACCCGTTGTGCAAGGTGTCTCGAGATTTTCATTTCACAGGTATGCATGTAATTTTTTTTTGTTTTGGTCATGAACCGGAAAATAATTTAAAGAGAGTGGCCATTTGTTGACTTGTAAAGGATAAAGCTACTTGCCACACCCTAAAGGTAACTAGTTTGCTAAACAACTGTCCTTACAAACAGATACGTTGTAGTAACTCGATTTAGAAAATATGTTTGGGACCGATAATGATTTTTATCAGCATCTTGTATTATTTGCTATATAAATAAAAAATAAAACACAATAGTGTTTATTATATTCAAGATTACCTATTTATACTTAATTTATTTGATTCTTAGAAAAAATGTAATGTACTAACATTTTTATTGGCTATACTCGAGTCCCAAAATGTGTGTGTGTGTATATATATATATATATATATATATATATATATATATATATATATATATATATATATATATATAGTCTATCGAGAATTAATAAATGCTTTATGAAATGTGATGTAACTGCTATGTACGTATATTACAAACTAAAGCTTCTAACGATACGATTCGGGGACATTTCCTGAAGTATCAACCATCGTATTTTTCGTGAACATTTTTACTTTTTTGAGAATGATGGGTCTCTTTTGTTGTCAGAAAGAGAGATATATCAATCAAAAAAATTATCTTTAAAAACCCAGAAGTGGTTTGATTTTCTTTTATATAACATGTTCAGGCACGGCTGCAAACAGGGCTGTTTTAAGAAGTTTGGTGGCCTAGGCAAAACTCTAACTTTAAAAGTAACCAGAATTACGCCCCAGTCTCTCAGTCTCAGATATAAAGTATTGCATTGCATTTTCATTGCATGTGTGTCATTTTGTCAAATTTATTAATATAGTACTAAACTGCTAACACAACCGACACCGACATTTTATTTTCGGGCCTTGCGTGCCTTTGCCTTAAAATGGCACTGGATCCAAATGTCAATACAAGATAATGGAAAAAATCACCAATAATGGTAGGTAGGTCAAATATTGCATAGGCTTCTAAAGCTATTGGAATGACAAATCGGAATAATTTGAACTTAAAAATAGTTGTGCACAGTTTCTCTATTTATTTTGGCCATTTATATTAGCTCTGTTGAACTATGTAATGCCATCTATGCTATTCATGAGTCGTTTCACATTATTCCACATCAGCGTGGGAACGAAATGAATGAATCGACGAACCCTGACTAACAAAGGATGGGTTACCGTAATATATGAAATAATATACACAACTGAACGGGAAAAATATGTTGCAAGGCATCGATATTGGGGGGGGGGCACAGGAGTTTTCCATACGAGTTGAAGTGTATGCGTTAACAATAGCATAGATGACTTTATTTGGTTTATTAATGAACCCCACATTTTAGTGATCCTTTCAGTATAATAATTGTTGTCTGATAGCAGATATTTCTTATGCAAACAGGAAACAATTATGTGTATATCATGAACTAACATAAATAATGTTATTCCCATTGTATAGCAACAATTAAATCAGATTGAAGGATGTTTCACAAAACATCATGGGGAAACTAAAGGTTGGTCTTATACATGACACAATATGAAACATTTGAACTTTTTTAATGTATTTTATGAAACTTTCTTAGCTCAAAACATTTTTCCAAGCGCAGATTGTATCCTATAGCCGACACACTGTCTTCACCTACAGTTTTAGAGAAACATTTACAAATGTGTTGAAATAGTTTTATGTAACGTGCTAAGGCACTTCTTCATTTTTCAGCGTCGAACCCTTCTCGTGCAGGGGTAGGGGTCGTAGGGTTAAACAATTCATCTACTGTTCTTATATATTTTGTAAGGAAATGTTTTGTATGAAACTGAGTCATGGGCAAAAATTGTCAGACATGAAAAAAGAACGTAGATTATCCCATGCGTCTATGCCTACCCACGGCAACTTAGAGCTTCTGTAAAAACTTGGAAACAAAGTGAGAAATGCCCTCAATATAATTACAGGTACGCTTACTGGAAATGAAAAGTCAAATTCAGCTGTGCAGCCTTTATCGTTGGTCATGGTGACACGTTTTTTACATTAAAGTCTGAAGTTCGTGCATTTGATTTAGATTATAGTATATAGTACCACATTGCGGTAGTTTAAAAAATCGCTTCGAGCATTTCTCACTACATACGATTAGGAATCCTTAACCTGGAGAGCTGTTTATTGTGTGCGGACAGTTATCTTTATGTATGCATTTATTTAATTTATCACATTCATACGTCTGTTCTGCAATCGCCATCGATCTTTCATGAATCGAAGTTTTACGACAGTGATCGTGTATAGGAAGATATAAATATACAATATTTACTCATGTGTAAATAGCTTCAAAATCCGGTCAGTCTTGTAGACAATACACGGATTGGGTTGAAGGATTAGCTTGCATCAATATCTAGTCTAAATCGACCGGACTTAGCGCGTGGCTCCACGTAATCTTCAGCAAGGTATAGAGAGGAAATCGGCTGGCATCTGAGTCGGCTTTGTTCCTTCTTTTTCTTTTTTTTTTTTTTTTATCATTTTGAGGATTTCTGTTGTTCTTTTTACCCGATACATAAAGTATTGTCCCTTCAAACAAATAAGCACAGACAATGATTTTACTTCAACGTTTCTCGGAGTCATCGGCGTATATGCGCACTTCTGGTGTCTGACACAAGTCAACATAAATGGATGATTCATTCTTTCAGAAAGGTGGAGGTGGCATACGAGCAGGTACTCTCAAGGATATTCTAGCCACGTGTTATAAAAGACTATTGCATAAATAAATAAATAAATAAATAAATAAATAAATAAATAAATAAATAAATAAATATACCTTTTATGGCTGTTTAGTTTTTGAACTTTGCCATTACCAGAAGTTGTCACCATAAAAGCTATTATTGTTTTGACGTACTATGAAATCATACATACATACATACATACATACATACATACATACATACATACATACATACATACATACATACATACATACATACATCCATTGCAAGCGCAGGGCAACATCACCGATTCAAACAAGTTTGAAAGAATTACTTCCCTTTACAAGGATGATTTGCACAATGACAGACAGTAGGTTACATTATTTTACCACAAATATAAAATAAAAAAAAAGAAGAAGAAGACAGATAGAAAACAACACACATTAACATTTCCTTCAAACTTTTTAACATGATTCATTTCTTTCAGGCCAGAAGTGTAAAATTTACCAACTTAAAATATCAGGAATATCCCAAATTAGTTTTATATTCTTTTTTCTTGCATTATTTCTTTTTATATATTTTTCTTAATTTTTTATATTTACAAATTTGAATGAAAACAGCTTTTTGGATAAATGAAAATACTGATATTCCTGAAACTTTGACTACTCGTTTCGATGTCAACGATATCGGAACTGGCTATGTAAAGCCATTATTAGGATAGTAAGACATGGCACCAAAACAAAAACATATGCTATGTTTTACATTGTAGGATTACTTGTCAGTCTAATTTGTCTCTTGGAACTAAGTATAATTCTTTATGGAAAGTGTTAATAGTTGTTTCTGAAAAGCGTAAAATTTCCGATGTTTTTTGGAGTACTTTTTCGGGATGCGGTTTTATTTTTACGTTGTAAAGCTCTACGGTTTCAGAGGTAAGTAAATCTTGCTGGTAATTCGCAATCCCATAATACCTAAGGTAGCGCTCACTGGGTATCTTGTACTTTTGAGGGAGTGACATATGTAATTTGAAGTTGTTTGCATTTGAAACATGCACAGTGGAGATAATGTTGGCATACTTCTATGCTACTTTGATGTAATGTGGCTGACATTTCTTTGAATGTATGTTGTGCCTCTGGAAATTGAACACGATCAAAGAACTCTACTGTATAAAATGACTGCTTCCTTGTGCTCAAAAACAATTCAAATTGGTCTCAAGTACAATATCTTTAGCACCTATTAAATTGGGAAAATAAATTTTTAACCAATTAGACAATACCAGCTTCTGAAAGTGCAAAAAGATGAATCACCTAGTATATAAAATGTAAGTAAAGTTATCAGCTCATTTTCTGTTGGTTTTTTTTTACAATTTACATCTGAAGTCCAGGAAGTGAAAAAGATCAAGTGGAGCTTGTAGTTTTATAAGAGGTTCATATCTAGAGTAAGGCCAAAATGTATACTGTATATTCAATATTCCACCCATTAATTATACACCAAAATAAAGGGAATTAAAGGTTCTTTGAACAATACCTAAGATATGCAAGGTCTTTTTTAAATAGCCAGTATTACCAGTGAGGAAACACAGGGACATTCTTTTTCTTTTTTCTTTAAAATTTTGAAACTGTTAAGCGCCACTTAAAGAGATGTGATCTGTTTCACACACACAAAAAAAACCCACCACAACTTCTGAAGTTTGTCGCAACATATGCGGCGAACACCTCCGGTGGCGAATCCAAAAGTCGTTACATTTTTGTTTTTTACAACTACATCCGAGATTGTTTCCTGACTTGATGTTCCGACGGCTTGCCGATATACCAGGTAAGATACCTTATCTATTTGTGGAAAGAGGAGAAAGTTATAAAACGGGTGCCCTTTGCCTTTGTTTATAAAACTAAACTAAACTTACTTTCTTGAGATCAGTCATTTTGTCCACTCGGTCATGGAGACAGTCACACGATTCAAAGTACACAAAATCAGTATCATTAACATTGTAACCAACTCAACGACGAGGCGATAACAATAACAAGGTAAATAGATTCTTTTAGACCCTCGTGTCTTAAGCTAAAAAGATATCACCTCAGTTGAGACCGCAATAGTTTCTTTAAAATATTTATACGCATACATTAGCATGGTCATATTCATTGTCATCTCTTTCCAGGATTGTGTTGAGCACTTCTGAATACTCCTTTATGTATCATTAGTATGCAGCCGTTAACAGACGAATTACCAAAGTTGTCACCGTCTAATAATTATGAGAGCATTTTATTTTTTTTACGAACATAACGTTTTTATTTTAAAAATTATACAACTTTATGGTCCATCGTTTAAAATATCGACCAGGAACTCGGGCTTATGCTGAAAGTCGCAATTGAGACAAATCTGACAAATTATAACTTTAATTAGAATTAATCTAAAATCACAAACTTATCTTTTTCTCAACACGAGCTCACTAGTCTGTAAAATTTATATTCCTTTTATATGCAAAAAAATATTATGTCCATTTTAGGTGTTTTAAACTTGAGCACGATGTCCAGGATGTATAATTTAAAGATATAGTATTTTTTGGCAGAGGCCGAGTTGGGTAAAAGGGTAAGTTGGTGTTGCGGAAAGTCTTTACCGCGGTTTTTAGCTATACTAACACCTACGACAGTTTCCCCACTTCTAGCCTAAGTGTGGTGGTAACAGAATGGATATACAGCTAGCGTTTAAATGTAAAATATAAAAATGCTCCCTTGGTGGCGTCTTCTCTTGGTTCTAGACGCTAATGCTCGTCTGTTATTTTTTTCATCAGCAAGATTCATAATAAAACAAATGAATGGAAATATGAAATAAAGATAATAGCTGAAAACGAAGGGCTTGTGAGGGCGATGGCTTGATGTTGATGTTGTTGTGGTGGTGGTGGTGGTGGTGGTGGTGTGTGTGTGTGTGTGTGCGTGTGTGTGTGTGTGTGAATAGAGTTCGGCAAAATACCTTTTAAATTTGTGAAAGCGTTTAATCTGGTAAACATAACGGAGCTATCTCCTTTGCATAAAATGTTTTGTTAAAGAGGCGTGGTACAAATAACAAATTCCCATAATAATAAAAATAACTATTAGGTCATTAAAGCGCTTCATACATTAAATCCTGATCTTATTTGTATTTCCAGTATGGCTGAGTGAATTGCTGATACCAACTTGTGCAAGCTGCTCCTGCCGCAGACCATATTCAACTGCATTTTTAGTCTTTAGTTTCTCTATAACAAATTCTTCATTTTTTCCGGTTCTTGTTTTAAAAAATCAACCACAAATGTAACAGCAGAGTATAAATTTTAATAAATAATAAAAGTGATAATAAAACATTTTTTTTAGACTATGAAGCATAAAGAATCATACAAAGTTACTTTGCATTTCATGAGTTTAAAATGAAACGACAATGACAATATAAAGAAATAATGTCTGTTTGTTTACGAATTTGGAGGAGGGGATATATCTTTGGACCATGGCTAGTCGTGCTGCAAAATAAGTTACAAGAAAATGAACGTGTTAGTTTGATGATTTCAAATATCAAAAAAGATAATGTTTGACTGTTTTATGAAATATGCAGCTTTTGTTACTGTTGAAAACATGGAAACAAGCAGCATTAGTCCGGATAATAAAACGGTTAAAACATATATGAGCCTGCAGTAAGTTGTGCATTTGATGCGGATAGATGAACACAGGGCCGGATTAAGGCCGGGAGGGGCTAAAGTAGGAGTTCACTTATAGATTTACAAATACACTCTGAAAGCATTTCTTAAAACTATCCTTTGTATGTATATAATTAGTATAGATATATTGTTGTAAGTGTAAGTGCAGACCTTTATGTGGTTTATTAATTACGTGTAATTTTATCCACGTCAATCAAGGGTAGGGGTATGACTTGAGTGGGGTAGCATGCCTACTTTGCTGTACACTTCCTTAACCACCACCCCTTAATATGCTTCTGGATGCACAAATTTGTGTTATGCTAAATTTGGAGTACAGTCTAGAAATCTTGGGATAGTTTACTTAAAAATCGTATATATTTTTGTATTATACATAACAGGCAATAATCGTAGATTTGCTTGTAATGTGTCGTTCTCGCCTAGTGCAATTGAGTTTGTTCCTTTACCTGTGCTTTTTCATTCTTTTGTCTGTTTTTAGTACAATGCAAAATCAGATTTCACATATTCTATTTTAGAATGCATTATTTCCAAAGTATTTTCCATAAACTTTTTTTTTATCATATTCCTTTTGTGAGGTCAATAAGCTGCTGTTGACAACACTCTGATTGTAATTATTCTGTGGTATTCGTCAAGTATGGTCTCTGCTTCTTCTTCTTCAGCATCGGAATATCCTCCTGGACTTTAATTGGCTGCCTTGTAGATCTGTAGGCCAAAGTGGATATTTAGGCTGTGTCTCTGCCATTGCGCGTTCTTGTTTTTCGGAGCCTTTTTAATCATTCGTCATTTTATTATGGTAAAATTCGATTGAATATATCAATTTGCTTAATCCACATATTTTAATTCATTAATAAAACTGGCCCCTCACACCCCATGTATTCTACAGAAGTAGTTCTTTGTAGTGCCATTTTAACTGATCCTGTACTTGACCTTCATCTGCATAGTAGGCATATTTCGCCATTACTATCAACAATAAATCATGTCTTCCATTTGTACTAATAAAATCCAGTCCCACTTTGGAAGGAGACATTTTGGATATTTTGTTTTCTGCTATTGATTGTTGCTAGCATAAAAACGTCCAAGACCATGGTAATGAGAATCAGAAGAATGATTTACAATAGCATCGACTAAACGTCCAGTATCTACCATATAAATATCATCTTGAAAAATAGGTTTGAACATAGCCGCCATTCACAGTAATTGTATGGGTATTTAAATAGTGAATGATTTATCACCAATCAATTGACAAAGCGCGTTGCTAAGACCTTGAGTGAAAACAACTGGACAAAAGAGACAAAATACATCTCCAGAGGATGTATGTAATCTCCGTCAATGCTATAGAGGCTCAGATTTAAAAATCAGATGTCATTTACATTGCTACATCAGCGATTGGTCATACTTCCGACTGATAAGCAAGATAGTTTACATAATGAGCTGAAAGATTATTGTATAGTATCAAATGGAATCGAGTACTACACTGGAATTTTACCATTCATAAATAGATTGCAATTATCTGCATTGTGTACTTGTTTGATAACATTTAAATATATCAATTTTGAAAAGGAATACAGAAAATAAATAATTTAAACATGATGATTTGGGATGAGAGAAATCAAATTATAAAACTGTCTTCAGAACTATTTCATTATCACTCAATTTGCAATCGATTACCTGTATATTTACGGGATAAAATTGTCATCTCCCCAAAGGCAAAAGGAAAATCAAACATTAATTTTAAAAAGTCTTTAAACAAAAAAAGGGCTTATAAGTAGGAAAGATTTTTCTGTAGATAGAAGTCGACTGAAACGAGAAACATATTCAACATAATTTTTGGACAATATTAAACTCGGATATTACGATATATCCTAAATATGCTTCAGATATTTTTTAAAAAATCGACCATTTACAAGTGGCATACCGTCAGAAATGGATATTGTGTTGATTCAAAAGCTACGTAATTCCATTTTGTTTTGCCAATTCGCAGTTGACTTCCTAGTAACATGGACTTTTACCTGATGCAGAATGAGGACATACGAACAACAAAAAAATTAAATAAATATTTCTGGTCTAAAATGGAAGTCAGAGAAACTGACTGAAGTCAGGGCCAAATTCAGTTACATAGAATCCCTGAAGAAGAATGTGAAAAAACCCAACAAAATGAATACAATATATCGAACACTGTAAAATGCAGCAGTTATTTTCTGGAGTTTTATATTTCTTGATTCAATAGTTATAGTTCTTTTTGGAATGGTTCTCAAGTAACGTTTACACTTTTATACGTTTACACTTTTATCCCCCCTGTGTAGAATCTCATGTACCTGGAGTTATGAAACTTAGTAATAGGATACAACTTGGAGAAGGCTGCACTGTCATTACACTAGTATGTTACTCTGACCCATATTTTATGATAAAGCTATATAACTGTATACATAGTACCACGTCAAAGAAAACATAAGGTTATTATGACCTTCATTTAACAACTTGCTGACTAAGGTAACGTTTTTGTGTTTTATACCAACATTATTTTGTGTATGTAGTGCACATGCATACAATCCTATCTAGAATTATAAAACTTGTTGAGGTCTAGATGAGTATTACAGCGTTATTTGCAAAAAGAGGTCTCTTTTACCTATATTTTATGCTTCAAGGTCTTTGTTGACATTTTGTGTTTATAGAAGATTTTAAAGAAGATTTATTGGGTGCTGTGTATAGAGACGTGCTACGATATATATATATATATATATATATATATATATATATATATATATATATATATATATATATATATATATATATATATATATATATATATATCAAGAGATTATGCAGGTACCAATTGGTAAGCTTTGCATAGGTCCCTCATAGGAGTCCATATATCCTAGCTACGCTAATTCCTCCGTATGTCTATATCATGAAACTTGGTTGTCTGATGCATCTCAGTTACTACTAACCTTGTAGCCAAGAAAACAAGTGTCTACCCAACCCAGCCACTTTTCCCTATGCGCGGGCACCCATGTCATTTGCTATATCAAACGATGAGAATGAAACGTGGACTATTGTAATTTTTGGCAGAATGTACAACTTTAAGATGAAAATAACAAAATCAAAGAAGACAAGAATATATTAATGTTAAATATTTTAAACAAGTCTAAAAACTAAAATCACTCCAAGTAACATTTACATTATTTCACCAACTACAAGATTTAGTGTGGTGGATTCAGCTGCCAGAGTCAATAATGGCATTAACTGAGTGATACAGATATCGATTTTTCTAAAGACCTAAACTGAATACTTAATTCGCCTAAATCGATACCACTAAAACGATTTCAATACAAACTGGTCTACTTTTGTTAAATTACCGCGCGCGCGTTTGTGATATATATATATATATATATATATATATATATATATATATATATATATATATATATATATATATATATATATATATGAGAGAGAGAGAGAGAGAGAGAATACTAAAGTCAATTTCAAGTAATTAGTAGGGAACAATTGACAAATTTAACTTCAACATAAAAGATGAACATAGAAAGTGGCAGGCATTCACGACATACTTGTAACGTATTTACTTTATGTTACGTTAATATCATAAGATGTCTGAGATATCTCTAAAACATCCTAGTAACAAAGTTGTTTTAAAAAAAATAAAACATTGAGATGATGCTGTTGTCATGCTAAGTCCAACCATCGATACTAGCTTAAACCTTGACAATAACCGTACTTGAAACAATGATGATTTTCTTAAATTAAGTGATACAAAGAGGTCTTGATAACCAAATACATAGAACTCTGTAGTATAACAATTTGAAAGATATCAGAACAGGTACAAACAGGCTCACAGTAAATTAACAGTTATTGATTATACTTGTCGTGACTAGCTAACTAATTACAGATCTCTAGAAACATACCAATGAGAATATGATAAATATTTTATATACTCAAAAATTGTTCAAACAACCATCACTATACTCTCTAATGCAACATTGCATGCTGCAAGAGAAAAAGCATATCAAATACCTAACATCCTAAAATACGTGCAACTATATGATAATAAACAGAAAGATGCTTTCGAAAGCAATACGGAAAAGTGAAAATCATTGGAAGATTATAGGAATTTATGTTCTAAATTGCAACAGATAAAGATGGAATTCTTCAATCATCTAGATCATTTGTTTGTGAGATTAGTTAAGATATTACTGAAAATCACAATCCAAAATTTTGTTGACATTAATAAGAGAACTCCGTCAGAGTTGCAGTACTAGACTGTTTTAACCGAAATAACACATAATTCAGAATAAAAAAAGATAACAAATGCTAACGACAGCACGATAAGATCTACGAAAGCAACGATTTATCTCATCTACAGCTTATCCACTGCAGATTTTAATTATAAGATTAAAACAATAAAATATGTCACATTGGCGAAATTTGACAACAATTTACACACCGATCTCTTAGTCCTATCTCTTCCAGGTCGGTCACCATTTGCCACGTTATCTTTGCGCTTACCAGTTGGTATCAATCTGAGGGCTACCTTGGGTATCTATTATTGGGGCAGCCCCATTGCGTGCTAGGGAAATGTTGTTACAACACATCTTTTCATATAGGTTTGCATTGTAGATCAAGTTTGACCAGTATATGTTGAAGATTTTACGGAGGCAGCTATTGTGAAAATAATTTACTCGATTCATATATGTCTTCCCTACTCTCCAACATTCAGAGCCGTACAAAGTACCGACTGTACGTTGCTGTTGTAAAATCTTATATTTGATGCTTTATTGTTTAGATTTCCATATATGGAGGAGTCTGCTGAAAACAAATCTGACTTTATTTAACCTGGCTTTGATGTCCTTTTTGGCACTGTTGTCGTTGCTAATTAAGCTACCCACGTAGGTGAAGTCCTCTACAAACTCAAGCGCCTCTCTCCATCAAATGGTAATTGGAGGAGTAGGTGTAGCATTGTATTCACGTCACGTCTGTTTAGCGTACTTGCTGAGTCAGATTTCTTTTGAAGATGCAATGACAGCTAGATCATCAGCAACTTCCAGATCTTTAATAGTGTCCACTGAGTACCTCTGGCATGGTCAGATTTAATTGATGCAATATCCAATCCATGGTGATGAGGAATAGGATGGGAGAAAGGATGAAACCTTGCCTAACACCAGATTTCACTTTGAATTAGTCGGTAAGAGTGTTGTTAAGGATAGCGATGTATTCGAAGCGCTCGTAAAACTTTACAATGCGTTCGACTATCTTGAGCGGTATTCCATAGGTTCTAAGAATCTTCCATAGTCTCCAGCGGCGAACACTGTCAAATGCCATCTTGAAGTCAATGAAGTTGATGTAAAGGGATACACTCAACTCTACACTCTGTTCATAATGTTGCGTTGAGCAAATATTTGATTTATGCGTCATTTTCATTGTAATCTGATATTTACAATGTTTTAATTATGCATCAAATCTACAAACTAAATATTTTTAAAGAATCAAATAGTACTATAGTGAAGAAAGCGATATTTGATATTTTGGGACAATATTAAAAGGGTATAAGTTAAAATACGGCCCCTTTATCAATTTGTTACGACCATAATTGTTTGCATAAGCATCTCATATTTACAGATACTCTGAGAAAGAATAAAATGGCACCAGCAGAAGACTGGATGGGAATTAGGTAACTCTCTAGCATTTGCAGGAAACAACAATCTGTTTAATATGTTTGTTATGGTGTAGCTAAATACAAGCCAATTATGCATGGAAGAGCAGAGTTCAATGAAAACAGAGCCGAGACACGTGTCTTGGTTAAATGAAAGATTGAACTAATGAGCTTCGGCGACTCTGTATTTAAGCAACCTTGACGATGCTTTCGCGTATAGTAATCATGGCGCGTATCTCGTAAGCTAAACAAAAGCTTAAAGATTGTTAAAAAAAAAACGGGCTTCCGGTCCTGAACATTTTTAACCACTAACCCCAGTACATGAATGATGTAAATCAACCCTCAGATGCTCAAGTAAAATACGAATACATTTCTGTTGTTTTGAGTGTTTGTTTTTATAGCCAACAAGGTGAAATTTTGAAGTATTCAACGTTTGTGTAGAAATTGTTTGTTTTTTTATTCATAAGTTTTATTCATCATTTACATATATCATAAATACATCACAAATATCACGTATGCAGGCGTGCACTCATTACAGTATTACAGTACAGAGTACAAGGAAATGTAAATATCGTATGAGAAGATTGGTGAGTGCAAAGTACTACAAATATTAAAAGTACATTGTCTGCGAGGATTACAATTATGTGGCATGGTAACATAAATATTGTCCAGAAAGGTGTTAGAAAGCTGAAGCATGTAAGTTATACAATAACATTTACATGCGTACACTCATTACATACAATACAAAAATACTATAATGATATATAGTTTCTAACACGCGTTTGGGACAAAAAAAAATGAGGTAAAGTATGTACATAATGTAAGGGAATTCATGCACATGAGGTACAGAATGTACATTATGAAATGGAACACATCTACATGAAGTACAATATGTACATTAAGTAAGGGAATACATCTACATGAGGTACAGTATGTACATTATGAAATGGAACACATCTACATGAAGTACAATATGTACATTAAGTAAGGGAATACATCTACATGAGGTACAGTATGTACAGGTGAATTGTAAGGGAATACATACTTATTTAAGGCTGATATCCGTTTGTAGTTCGAAATTATTCAAAGAGCAGAAAAGTCCAGTAAGACACCATTTATCAACGAAGTGAACACGGTTGAGTCAGGAGACGTCGGTCCTGATTCTACATTTTAAACGGCATCAACATATCATCAAACTCGTACTATCATCAAACTCGTATTGACTTTAGAGACTTTGTTTCACCAAAAAATGTCTAATTATAAAATGAATGAAACTTAAAAATTGGCAGAAAATGCAGATATAACTTAACTCGTATACAAGTTTGTGGACAAGAAACATCTCACCTCATGTACAAATCTGTGGACTTTAACAAGATAAATTCTTCTGATTTCGAGACATATCGTATGAGACACTTTGATAAAGAGAGAGAGAGAGAGAGAGAGAGAGAGAGAGAGAGAGAGAGAGAGAGAGAGAGAGAGAGAGAGAGAGAGAGAGAGAGAGAGAGAGAGAGTATGTTGGGTCCAATACTGAAGTAGGCAAATCGACGTACATATGAAAATTTAAATGTACTTTCTTTCAATGAAAATAACATACTTAACATACTATATCTCACGATGAATAAACCAATGTGCTCTTTATCCAGTGCACCATGCTGTCGAGACATATCAAAGCCACTGCCAACAACTAGAAATGGGTTCTGCACTAATTTTACAACATTTACCAAATATCACTACCAAGAATGGTGTAAAACTTAGATGTTTGTAGCGACTAGAGTGCACAATGTTTATTAATGGCAATAGTGAGTAATACATTTGAAATCTAGCCAAAACAGCCATAAATCCCCTCAAACGATATGAGATTATGCAGATTTGCAAAAGATAATACAGTGTCAAGATCGGTAATATCAACGACGGTATATGCAACTATTCCATTCGTTGTTGTGAATTAACTGATGTAAGTTAGGGCAATTGTTCAAATTAACTTTTGACACGCCTTAGCTAAAACTCCTCGATGAAACAGAAATTAATTGATCTTCTTAAGAAGTAGTGAAGCCATACGAGTGTAGGATACATTTTATTGGCAGTTAGTATCGAACTCTTGAATATGGTAAATTTTCCAGCAACGACGTTCTTCAATTCTTTGATTATACAGCAATTGGAGACATACACGTTTCGATGAAGAGAAACATATCATAAAGATGTCCATTAGCAGGCGTAAAATGGGGTCTTTTTAATATATCACTATCTGTTAGTTATGAAAATGATTTGCTCTCGAAAACGGTTGGTATTTTGTAACAGTTAAAAAAACATCTGACGATGAAATATAGGCACATCGTAATTAATCAAGAAACTGTTTTAAGCATAAACTTGCAGTGATACACTATATTTTGATATACATAACTTATTAATGCTATATATAATTCCATTCAACATTTTACAATACTATAATTCCCATTTTTATGAATTGAACGAGTTTTATGCAATCTAATTTGATATAAACGATCACGTTATATTAATCTGGAATTTTCTATTACACATTGTCAAATACAGCGGATTGATTATGATTCACTATTTCCATGTCATTTTATTTGAAGGTTTATCTGTATCAATGCCTTACACCATAATAATAAAAATCTCACTATCTGATTAAACGGAAAATTGGAATCACTTTGTTTACAAATGTAATAAGTACTAATATACAAATATAATAATTATTTTGTTTACAAATATAATAATTACTTCTTGAATAGAATAAGTGCTAAGTATCCGATGAATTTTAAATCAAATGCTTTTACTGATTTCAACCTAGTTAAATATTCTAAAATTTACAAAGTAAATTATTTCAAAATGTCAACGCTTTTTTAACATTCGAAAATAACTGTAACGTAAATCGAAATAATTATTTTTCGAGTTTTTAAAATATGTAAATGTCACAATAACATCATTATCATACTGAGAATTATTATTAAATAGTATGATTTACCAACACAAATAGAGCAGCGTCGAACATTGTGGTAATGGAACGAGAAACTATCGAAAGGAAATGGCATAGTTTTCTCGTCCTGTTTACCACTTATTTATCTCTTTTGTTTTGGAATATGTTATAAAGATTATCTACCAAATTCAAGAATAGTTAGTCAACAAACAGTAGCAATCAGTGAGCTTTATACTAGTTTATTTTCTAAATTTCAAACACACAATGCATTGAGGAAAGATCTACAAATCTACAAATTGTTGTGTGAAAATTAACAAAGTGCCAATTATTGAGCTTACTTGATGTAATTGTACAAAAATAACACGAACTGTCAATAGCATACACTATATGAAGAGAGTACAGGTATTGTTTGACGAATGGAAGGTTGTTCGTCCATGAAAAATAGATCATATATGCAACCAGTGTTTTAAGTGAGAGAAGGGTATATTTATAGCTGTAGTAATAGTAGTAGTCAAAATAGTAACAACAATAACAACTGGAACTATTAGTGACAAGTGAATCGTGAAATCCACCCTCCTCCCCGTACAGTTTGCCAGCAGGGCCTATAACAAGGCAACATAAGTGCCGTTTTAAGGCATAGGCACGCGAGACGCGTGTCTACGGCCCTGCGCAGCAAAGGTCCCCGTGGAGGCCCAAAATCAAAATTTCGGTATCGGTTGTGTTAGCAGTTTAGAACTATATAAATAAATTTAACAAAATGACACACATGCACATGGAAATGCAATGCAATACTCTATATCTGAGACTGATTTGCAATTCTGATTACTTTTAAGGTAATTGGCCCCCAAATTTCTTAAAGCGGCACTGAGCAACATGTGATACGAAACTAAGGGTAGGAGAATGAGCAATCTGGAGACAAAACTCCTGTAAATGAGAGCATGGAGTCCTGAAATCCAGCTCTCAAAGATTCGTTAGTATTAAAGTTTTAATCTAATATTTCTTACTAATGTTATACTCCAGAAACAAAGTAAGGAGGTATGGTCATGGGTCACACTGTAGATCGATGGAAATCAAACTCGTGCAAGATCAACAAGGGGGAATAACTCCTCTAAATGATTGTTGGGAGTGCTGGCGATTGAATCTCATTCAAGGTATCAACAGTTTACAACCCCATTTCGAACTGTTTGAAAGCCAAAATTATCTCGGTAAGGAAACTAGAGTCAAATGAACAGACAACAGGGAAGTCATAATTTTCACAAATGATATTGCGAAAAACTTGGAAATGGTCTCGTCAATATAAAGTTTCATACCAAATTTTTCTCCCCCCCCCAAAAAAAAACCCATGGTAAATTTATGTTTGGAAGCCGAAGTAGGGAGCATAACTTTGTAAACAATGTCGCTAAATTCGGAAAATTTAAATGTTTAAAGGTCTTGTCGGTATAAAGCTATACACCCTGGATAAATTCATGAGATCTTGATAAAGTTATGCTGGGGCATAATTATTATATTGTTATGCTGGCTATCATTCAAGGACACACACACACACACACACACACACACACACACAGCTGCCTACGAAATTTGTAACAACTCCATCAATCCTCGAGAGGACATAATTAGTAATTAGGGTGCATAATTACTCTAAATGTTGTTACGCTGGCTCTCATTCAATGCCTCACACACACACACACACACACACACACACACACACACACACACACACACACACAGCTGCCTACGAAATTTGGAACAACTCCATCAGTCCTCGAGAAAGTCAAGATGCGTAAATAAAACATAAGGACAAGTAATTAAAGGTCATGCCTCAGCTAAATAATGGCAGAGAAAGCTGAAATAAAACTGTTTAAAATCCTCATCAATTTTTGGTTATGTCGAAAACTTATTCAGTAAAATTATCACGGGGAAATTACAGAGGAACATGCATCGTCATGCGAGGCCCCAAGAACACATTAGCTCAGATGTCAAATGACGTTAATGGCATGGCCGTTTGAATTTCCAAAACTGCATAAATTGGATACAATTGTTAATGCAACTAACTTTCGGAAATTGAGATCCCAGATTCATGACAAAAAGAGGAAAGAAGAACACATATTCCTGTGTGACCAACACAATAAGTATATGCTATCAATGGGGATGAGGGATGTAAGAGTGTTCATAGTACAATATTTAGCGCTAAATTCAAAATGATTGATTCAGTTCCTTTGCATCATCATAATTTAATTTACAAAACATAGCTAATACATATTTCTGCCATTAAAAATACAAATCAAAGTTTGTCTAAAGTATCGTGGCCACAGGAGGCTTAGACATAGGTATTGCATCCATGGCCATTGGAGGTTTAGACATAGGGACTTCTGAGATGTGGTCACCTTCCATAATTTTGTCTGAAAAGAAGACAATTAAAAGATGCGTTACATTGAAAAGTGAAATAAATATTTTCAGTTTAACATAAACCTGAATTGCCCAAAGATGAAGCAAACAATATTTGCTATTGAGTTTTCATTTTTGTGTCACTACAGTGTCTAGCTGGAATCAAAATCAAGGATAAATCAAACTGATTTTGTTCGCCAGTGCGTCCAGTTTAATATATACCAGTATCGCCATTAAACTTAAAAATGTTGTATATTTAAAATGTATTCTCTGACGTTACCGAACCTCATTTGATAGTATTCAGGAATTCGACGTACGTTTGAACAACCAGACGGCAATCACTCACTGAAAAGAGCGTTTTTTCTCTATGAATTCCAAGTCATATTCCCGGACATTGATTTCTATTTCCTGTTTCGTGTGTGGTAAGGATGATATAACATACAGTTTAAAGACAGACTTTGTCTGACTTGAAAGTAACTGCTCTAAACCTACTACTATCAAATCTTTATATAAATTAACCAACCAACCAACAGCACCAGACAAGCACAAAGTATACACTATACACTAGCGGGAACGTAGGTTTAATATTACCTCTTTGTGGTTCTGTGTCAGATACTTTTTTGTTCTTCTTGTTTTTTACATAGAAGTATATAGTCGCAGTTACGCCACCGGCTGTTAGGGGACCCAAAACCCCACCTAGTATTGCACCAAGTTCATTATCCGTTGACTTTTCTTTGACAACTGCAATATATATGTGTATCAAAAGAAAAATTATGTTATGCTGGTTGTTATATACATTATATCCATCAACTAAATCATATATATATATATATATATATATATATATATATATATATATATATATATATATATATATATATATATATATATATATGTATGTATGTATGTATGTATGTATGTATGTATGTATGTATGTATGTATGTATGTATGTATGTATGTATGTATGTATGTATGCATGCATGCATGCATGCATGCATGCATGCATGCATACATACATATATATATATACATACATACATATATATATATATATATATATATATATATATATATATATATATATATATATATATATATATATATATATATATATATATATATATATATATATATGTGTGTATGTATGTGTATGTGTGTGTGCGTGCATGCGTGCGCGCGCGTGTGTGTGTGTGTGTGTGTGTGTGTGTGTGTGTGGAAAAGAGCTCATACCATATGTGGTAAACCCCTCCTCCACTTATTTATGGCTAGTTTACTGGTTTTGGTCGACGGTGTAGTTTGCTCGGTATCGAATAAAGTCTGAACTTAGAGGTGGAATAAAAACGTAATCTGAGTTAATATATAGAACAGAAGAACTCGAGCCCCCGTTACAAATAAATCCAAACTTTAATCAAATCTCAAAACAATAAAATTTCACAAGCAAGATATACAATTCGAAAGATACACTTCTTTCTTTTTGTATCAAACTAATTAAGGAAATTTCAAAATGCAAATAAGATTATAAAATTAGCCTATTATATTTACGATAGAATCAAATCATCACTTAAAGATAGAGTGTGAAGATCGAATAACACTGCCTTGCATTAATTCATAACCTGGTGTCCCATTCCGTCCCACAGATCCACTTAGACTGTAATTTTGGTTCCTTTGCACAGGTAAGTCTTTCGCTGCACTTTAATTTCTTTCCAAAATTATAAGTGTCTGGCCTTTTTGTTTTACACTGCCTCCTTTTGGCTTTCCACTGTTTGTGTTGTAAAAAGTGCCTCTCCCCGAAACTATCTCACCTTGTGTTTCAAGCCTTTGGCGTCTGTCAAATTCTTCAGACAATCTTTTCCCACTTGGATAAAATTTTCTTAACGAGAAATTTACTCATTAATTCCTTTGAGTCTTCTTTATGTTCTTTTTTTCTTCCCTTTTGTAGAAAAGCGTTCGAAATCAACTCCTGCACATTTAAAGCGTTCGAAATCAACTCCTGCACATTTAAACTTAAGGCCTTCTTGTGAAACAACGCCCCCTTCCACAGCATAACCAATCAGGATTACAAAAAACTTCCGCTTCCCCAAGCGTCGAAACACTGCAATATGTCTATCAACAAATGGCTACCAACTGGTTTCTCTCCATGTTCCAGACTGTCAGGATGCAAACCATAACATGAACTTCGTTCCGGTAAGTTTAAACAAACTAAGCCCTTAATTATATATCAATAACTCCTAACTTTGGCTGAACCAATCCGTACATTATGGCTTATTCCTCCTTAAATCTCGTTAATAGTACATGTGTCTAGCTAAACGTTGCCAACCGAAATTAACATTAGCAAAGATCGACCTAAAAATTTTGTCCTTTGCACCATACGATGGCAAAAGCGGCACTGTCTCAAGCCTTATAGAGTTGTCAAAGCGTAGATAAGAAGTGTAACCTTTCTGGGTTAAAAAGTATAAAGCCTTGTGAAAAACTTAGTGTAAAACCCTGTTTAAAGTCAGTTTTGTTAGACTTGGTTTGGGATGGTTGTCAGTGTTTATTACAATAAAGCTCTGCATAAAGTCAATTTTATCAGGGTTTTGTTTGGGATGTTTCTCAATTTTTATCACAGTAAAGCCCTGTATCAAGTTAGGTTTGGTTTGGTATATTTCTCAGTGTTTATTACAGTAAAGCCTTGCATAAAATCAGTTTTGTCAGGTTCAGTTTGGGATGTTTGTTAATATATTCTGTATTACAATAAAATCCTGTATAAAGTCAGTTTTGTTAAGCTTGGTTTGGAATGTTTGTCAATGTATATTACAATAAAACCCTGAATAAAGCCACTTTTGTGTTGTTTCTTTTACACAGGCATAGTGCTTGAAATGGGTACACATTAAACGGGAATGTTGGCATACACTAAGTTGGTTACTAGAACATTATATGAGGGGTATTTTTATAGTCTTTTTAATGTCCTTGTGATAGAATATGATATGATGGGTGTGTTTTTCGCGACTTTTGAATCTCGTAATAGAACATGATATGATGGGTGTTTTTATAATGACTTTTTAATATCCTCGTAATAGAACATGATATGATGGGTGTATTTTTAGTGTATATTTAATGTTATCGTAAATATAACATGATATGATGGGTGTGTTTGTCGTGACTTTTAATATTCTCGCAATAGAACATGATAGTGAAATATAGACAACTCTCCGAACATATTTATTCCGCGGCGTATGTAAATTACGGCCAGGATCAGTTCAAACGTTTTACATGGAAATAGTACTTTTGTCTTCCATCAGAAAACTAAATGTAGGATTGTACACGACATGGAAAGTTTTGAATTTAATTTTTTAATGTGTGTTCAATGAAGTTTTGAATCTTGGAAGATCTGAAAATTAGTTAAAAGTCGATACAAAGTTGTCTCCCTTAGACCGTATTATTGTCCGCGTGAACGGTAGGACAGCTGTTTATGGATATTATTTACCGATACCGGTCGTATAACTCTTGCATTTTAATTATAGCACGATAATTCTGCAAACTAGAAATATATTTATAAAAACAATCCGTGAAATTACCGATGTTTGTATCTATTTTAATAATTATTTTAATACCTGTGCTAGATTCACGCCATCATTTGAAAATAAGTAGAAGAGGACATCCTGAGGCAAAGAACAGAGGTTAGAGCGTCTGCCTCGGATGCAGGATGAGGACAAGAGATTGACAAGAACTGCAGCATTGTTTACAGCTAAGACAACCATATTTTTCTTTTAATTTAAAATGCGTTAACTCTAAATGAATATTGCTATTCTGATAAATAAAATCTAATATTATAAGATATAAAACTGGCTTATGTCACTAAAAAACAACAAGCAATTTTGTTTGTCCAATTTTTTTTTTGTTGAAAGAAAAATCAGTTTCTAAGAGAAAAGGACGAAGTTTTTTTTCTATTTGGGGTATGTATATCGTAAGCATGACATCCGAGAACTGTTTCGTGAAATATGGGAACTATTAGTCAAACATAAGAGATATTTGAAGACATTTATAACGTGATAGCGAAATTTGACACTCTAATATATTTTATGCACCGAATAATCTACATTATTGCTTAATGCGTGTTTTGGATGTGCTTTAGTGTTTTGTTAAACTTTTTCCAAAGTGACTGCCTTGAATTGTATAACTCAGAAAGGGAAATATGCATTATTGCTTCGTATTCAATGGATCAGGTCTAGTCATCAACATTTTAGGTCAAAATAAAAATACAAAGTTCGATTAATCGATAAGAATATTATAACAAATTATGATATAAAACTTCATTTCATGGAAGTATTTTGCTTAAAGGTATAAAATAGTTATTGATTCGTATAGAAAAGGAAATAAAATGACAGCATAGCATTTCATTCAATAACTATAACACGAATATATATATATATATATATATATATATATATATATATATATATATATATATATATATATATATATATATATATATATATATATATATAATTGTAATAAGTATGAATACATATAATTTTAGGCCTAGTATTCATAAAATCAAAACGTCTGATGACGAGCCAAAATAGGATATAAATTGAAGTCCACATATAAAAATAACTGTGTTACCTGGCTATTGTTAATTCCATTGCTATTTGAAGTATATATAGTCATTTGATGAAGTTTTGTTGTGTTCGGACCAGGTTTCAGGGCAATTCCAGACGAAAAGCGATCTGGCAAATAACGTTATGACATATTTTTTAATGTAAATGAATCTAAAGTCAAGAAGTCGGGCAAATGGAGAATAAAACTCCTTTAACAAATTGCACAGAATATTGAAAAATTCTATTTTTTCGTTTCATCAATATAAACCATATCACAAAATGGTCAAAATCCAACAATTCCCAGTAAAAAAGTAATATGACTAAACTCTTACTGTTTAAGGACTGACAAACGGACAAATTTGTCCTGGAAACCCTCATAATCCCAGATCTTAGAAGCATTATTAATTGTCTGTAATAGGCAATGTCAAAATCTTAAACTATCAAGCTGATACTCAGTGTTAAGCACTTTTTGCGTCATAAAGAATAACTGTAGCGTAAACTATCAAGCTGATACTCAGTGTTAAACACTTTTGCGTCATAAAGAATAACTATAGCGTAAACTATCAAGCTGATTCTCAGTCTTAAACACTTTTGCGTCATAAAGAATAACTATAGCGTAAACTATCAAGCTGATACTCAGTGTTAAACACTTTTGCGTCATAAAGAATAACTATAGCGTAAACTATCAAGCTGATACTCAGTGTGAAACACTATTGCGTCATAAAGAATAACTATAGCGTAAACTATCAAGCTGATACTCAGTGTTAAACACCTTTGCGTCATAAAGAATAACTATAGCGTAGACTATCAAGCTGATATTCAGTCTTAAACACTTTTGCGTCATAAAGAATAAATATAGCGTAAACTATCAAGCTGATACTCATTGTTAAACACTTTTGCGTCATAAAGAATAACTATAGCGTAATCTATCAAGCTGATACTCAGTGTTAAACACTTTTGCGTCATAAAAAATAACTATAGCGTAAACTATCAAGCTGATACTCAGTGTTAAACACTTTTGCGTCATAAAGAATAACTATAGCGTAAACTATCAAGCTGATACTCAGTGTGAAACACTTTTGCGTCATAAAGAATAACTATAGCGTAAACTATCAAGCTGATTCTCAGTGTTAAACACTTTTATGTCATAAAGAATAACTATAGCGTAAACTGTCAAGCTGATACTCACTGTTAAACACTTTTGCGTCATAAAGAATAACTATAGCGTAAACTATCAAGCTGATACTCAGTCTTAAACACTTTTGCGTCATAAAGAATAACTATAGCGTAAACTATCAAGCTGATACTCAGTGTTAAACACTTTTGCGTCATAAAGAATAACTATAGCGTAAACTATCAAGCTGATTCTCAGTGTTAAACACTTTTGAGTCATAAAGAACAACTATAGCGTAAACTATCAAGCTGATACTCAGTGTTAAACACTTTTGCGTCATAAAGAATAACTATAGCGTAAACTATCAAGCTGATACTCAGTGTGAAACACTATTGCGTCATAAAGAATAACTATAGCGTAAACTATCAAGCTGATACTCAGTGTTAAACACTTTTGCGTCATAAAGAATAACTATAGCGTAGACTATCAAGCTGATATTCAGTCTTAAACACTTTTGCGTCATAAAGAATAACTATAGCGTAAACTATCAAGCTGATACTCAGTGTTAAACACTTTTGCGTCATAAAGAATAACTATAGCGTAATCTATCAAGCTGATACTCAGTGTTAAACACTTTTGCGTCATAAAGAATAACTATAGCGTAAACTATCAAGCTGATACTCAGTGTTAAACACTTTTGCGTCATAAAGAATAACTATAGCGTAAACTATCAAGCTGATACTCAGTGTGAAACACTTTTGCGTCATAAAGAATAACTATAGCGTAAACTATCAAGCTGATACTCAGTGTTAAACACTTTTGCGTCATAAAGAATAACTATAGCGTAAACTATCAAGCTGATATTCAGTGTTAAACACTTTTGCGTCATAAAGAATAACTATAGCGTAATCTATCAAGCTGATACTCAGTGTGAAACACTTTTGCGTCATAAAGAATAACTGTAGCGTAATCTATCAAGCTGATACTCAGTGTGAAACACTTTTGAGTCATAAAGAATAACTATAGCGTAAACTACCAAGCTAATACTCAGTGTTAAACACTTTTGCGTCATAAAGAATAACTATAGCGTAAACTATCAAGCTGATACTCACTGCTAAACACTTTTGCGTCATAAAGAATAACTATAGCGTAAACTATCAAGCTGATACTCAGTGTTAAACACTTTTGCGTCATAAAGAATAACTATAGCGTAATCTATCAAGCTGATACTCAGTGTGAAACACGTTTGCGTCATAAAGAATAACTATAGCGTAATCTATCAAGCTGATACCCAGTGTGAAACACTTTTGCGTCATAAAGAATAACTATAGCGTAAACTATCAAGCTGATACTCAGTGTTAAACACTTTTGCGTCATAAAGAATAACTATAGCATAATCTACCAAGCTGATACTCAGTGTGAAACACTTTTGCGTCATAAAGAATAACTATAGCGTAAACTATCAAGCTGATACCCAGTGTGAAACACTTTTGCGTCATAAAGAATAACTATAGCGTAAACTATCAAGCTGATACTCAGTGTTAAACACTTTTGCATCATAAAGAATAACTAATAGCGTAAACTATCAAGCTGATATTCAGTCTTAAACACTTTTGCGTCATAAAGAATAACTAATAGCGTAAACTATCAAGCTGATATTCAGTCTTAAACACTTTTGCTTCATAAAGAATAACTATAGCGTAAACTATCAAGCTGATATTCAGTCTTAAACACTTTTGCGTCATAAAGAATAACTATAGCGTAATCTATCAAGCTGATACTCAGTGTTAAACACTTTTGCGTCATAAAGAATAACTATAGCGTAAACTATCAAACTGATACTCAGTGTTAAAAACTTTTGCGTCATAAAGAATAACTATAGCGTAAACTATCAAGCTGATATTCAGTGTTAAACACTTTTGCGTCATAAAGAATAACTATAGCGTAAACTATCAAGCTGATACTCAGTGTTAAACACTTTTGCGTCATAAAGAATAACTATAGCGTAATCTATCAAGCTGATACTCAGTGTTAAACACTTTTGCGTCATAAAGAATAACTATAGCGTAAACTATCAAGCTGATATTCAGTCTTAAACACTTTTGCTTCATAAAGAATAACCATAGCGTAAACTATCAAGCTGATATTCAGTCTTAAACACTTTTGCGTCATAAAGAATAACTATAGCGTAATCTATCAAGCTGATACTCAGTGTTAAACACTTTTGCGTCATAAAGAATAACTATAGCGTAAACTATCAAACTGATACTCAGTGTTAAAAACTTTTGCGTCATAAAGAATAACTATAGCGTAAACTATCAAGCTGATATTCAGTGTTAAACACTTTTGCGTCATAAAGAATAACTATAGCGTAAACTATCAAGCTTGTTCTCAGTGTTAAAACACTTTTGCGTCATAAAGAATAACTATAGCGTAAACTATCAAGCTGATACTCAGTGTTAAACACTTTTGCGTCATAAAGAATAACTAATATCGTAAACTATCAAGCTGATATTCAGTCTTAAACACTTTTGCTTCATAAAGAATAAATATAGCGTAAACTATCAAGCTGATATTCAGTCTTAAACACTTTTGCGTCATAAAGAATAACTATAGCGTAAACTATCAAGCTGATACTCAGTGTTAAACACTTTTGCGTCATAAAGAATAACTATTGCGTAAACTATCAAGCTTATATTCAGTGTTAAACACTTTTGCGTCATAAAGAATAACTATAGCGTAAACTATCAATCTGATACTCAGTGTTAAACACTTTTGCGTCATAAAGAATAACTATAGCGTAAACTATCAAGCTGGTTCTCAGTGTTAAAACACTTTTGCGTCATAAAGAATAACTATAGCGTAAACTATCAAACTGATACTCAGTGTTAAAAACTTTTGCGTCATAAAGAATAACTATAGCGTAAACTATCAAGCTGATATTCAGTGTTAAACACTTTTGCGTCATAAAGAATAACTATAGCGTAAACTATCAAGCTGATACTCAGTGTTAAACACTTTTGCGTCATAAAGAATAACTATAGCGTAAACTATCAAGCTGATACTCAGTGTTAAACACTTTTGCGTCATAAAGAATAACTATAGCATAATCTACCAAGCTGATACTCAGTGTGAAACACTTTTGCGTCATAAAGAATAACTATAGCGTAATCTATCAAGCTGATACCCAGTGTGAAACACTTTTGCGTCATAAAGAATAACTATAGCGTAAACTATCAAGCTGATACTCAGTGTTAAACACTTTTGCATCATAAAGAATAACTAATAGCGTAAACTATCTGGCTGATATTCAGTCTTAAACACTTTTGCGTCATAAAGAATAACTAATAGCGTAAACTATCAAGCTGATATTCAGTCTTAAACACTTTTGCTTCATAAAGAATAACTATAGCGTAAACTATCAAGCTGATATTCAGTCTTAAACACTTTTGCGTCATAAAGAATAACTATAGCGTAATCTATCAAGCTGATACTCAGTGTTAAACACTTTTGCGTCATAAAGAATAACTATAGCGTAAACTATCAAACTGATACTCAGTGTTAAAAACTTTTGCGTCATAAAGAATAACTATAGCGTAAACTATCAAGCTGATATTCAGTGTTAAACACTTTTGCGTCATAAAGAATAACTATAGCGTAAACTATCAAGCTTGTTCTCAGTGTTAAAACACTTTTGCGTCATAAAGAATAACTATAGCGTAAACTATCAAGCTGATACTCAGTGTTAAACACTTTTGCGTCATAAAGAATAACTATAGCGTAAACTATCAAGCTGATATTCAGTCTTAAACACTTTTGCGTCATAAAGAATAACTAATATCGTAAACTATCAAGCTGATATTCAGTCTTAAACACTTTTGCTTCATAAAGAATAAATATAGCGTAAACTATCAAGCTGATATTCAGTCTTAAACACTTTTGCGTCATAAAGAATAACTATAGCGTAAACTATCAAGCTGATACTCAGTGTTAAACACTTTTGCGTCATAAAGAATAACTATTGCGTAAACTATCAAGCTTATATTCAGTGTTAAACACTTTTGCGTCATAAAGAATAACTATAGCGTAAACTATCAATCTGATACTCAGTGTTAAACACTTTTGCGTCATAAAGAATAACTATAGCGTAAACTATCAAGCTGGTTCTCAGTGTTAAAACACTTTTGCGTCATAAAGAATAACTATAGCGTAAACTATCAAGCTGATACTCAGTGTTAAACACTTTTGCGTCAGAAAGAATAACTATAGCGTTTGTTAAATGTTGTAACTCTTGAACTTACTAAAATGGACATGCTACTCTTTTAACATTACAAATTTTAATTTTTTTTATTCCTGTGATGGATTTATTTTAACTTATTTGGAACTTATTCAGCTTCTCGTTCTATTTTTTCAGACAGTGAAAAAAACTACATATTTTCTGCATTCTGATTATATTGTTGGGTTGTATTTAAGTCAATACAAACCAACTATAATTGTTTGTTTTGTCTCCTTGTTATGTTTACGTCACAAGAAGGTTTACTAATTTACCTTTCTTTCCGGATGTTGAAGAGCTTGTCAGTTTAACCACAGTTGCAGTTGTACCTGTAGGTAAAGTAACATAACTTAAAATGCTGCTGCTGCTGCTGCTGATGATGATGATGATGATAATTATTATTATTATTATTATTATTATTATTATTATTATTATTATTATTATTATTATTATTATTATTACCATAGGGCTTTTACAATTTATGGAATTTGTGAGAAACTGTCAGCAGGTGATTTCCTGGTATTAGCGACAGTAAAGTTCCTCAGACTAATAGGTATTAAGCGTTTGTTTATGTTGGCAACAGGAAAATTTGATTTCTTTCTTTCAGATAATTTTAAAAGATTTAAACCATTATGTATATTATGATATTGGACAGTAATACTATTTTACGTACAAACCATTTTTTTCCTATTTCTAAAAACACCAATTTAAATGTATTTTGTAAACAGTGGCTGACGTCACGCACCTAGGGTGGAGGGAGGTCACATATTTGTGACGATGTGTGACGAGGTGAGAGGTGTTTAAGAAATGTGACGTCACATCAAATTGCGCAACTTTAAATAAAGTTCCTCTTAATTTTCAGATTGCTTATAATTTATTTAATGACCTTTTAAGTGGCTTTATGCGTGTCGTGCATGAACTCAAATAATAATTTTGACTCGTTTTCGTACCAACACTCTTACAAGCCCCAATAGTGGTTTATTCCAAATAGCACTCTTTAGTGTCTACAAGCGAGGTTGAAATAATCTTGTTCTTGCCAAACTCACTTCTGCAGTTTTAGCTAGATAACATTTGCAAAAGAATTTTATGCCAATTTCAGCTTGCCAGTGTCTCCTTTTTTAATACTTGTTTTCTCCTACAATATCAGATTGCAGTGCCACACTAAATACATACTACCATGGCAATAAAGTGATTTAAAACATCTTAATTTTCTCACTCTTAATGAGTTTTTTCAAAGGCAGATGCAAAACATAGACAAAACAAACAAACAAAACATAGAAAATGTTGTTTGTAAAACTATACATGGCTGTTTCTACATGAATTAAACCTATAGACGCATTATGTCTCAACCAGCCTTTATAGACTTGTTGCGGATACTGAATTTTTGTTATTTAATTGGAAATCTATGAACCGTAGCGAAATCTATAACTTCGTGTAAATTTATGTAGCGTAAATTATATCTCGGATATTTATTATTCTTCTGTATCGCTGTACAGAAGCCCGGTCGCAGAACACTTCTCCTCTGGCCACACATTCAGTGATATAACACTTATCACAATTGCTAACAACAGGAACTGAAGTTCCAAAACGTAGAAGGAAAAGGAATCTTACTGAATACGCCGCCTTAGAACATTGAAACTAAGTGGTCTACACCACTTAGACTAGAAAAAGAAAGCTATGCACTATTAGAATTATCCTTTGCAGCTGATACATTTTCTTTTCAAACTTTTCTAAATCTTCTTAGTATAATATATAATACTACTATACGAATAAACTATCCGGAGATGAATCATAGAATCATATAGTTACTTTAACGAACATCAATATATATGACTTAAATTATATACCCAACATTAAAACATTAGTACCAGGTATACAATTAGCACTGTCTATTCAATGGCCTAATCTGATATATAGATCATCTTCCTTAGTTGCCATAGTGGTTCTGCTAACCAGAGCTCTACCAACGCTTAGTTGTGATGTCATACAAGGAATCTCCGAAGTTCACTATATCTTGTGCAGTGTGGCTGTCTTTGGTTTCCTCTAATGTATAAAACCATGGCTAAATATAGAAAATGCCAGCATTGGAATTGATTGGTCATTCCTTTTGTTATGCCATTGAGGTAGTGTGTAATAAATATATTCAGAAAAAGCACAAGCCCCAGTATGTCATTGCTATCAGAAATGCATGAGTTTTTGTCATTATTTTAGTTCGCCCCAGAAATCCGGCATAACATTACTTGAAAATTCTAAAGCAACTTTATATCGTCAACGGAATGACGATTGTTATATTAATCAGTTATCTTTTGTTGCATCAAAATAACTAATTTAATGTTTAAACGTTTGCGGGTAGCTCTAAACATTATACATGTACTAATACAACAAACGTATTCTGTGTTGCAGGCCAATGGTCCATACAACATGCAAAACAACATAATATAACGTTGGAACAGAATGTCAACAAGCAGTCGATATTTTGAACTGCATATATGTATCAGATCATTGCAAACATCACAAACTGGCTCTTCTTGTAAAGGTATAATACAGAAAATGACTTACACTACTGACAATGCGGGGATTAACACCACACATACAATTAATACATTTTGGAACATCTATTATAAAGCCATTATTTATATAGATACGTGTTACTGAGAAGAAATAATACAAGATAATACATAATTAAGATAATAATTGCATAATACAAGAAACCCGATGTTCCGCTTCTACAAATTCTATACCATTCTTTTCAGAGTATGGTCAACTATATATAATGTGTCCAGGGCATTGTATCAGCATGGCTCTAACACTAAAATATTACCAGAACATCGAAATGAAGGAGCTGAATTTCAAAATTTTAATAATTTAATGGTAGTCATAGAAACTTTTCAGGATTGAACAGTGATTTAAAATATACGTAACTTTCTCCTATGGAACTCATATGCTAACATTGCCGTTCCTGCCTTGTACAATCTTTAAACCTGTGTTGAAATATCAACCCAATATTAATATAATAATATTTTCACTTGTTGTAATGTTATTATGGCGCTTTTGGCTTTTCTCCCTCTGACACTGACCCAAAGTCGCAGC
This sequence comes from Potamilus streckersoni, assembly GCA_016746295.1. Taxonomy (NCBI): domain Eukaryota; kingdom Metazoa; phylum Mollusca; class Bivalvia; order Unionida; family Unionidae; genus Potamilus; species Potamilus streckersoni. The sequence continues at coordinate 291,117 of JAEAOA010001572.1, read as the reverse complement.
CTCTATCCCCATGACTTAGCAAGCAAGCAAAATACATAAATATGTAACTCGTTGATGATAATCGACGAAATTCCTCGAAACTTACACACATTCTTCAGGCTGTATAATGCTACAAAAGCAACTATCATTTCTGAATCGATCGATATTTTGCATACTGTTTTCTGTGCTGTCTGCCGTCTGAACGCGTGTGCAGGTAGATCCCTTCTGTGGACGTCCCAAAGGCGTACTTAAGCAGGACAGCTAAGAAGATGCTAAAGAGAGTGGGGGCAAGGACACAGCCTTGTTTCACTCCGCTGTGGATATTGAATGGTTCGGACGATGAGCCATCATACTGCACTGTGCCTTTTATGTCTTCATGGAAGGACTGGACCATGCTTAAAAGCTTTGGAGGGCATCCAATCTTTGTCAGGATTTTGAAGAGTCCGTCTCTGCTGACCAGATCAAATGCTTTGGTGAGGTCTATAAAAGCCAGGAAGAGGGGTCTGTGTTGTTCCCTCCATTTCTCCTACAGTTGCCTGATGGAGAAGATCATGTCGATTGTGGACCTCTCTGTGTGGAACCCACACTGAGACTCTGGATACATTCTGTCGGCAAGCGTCTGTAGTCTGTTCAGGATGACTCTAGCGAAGACTTTACCCACGATGCTGAGAAGTGATATGCCCCTGTAGTTGTTGCAGTCACTTCTGTCGCCCTTGTTCTTATACAGGGTTATGATATTGGCGTCTCTCATGTCCTGAGGCACTGCACCTTCATCCCAGCACTGGCAGAGAAGATCATAAAGGTGTGTGAGCAGCACACTGCCGCCACACTTGATGACTTCTGCTGGGATGCCATCTTTTCCTGGGGCTTTACCTGTGGTCAGTTTCTCTAATGCCAGCTTTAGTTCTGTCTCAGTAGGTTTCTCATCCAGTTTGGTCAAACAAGGGAGGTTTTCAGTGGCGTTGAGGGCATTGTTGGTCACGTTATTCTCTCTGGAATACAGTTCGGAGTAATACTCCACCCAGCGCTCCATCTGTTTGCCCTTGTCATGAATATCTCCTGCAGAAGACTTCAGTGGAGCTATCATTTTCTTCGTTGGACCCATTGCTTTCTTTATGCCACTATACATGCCTCTGATGTTTCCGTTGTCTACTGCTGACTGGATGCTCTGACATTAGCGCATTGCCGTGCACTTTGCTTCTGGTAGACCTATATTAATGTATTATCCTCTCGCAGGGAGAATGCTTGAATTCCAGGTGGGCACAGCGACGCTCTTCTATTGCTGTCATGAGTGTGGCGGAATTGGCGTCAAACCAGTCATTGTTCTTTATCTACTTCTTGAGGCGGGCGATAGCTGTCCAATGAGATCTGTTGGTCTCTCCCACCGTCGGAAGCAACCCCTGGCGTCTAACTCTACGCCAATCGAGTGGTGACTTATAACCGGTAACTGTTGCTTCCCGTGTTGTGTCAACGCTGTGAAGCGAAGCTGGAGTGTCCTCTCCAGGGCGCAAGCCTGGGCAAGGTTATATGGAGAATCAGCTGTTGCCCATGCAACTGACCCCCCCTCTCCACGCAGCTGATGGATCCAAGGGAAAGGACAAGCCGATACGTCATGGCACCAGCGGCGTCGCAGGAGTTGCCGAGATGTCACTAAATGCAGTGACAAGTCGCCTTAGGGACTCCGTCTCCGGATTTTCTGTTGGGGCTTACTCCCTTAGCCTTTCCCATGTAAGGGTATAGTCGCAATGCAGCGAAGGTTTGAAGTCAGAGTTTTCCTTCTCCTAGACGAGCTACAACCCAAGGTTAACGGGCGCCCGAAGCATCTGGTTTTGAGGTAAGTAATGTAGCTTAAAAGCAAATGTCAAATACTGCCATGCAATCGTTGCATAGTAGATTGTGCGGTATAACCTCTTCTCGTCAATCCTTTCCCATGGACATTAAGCGACATTCCATGTGTATGATCAGTCGTATATAATTTAAGATTTATAATATTTTTTATGATTTTTCATGATAATAAACAAATTCCGAATATTGAGAAATATGTTCAATTATCATTATTATTATTATTATTATTATTATTATTATTATTATTATTATTATTATTATTATTATTATTATTATTATTGATGGTTATTTGTTTTAATAGGATTTGCAACAGGATCTACTTTACTATGTTCAATACAGTACAGTTCAAAAAAGAAATATAATTCAATTCTTAGAACAAATTTAAAAATAAAATAAGCTGAACTGAAAGAATGTCTAACTGAACATTCCACCTACATATTAGACAAACAAGCTATGTAAAAATTTTCAGTACAGACAAGATATGTTAATTACATGGATGACCAGCGACTTTAATAAACTGATGACAAGCAAGCACGATCAAAGACCAAAGATGGATACAAATACATTTTAACAGAATATATTTTTTCTTTAAATAATCTTGAATTGAAAATGTTTAAAAGTAAAGCACAGATGATATACACGATGCTTGTCGAGACGCCTCTGAAAAGCATAAGCCCGGGAATGTACTATTGGATGAAGATAAACAAATTACTGCAAAATAGTTAGGGATTTGTTGAAAATGGGATCGGTTCAATGCATCTCAACTCCTGAAGTAGCACATACTGAGTAGAAAGGTTTTACCGAATCCTAAAGAGTATAATGTGAAATTATTTAAATGAAAATGAAAGCAGAAAATGAATTGACGTTTTATAAAATTAAAACAATGGCTGCAAAATATTCATTACAAATATGACCCCAGTTGAAGCATTCAGAAAAGAAAACAGCTCAAAAATGTGGGTATATTTATTCGGTTACTTGACAACAGATATATTTGGAACGCCTGAGTTTGAGATACGTGAAACAAGCAAATTTAAAAAATGCAAAACAATCTTTGAAAAAGGACAGCTTCTTAATATTACTGAAGAATTATTTATAAAAACGCTAATAATTTAGAAAATCCAGTCATATTTAAACGAGAGAGAGAGAAAGAGAGAGAGAGAGAGAGAGAGAGAGAGAGAGAGAGAGAGAGAGAGAGAGAGAGAGAGAGAGAGAGAGAGAGAGAGAGAGAGAGAGAAAGCTTGCATATTTTACAAACAATAGTTATGTCCACACGAAAAACAAAATGAAAAAATTCAAAGGTTAACAGATTTCGAATACCAAAATAATGAACGGCCACAAATATGTACTTGGGAAATAGAATGGCTAACTGGGTCCCAACTGAAAACATTATGCCATTAATAAATGACAGGAAGAACAATTCATAAATAACACTATTGTATAGTACAAAAACTTGCATTTTAGATTTGTATTGTATAATACACTTTGGGACTGTGACAAAAGTGCCAACAACAGTATAATTGAAATTGAATTATTTAAAACATCACCGATATGCAAACTATGCTATTCCTGCCAATAGGATATTATTATTATTATTATTATTATTATTATTATTATCATTATTATTATTATTATTATTATTATTATTATTATTATTATTATTATTATTATTATTATTATTATTATTATTATTATTATTATTATTATTATTAATGGTGTTGCTGTTGTTAATCTGATGATGATATTGATGACTATATTATAATAATTTATACTCTCTTCTATTGTATTACTAATCGAATATATCCATAAACTTACCAGACGCCTTTGGTGGTTTCAGACGTCGTGTTGATATTGGTCGTTGTGTAGTGGTTGGACAGGGCTTGGATTTCGCATCGCTACAGAAATTTGCTGGACCATGACCTAGAACAAATACATTCGAATTTAACAACACAGGGACATATTGGAGGATATGGGTATGAAATAAATACCTCCACCCGTTAAATTCGGCGCAAAACCAATCCAAGGCATCCATATAGTCTGATTCTACCAACCAGTTTGTCTGTACTTCACTATCGATTTCAATGATGACAACATTTAATGTGATAAAAAGTGCAATGAATTTAGTCATTTCATTCATTGATTAATAATTTCTAACCTGACTGTTGAGTAGAATAACTAACACCAACACCATCTACATTTTTCATGTTTAACGGAAGTTTTCAATATAATAAACTTACATGCTTGAGATCCATTTCCAGTTCATGGACAAGTCCATTTTCAACAAAGGGGTGTGAGTACAACTACAGATGTACATATATATGCCGTTTCCTTTCTATTTTTACAATGTCGCATCAAGCAAAGAAGTAGAATGATAAAACAACAAATTTGCCTTTCACGTGGATTTAACAATCGGCTTATATGTTTATGTATGCAAAGGTGTAAAATTCCTAACGCTCTACGTTATGACAATTTATCAGGCAGTTACTCAATAGGATGAACTACGTCTTATGTTTTCTGATGGAAATAAACTATCCCGTAGTGTACTCAATATGGCGCCGTGTTAGGATAAAATGTCCGTTAAGCATGAAATGTTTAGGGGATAAAAGTGACCCTTTGATACAATATGTAGCGGATGTAGCCTATCGAAGTTTTAATTCAATACTACGTTTAATTTTCAGCTCGTTATCGATGAAACGTGATATTTTCTTCACGGCTTTGATGGTATCAGAGGCTGCTATAACGCTGACAGAAACTTCACTGTTAACCCCGGTGGAAGCAATCTTTGGATTCTGTATTCCCCTAATAACACCCATGGGCCTCATTAATCGTCCTTTTTCGGTAGATTGGTAAGGTTGTCGCCACCGTATTACTTCAAAGCAGCTGAGATATCGCTGAATCACTTAAATTACCTGGCTCTATTTAACCCTCATTGAAATCATTAGTTCGAAACGAAAAGCTAAGGAACTTAAGAGGTATTCAACCTGTCTGAATATCAAAACATATTCAGATATTGCAGGTACACCAAATATTCAAATACCAAGTAATGTCATTGCATATCATTGGCACCCATTTAACTTTAACCAATTAACCCAATTCACTGTCATAACTGGACAAACGAAAAGATAGGAGTATACTGATGTGCAAAGTTAAAAAGAAAAAATCCCCAATAACAAGAGTTAAACTGTAGATTTTTTTTTTATTTGGAACCGGCTGGTTGATATATCCACACCGTTTGCCTTGCTTGTAAAAACCGTGAAAAACAATCCGTACATTCTACCATACTTGTACTTTATAACACTACATAACAATTTCACAATATTAGTTTCGTTTACACATTTGCCTTAACGATATTTCCTACATCAATTATAGAGTCTATTTTTACTTAAATTTTAAATGAGTTGCAGCAACTCAGTTTTGTTAATCTATATGAGATACATTAGATGAGATAAAATTAGCATGTCTGCAAATCTTCTATTTCATATTATTTCCAAGAGTTCCAACAGGAGTTTACAGCAAAATATTATTCTTTAAAAAATATTTTGATCGGTATACATGACTACATAATAGATCTAAATCTAAGACAATTATGTATTATTAATCGTGAAGACCAGAGACTAAAGAAAGATATATTGTGATAAGTCCTTGATGCTAGCTAATTTATTATGCACGAGTGACATAAATCAAATTTCTCGTCGGCTGCCAGAAAGGTGTCTACAACCAATACCTGCAAACATGATAATATCCTCTACGCGAAATAAAAATACTAAAGTATTAGTTGTTCTGCAAATCAATATCTTCGATATCTTCATCGTTCATCGACCAGATGGTATTAATGTTTTTTTTAGAAAAAGATATGAGTCGTTTGAGATACGAAATGTTAAAATCTTTGCACCACACCCTACACAAAACTCCTCGAAAAAGTGACAGATTTGCTTAGTTTTGCATATCAATCTGTAAGAGTTCACTACTGTAAACTACAACACAAAGACATGGGTTAATATTTAATCAAATTTCATTTAATTGGTCCAATCATTTTCTGATATGCAATTCAAGTTTGCAAACATGCTTTGTCCATTTAGCTCTCTCTCTCTCTCTCTCTCTCTCTCTCTCTCTCTCTCTCTCTCTCTCTCTCTCTCTCTCTCTCTCTCTTTATATATATATATATATATATATATATATATATATATATATATATATATATATATATATATATATATATATATATATATATATATATATATATATATACACACACACACACACACATACCCGTAGGAATGAGACCACATGTAGTCAGGAGTTGGGTGACATCTGCTGACGTCTCTGGAATTTCCTCTGAAGCCGGTGTCCAAAATGTGGCGGTCAGTATGCGAGAAAATATGTAGTAAGTGTTGTTGATGGTTAGAGTGGTATCAAAGCACTGTCCGCCAGAATCTTTTCCTGTTCAAAGTAAGAGAGAGTTTTTGTTGTAAATACATAAATATATACACACAAACAGACGAAAGGATTTGTAGATAGATGTGCCAATAAGGATATATAATCGATATCTAAATATAGCGATAGTTCATGAATCAATTCGGATCACGAGGTCCACAATATGCATAAATATTCGTTTAGAAGTTATTCCAACTGTTTAAAAATAACTCTTAGCCAAAAAATAAATCCAATCTCCGCACATTTCTTTGACTTCTGTAGTTATTGTCATATTTCATAAGGACGTATACATTCTTAAATGTATTTAACCTGCCTAATGCTTTCTGATATATTTTTTTTTAAGAAAACGATGAGTGTTAGTCACAAGGAAATAAACGAATATATGGGTCCTAAATGTAGCTCAGCATTACTGTGAAACTTAACAATTAAATGTTTCCACCTTTTTCATTTTTGAAAATTGAATATGTTTTGTTATATTTTAAAACAATTCAGTTGTTTCACTTTGGTTCACCGCACGTTAACAACGGGTAATCTTGCCCACTCATTTTTCTTAAAATGACTGTAGATGAATCTGAAAGAAATTGATAATTCTACGTGTTTTGGCCACTGGACCTGTTTCCATATTTTCTTAATTAGATACTTATTATGCGTTCCGTCAAAAGGTCTAGCATGCGATGCGTCGCATGATCTTGAAACTTGCTTAAATATTTTTAACTTTTTTTTCTGTCCACGGTCTCAGTATAGTTTGGTATTTTCAGTCTCGGTATAGTTTGGTATTTTCAGTCTCGGTATAGTTTGGTATTTTCAGTCTCGGTATAGTTTGGTATTTTCAGTCTCGGTATAGTTTGGTATTTTCACAACTCAATTTTTAAGGTAGAAGGCATGAGCCTAATTATCACATGAGCCTAATTATCACAATTTAAAGATTATCCTAGACGGAGAGACGAGCTGACGAACAGACATACGAACAGAAGGATGAACATAATGCGGATTATGTAATATCTTCCTGAAATTCATCTAAAGCTACTCAATTTAAAGAATTTGTACATGATTTCATTCATATATGTGCGAGTTTTTACAACATTTATGCTGCGTGTATGAGTTTCATTGTTTCATATTCTGGCATAACAATGATAAATTCTATGATATAGTCCTGTAAAAATCATATAATAGTTAACATTCACTCTAAAATACAAAGCTATTTCATTCACCTCGTACGATTTGTTCCAAATTTATCACAGACTTAGGTCTTCTTTTTTAACAAGAAAGCGCTTTAGGTACATCTGCAGAATAACAAAAGCATTTTAGATCACAGCGAATATAGCGTATATAACACCGATGACGTGATGGAATTGGATGAATTTTAAATTTGTATTTTAGGTTAGCTCAGACTTATTATACTGCATTCAAACAAAACAGCAGTGATTTTTGCACTAATAATAATAATAATAATAATAATAATAATAATAATAATAATAATAATAATAATAATAATAATAATAATAATTTGAATGAATTTTCAAAGGCAGTTTTCTATATCAAAAATATTACCTGCGTGTGAAATATTAACAACATTGTGCACGGAGATCCCGCAATCTTTCAGAATGCACTTAACCTGTACTTCAGCTGTAAACAAATTGTTACGACTTTCGGCATAATGTCTCAATACTGTACCCAGGACTATAATGTTTGAACCATCTACTTTCTCTTCCAATGTCATTGTTTTTCCTGGATCACAGCATTCAAATTTAGGGAAAAAACAACACGACAAAATGGCAAAAATTGTAACAGCGTTTTTGGTACAGGTACTCATGTCAAGAAACATCATACATGAAGAGAGTCAAATGTACGGCGTTTGTGTAACTTATGAATGAGATTAAAACATGATATCTTACTGAATATATTTTGTTACCCTATCGCCAAATCAAAAGAATATATATTTCAGTTCAACTGAGTCATTTGTTGCCATTGGTTTTGAATATTAAAAAATTATTTTGTTATAATGTTTTAAATGAGAAGTAGATGATCATAAGATGACATAGACATCTCGTGAGTCATTGGTACAGTTTTAACTAGAATACATAAAAACTGTAAAGTTTTGTTCCTCACATTTATTGAATAATCCACTTAGATAAAACGAATTCAACATAACAGTATAATTCCTTGTCTATGTATCTCTCGAAGTTTATACTCGTACTGGACGTTTACAACACAAAGTCATCCACGGAATAAATGAATTTACTGACGTTGAAAACGGAAGGAGAACATGTTTTAAAAATACTTTTGACAAGTATTTCTTTAAGGTTGCTTCTCTTGTGTTAGTTTACAAAACCTGTTTCCTCCCCCTATTTTTGGCAGTTGGGAATTACTAACTGTAAAAGTGCAGCGTGCACTGAATAATTTGGTTGCACTCGACTGGAACAATCAGACATTTGCGCAATGGGTTTAAGAAGTCTACCGTAAGGAACCGTAAACCGGTCCATCAACGAGTGCTAACACATGCAAACTGAGTTTCTGAGAAAAACTACTGACCACTTTATTGCTGGTTGAACAGAAATGACTTTCGACTTTCCGTCCACGTGCTAAGTATAAATAACGAATTACTTAGTCAAACAATGGGGCCATTAAGTAATCTGGCTAAACAATCTTACATAGATGGGACAGTTTCAGTGGTGTTTAACTGAAGTGTATAGCAACTTTACATTCTAATGTCTTAATCTAAACTTAATCAAATCTTGGGATTGAAAATAAAATTGTATAAGCATAAACTCTGTTGAATTTGAAAAGTCTAAACATGTAAAAACAAATGCATATGAAAATAAGGTAGACAGAAAGATATGGGTTTACCAAGAAAGCAGTTGACATATTTTATTTTACCAGTCGGACAATATTTTATAAACAAAAGTCAAATAATTTTTATTGATTCTAGCTCACTTAATTATGACAGCAAAGAAACAAAATTGAATTAATTTACTTTTTAAAAAAAGCTGAAAAAACTCCAAATACGGCTTTTTTTGGTGCAAATGCACCGCATTTAGTAGGTCTTTACAAATAAACAACAGGAACTAGAGGTTGTAGACATAGTTGCGGACTTTACATGAAGTCGTTGCGAAATGTACGGGATCCCTGTCAATAACTTTACTTGCAGGTCTTCATAATATAACAAAACAAAAAGGAGAAAGAATAGCGACGACCACAATATTCGCTAAAATGGAACTTCTGCAATTTTCCCCAGTAGGAAACTGCATGTAACAATTAATCGCTGGACTTACACTCTGTATGATAGTCAAAATAACACATTTAAGATTTTTATTTATTTTTTTGAATTTGGCTCTGTTCCATTTTTATTTCGGAGATCGGATTTTTTTATGTAATGGAGTTTTGATAAAGGCAACCCAGCAAAAAAAAAACGGATCTTTGCTCCATACCGATAACTCGTTCTATACGTTATTTGCCGGGGAATCAACTTGTGACCTTTGAACCTGGATTTTGGGGATAGAATGAGTCTTTCAGAATGATGAAACAAGAAATAAAGAAAGAAAACAAACGAAAGAAGCAAATAAAAAAGGTGGAAAAAGAAATACACCCCAAGACAGACAAAAATAAAAACGTAGTATATATTCGCGAGCCACGATGGTGCTGAAAGCGTTAATATTTCCTCTGGGGTGGTCTTTAACTCGGGTAAAACGGCCTTTTATCACATTTTTGGAGCTGATTTAGAGGGCATTTGTAAAGTAACTAAAATAAAGATTTATCATAGATATAGCTACCTTCCGAAAGGGTTAAGATTAGGCCTACCGTAAATACTTTATGTTTAGACAGGAATAAACGTCTTATATAATGATATCTTTCCGATAAATGATTTAAATTGACCCTTGATGACCAAGGGGATTAGAGCATAAAGGTGATAGTCCCGAAGACTTTATGTTTCTCAGCAATAAAACCACGAGGGAGTTCATTTATTTACAGCTCAGATAAATAAAACTTGACTCGATATCGGTTCACTATTTATAGGTACAGGCTTTTAGTAAGTGTGTACTTTGTGTCCATCTACATGTCACAGATAATAAACAATTAATCATTATCTTCCAGACTAAGTTAGGTCTCTTAGTGTTATATTTTTATCGCGTCTGAAGTTTAAGTTTTTACACCTGTGGAATCTAAATCATTTCAGAAGAGAGCAGATAATAGAGAGATTATTGAGTGTTTCCACAAGGTCCTGTATAAAGCACAAGCTTCGTCGTCAAAACGTACATACATACATACCTACCTACCTACCTACCTACCTACCTACCTACCTACCTACCTACCTACCTACCTACCTACATACATACATACATACATACATACATACATACATACATACATACATACATACATACATACATACATATACACTACATACAAACGTCATATTTGCTAACTTTACGTCTTTGAGAGTATATTCTAAAAATTGTTAAAAAAATTACGTATTTCATTTATATTTTTATAGGAATAATTGATGCATTTTAAAATATTTTGGTCTCTGTATAAAGAGATTGTATAACATAATATTTAAGCTATAAAACGGATACATCTGAACATAGTGCATGCTGTTTTCTTTCCTCAGGCAAATGAGAGAGAGAGAGAGAGAGAGAGAGAGAGAGAGAGAGAGAGAGAGAGAGAGAGAGAGAGAGAGAGAGAGAGAGAGAGAGAGAGAGTAAACTTCTTTGTGAGCATAGTTTGAATTTTTTGTTGCATATCGTATAACTTCAATGGCATGAAAAATAAATGTTCCAATCGCTCAAACAAATGTATTCACTGAAATTTATACTGAATTCAAACATGGAATAATATTTATGTGATTCAACAAGAGACTGTTGACACATCGATACTTCGTCGGTCATAACAGACACTCGTCGCCTTCAATTTTGGATCCCTTCCAGATTTGAAGTGAGTTTTATTCAGAACTTTGTATTACTAGGACGTGTGTCTTTAATTCTGGGATCATTTTTGGATTTAATTCGCAAAAGCATAGGTTTTTCTTTTTTCATTTTTCACTCTGTATTCTTTTCTATTGTTTATTTAATGAGCATAGACTCGTAACAACATACATACATACATACATACATACATACATACATACATACATACATACATACATACATACATACATACATACATACATACATACATACATACATACATACATACATACATACATACATACATACATACATACATACATACATACATACATGTGTGTGTATTTGTGTGTGTGTGTGTGTGTGTGTGAAGATATGTGGCGATTGGGTGTCAGATAAGTCTCGCATGTTAGAAAGGATCAAAAACGTATAGGCCCAAACAGGACTTAAACATGGAGATGAAACTGTAAGCACAAGCGGGAATTTAACATTGAGTTTATAACTTAGCGTTATTAGAAGTGGTTGATCTACATTGGGTAAAATTTTATTGTCTCAAACGAGTGTTGAACACGAGGGAATAATTATCTTTCCAAACAGGAATCCAACATTATTGGTTAAATTACTTTACTATGCAATACACCCTTTTTAATTTATATCCAGCACCAACTTTTGATATATTATCCAACACACAATATCATTCAGTACCTAATTTTTGATCACACACACACACACACACACACAAACACACACATTTTGATAAACTACAACAGAGTGATAACAGCGCTTTCATATTTGTTTGTGCCTTGAATAGGTCACAGACTTCTACCCCATTGACTTTGTCCTCATATTACACGAAATCGCATGCGAACACTTGGATTATAATCGGTAAGTTACCAATAGGTACTCATGGAAGATAATAATCATGTGGGGCAAAAGACTTCCCTATATTAGTAACCAACAACAAAGCCCACTAAAATTGCTCTACTTGCATAAGGATTGTTTATTGCAACTATGATTTGTATCAACGTTTACACGGTAAACTGTTACACACACAACCGAAGTTTTCAGTCAGGTTTATAGTGATTTACTACAAATTTATGTGTATACAAATCGTGAAAAATTCACATACTGACGTGCATGCTCAACGTTACAAAAAAGATTAAATCACAATTTCGCTTAAATGCATCGCAGAGATGGGGGGAGGCTCAAAAGATGTGCGACATTTTGAACACGTGTCCAGGGTATATTTATTTATTAACTTTTGAGTTATCTTGTAGCAAAAGCAATGTAAACTTGGCAACTTTTTTTTTTAGAAAAAGAATAGAAGACATTATTTCACATTGTGCAGAAAGAACTAAGTCACTGATGTTGTCATTACAAATTGAAACGAATGAATACTGCCATGATGATGATGATAATGATGACGATGACATTGAAACAATAAGCGAACACCATATTGAAGGTCATCAAAAATAAATTTAGATATTTGCCTTTAGTACTAATATATGGAATCACCAACAGCACAGTTTAAAAGAATGGTGTACTGTTACGAGTTTTGCAAAAACGATTTTCACCTCTAAAGGCAAATACACTATTGTAGCAATAGTCAAGCAGTTCAATACCTTTTTTTGTTGCTGAGTATCATCGTACAAATGGCGGTCATTCACGCGTTGGTATAATAGTTTGTAGTTCCAATAATAAGAGTGCAGTGATTTCGACAAATACTGAATTGAAGAAAATTATATTCGAACACAAAAATCTCTCTGACGTTGATCCTCGGTTCATACGGCCTTATGAACAAGTTTGTTTACAATATACTGCCAAGAATTTGGAAACTACTATCATAGATGAATTTTTATTTACAGAAAATTACTGTAAATCAAATAATATACACTGTGAGTATCTTCCTTATATATAACGAAGATCACATACCCCTCAAGTTAGATACACAATCAGTCAAAAGTTTAAATGATGATTTTTACGAAAATGCAGATGATTAGTTCTGTCCAAGAATGCCGTTTGTAAATATATAAAGTTCAAGGGTTCTAGGATGTAATCAATGCAGAGGTGTATGTATTGGAAACATAGGAAATAACTTGCCATTATGAATATTGTAAATCACATTTGCTACAGTTACGTGTTGGCATCCTTGCTCGACCATATTCTCAATTCGACATAGGAGTTAAATCACGGAATCATCTTTGCCGACACGAATATTATTATGCATACCAGCAAAGAGTGGATAAAGGAATTGTTATAGACATATCTGACAATGTTAATACTGTTGGGAAAACAACTGACAATGTCGAGGAAATAATATCCAGGACTTGTCCTGGCAAAGTAAAAGCCCCCACCGCCAACAAAATAAAACAACACATCAGCAACCCCTCCCCAACCCCCACAAAATACACAAACAAAAACTAAATAGACATATTGATCGATTTTGCAATTGGAGAAAGATTGTTTCCCGCAGGATATTTACTTCATAGCATTTCATGTAGTTTCAGTAATGCGGTATTGTTATCACCGACAGAAACTTTTTTTAACAGCATTTTCCAGTGTTTTTTTTTTACAAGCACAAACTTTTTTCGGCTTCATATTGATTACAAGTAAAAGTTGCTGAGAGTGTAGCTCTACAATTATGCAGTTGTTACGAAGTTTTATGTGACCTCACACACAATATTAAGGCGCGCTTGTATTATACAATAATTGTATTATTTAACAACTGTTATGGCATTACATAAAAAGGAAACACAAAGATGATAAAAATATTCAAAAATATTTCTACCGTCAGTGACTTGTTTTTGCTTAGGCAAAGCCCAGACCACTCAGTCACAGCGGTATGTTTTCAAACTATATGCTTACTATTGGTCCAGCTTAATGAAGAGAAGCTGAAATGTTGAATCTGATTATTAGAGGGTTGAAGACGTGGCATCGCCTGTATGCTACTCTGTCATCAGCAGATGATCAACTGTGGTGTGTTGTACTCAGGATTTTAGAGTCACTCGTCTGTCATCATTTAGAAGTAAACTGTCCACTGTTGACTTTTTCAGGATTGATAAAGATCCTACCATTTATGATCAGGATTCAAGAGCAAATAATCTTTATTAATTAGTATTGATAAACCAAAGCAACCAAAATTTTAAAATTGATTCTCCAGCATCAGTCATATCATTGTACAATTGTTCTCTGCCATCAGTCATGTCAGAAACAAAGGCATAAACTAATTTGTTGGTCTAATTGTCTGTAAGATTGAAGCCATTTTCATAATAGAACAACAAACCAGACGTCATCAGAAGACTTTCGGTTAAACTCAAATATAAATAGGACCATCTTGTCAGGAATAGTGGCGATAACAAGATTTCAAGATGGCTACCATGCTGGCTATACTGGATGTCATATCAGCACCATTTTCAAACCATATAGACATCACAAGAAGTCTTATACAATATATTAAAAAATGTTCATTATAGTGGCTTCACTGAAGGTCATATCAGCACCATTTTTATTTTCATTTCAAACCAAATAGACATCACAAAAAGTCTTATACACTATATTAAAAAGCCAGTGTTCACTATAGTGGCATCACTGAAGGTCATATCAGCACCATTTTCATTGTAAACCAAATAGACATCACAAGATGTCTTATACACTATATTTAAAAACGAATGTTCATTATAGTGGCTTCACTGAAGGTCATATCAGCACCATTTTTATTTTTATTTCAAACCAAATAGACATCACAAAAAGTCTTATACACTATATTAAAAAACCAGTGTTCACTATAGTGGCATCACTGAAGGTCATATCAGCACCATTTTCATTGTAAACCAAATAGACATCACAAGATGTCTTATACAATATATTTAAAAACGAGTGTTCACTATAGTGGCATCACTGAAGGTCATATCAGCACCATTTTAATGTGAACCAGATATCTTCTGGTGAATCCCAATGTTGAGACAATTTTCTATTCAGGTGACGTTGCAATAACAAGATTTCAAAATGAAAGACACAGTTCATGTCAGATGAGCACCATTTTCATTAGGACAAAGAAGCTGATGCGACCATCCATTATGTAGAAGCAGTAACAGCATTGACCCAGTGTTGGCCATAATGGGGTACAGTTTTCATTTAGGCCAAAATAAACATCATAAGAAGTTTCTGGTGAATCCCATTTTGATATAATTTATATAAATGTACTTGCTGAAATAATTAATTATGGCTATTCATGACACCTAGGAAAAGATAAGAAAATTAATTCAAAAGAATCCTAAATCAAATGCAATCAATACAGTTGGCATTCAAATCAACCTGTCTTAAATCCAATCTACACAGGTGCACATTATTAAGGTAACGACAAAACATTCTTTATAATTAAAGATTTCCATTTACATAGAACATTTTTGTTAGCAAAACATTGCTGAATTAATCATTCTGGCTTACTTTTCACATTTTAGAGTGTGGAGTAAACCTCACTGATAGCAAAGGCTGTTTCATAATCAAAAACCCTAACAGAACAGGGTACTGCTTGAGAGAGACAAGAGTGGTGTCACACATAATACTCCATGGGAGAGACAAACTCAATTGTATCAACTGCTCTTCTGATGAGGCAAAACGATTGGTGTTAAACAGTACTACACTGGATAGATACACTCAAGTATTATAAATTATCCTTCTTGCAAGATGAAAAAAGTTGATCTCGTACAATACTCTAGGGGTGAGACAAGTTGTAGCAATGTAACTGTCTTTCCAATTTGACAATAATAGATCTCAACATATACCTACTTCAAGAGAGAGAGAGAGAGAGAGAGAGAGAGAGAGAGAGAGAGAGAGAGAGAGAGAGAGAGAGAGAGAGAGAGAGAGAGAGAGAGAGAGAGAGAGAGAGAGAGAGAGAGACTGGCTGTCTGGCTAGTAAAACTGGTCTCAAAAATATTCTAAGGTTGAGACAAGCTTGAGCATAAAACTGCCTTCCTGCTGAGATAAAAGATGTCTTCAACAATACTCAAGTATTGGAGTTGCCCTTCTGATGAGACAAAAATGAGGCTCAAACATAATGCTCTAACAGGGAGACAATCTCAGATATATATTGGAACTGTCATTAAGTCCTTCACATCTCCTTAATATCTAACTAAAATAAGGTTATGTTAACATGTAATTAGATTTAATTACAGTCCTAATAAATTGCACACTCTATCTTTGCACAATTCCTCGAGGCAGTGATTTGGTGATATTTTAGTGTCCTTGGTGATTTTATGGTCTGGGAAGAATCCGGGAGAAAATAATTAATCTGGAATTTTTTGTTTTGCTAGAAATAAGGTCATTGTAATGGGGCATTAACATCCCAACTAAACTTGACTGAATTTATGTATAGATCATTTGTATCCATATATAACTCAATATCTTTAATTATGTAACAGGAATAAGTGAGAAAAATAAAACAACAAGAATTTGAGTAACATTAACAAACACTTTATTTTTCTTAGTTATAAAGTGAAAATTTAAGAAACACATTCAGTATTGTGAACTAAATTCCAAATAAACCTAAATGTTCTATTGCATGTAAAAAAAATACAGAATGTTTCCCGAATGAATTCCATTCATCCTGAATGTCGTGATGTACCACAATGATGAAATCCACAATGTTTTTAAAGTGAGTTCACAATAATTTGAAAATAATGTGTAAATCCAAAGTCAATTAGTACTTAGTAATGACAAATAATAATTTAAATAAATCACTCTTCCTGAATTATATCTAAAGACAATTGTTGATTTTCATCAAAAATTAATTCCCACATACTGATAAAAACTGGAATTATGTTTATCAAATTCCTATTAATACACATTTTCACATGACATATATTAATTTACAATATGAAGATTTGCATTTGACTTGAATTATGTAGGGATCAAGCTAGACTTAAATTTTAGGGAGACGTAATTTCTCCATTTGGTCAAAACAGGGAGAAGTGGAAGCTAAACAGGGAGAAGTGAGACAAAAGCAAGAAACATAATAGATAGATAGATAGATAAACAGACATATATATATATATATATATATATATATATATATATATATATATATATATATATATATATATATATCTTTTTCTTTTTATGAGCTTTAGTTTTCTCAGTACGATTTGAAGTTTTAAGCAATGCCTTTATCTCAAGTTGAAAAATATGTCATATGTTTATTATCAACATATTTTGTACGTGTATAAAAATTACTACATTCATACCCATTCTATTCATAATTGTAGCGTATGTGTTTGGAGTGAGGTAAATGCTGTGTGTTTTAGCCATATGACATAAAAAGCACAGCAGAAGCTGCACATTGCAATTAATTTTAACTTATAACAGTAACAGGATCAGTCTTGCAATTGCATGTTGGTAAAAATATTTAATAAACTACCACTTTTTTATGTTATTTTCTACAAGTTTTTTGTGTAAAACTGTAGTCAAAAGATTTCTAGCATTCTTTGAAACAACCCCTAATACATATACATTGGAATAAATGCACAAACAACTTCGAACCATACTCTTCTTCCTAATTTCATTGTTCCCAATATAAAAATTACTGTAACTATTCATAGTCACCACACTGAAGCACTAAAATCTATATATAACTAAACTGGACCCTTTTTCAACCCAACTGAAACATCCAATAACACGTATTACTATTACACCATGCGAGTGCATGTATTTTTAAAAAGAGGGCTTTTCTTAATATAACTACTCTCTTTTTTTTTGCTTCGTAACAGTTACAAAAATTCATTAACAGGACTACATTCTTATGATTTTGATTTGTCTACCTACTGGTAATAACGATATGAATTGGTTAAATAGTATTTGCTTGACTTCTGTAGACATTTTTTAAAATTTTTATGAAAATTAATTATGGTATGTTAGAAAACAAACTTGACCTTGCAGCATTGTTTCGAATTCCTCAATATAGCTTGTCACATCTCTGACCTACATTATTAAATATTTAGGCTAAATCTCCTATCACATAATCTTTAAACTTTGTATTATCTTATATATTTTCCTGAATCTATTTCCCCAATTATTTACGAACAGAGACAATTTAATGATGCGGTATATCATATATGCAACGATGTCTGCCATTAAAAGTTCATGTAAGGTTTCAAACTGATTTTATCAAGAAAATACGCAAATACGGCTGTCAAAATCTCCATTTATAAAATATACAGAAATAAATTAGAAAATACTTTTCACCAATCCTATTTTAAAAATTTAAAAACAGAATTTTGTATATTTTCATCATAGTACAGTAGGCCCAACTTGATGAAATCAAGCAGTGATATCTTGCTCTGGAAAGAGTGAATGTGCAAGAATTTCTTTGCCACCGTAAGCTGATTGATATCAACACCATGTAAATGCATTTCGTTTTGGTGCCAGAACTTATTGGCTACAGAAAGGGGGCATCTGAAAAGTCATAATACACAGCCACTTTACATCTGAAAAACCAGAGGGCGAAGTCGTTTTTGCTTTTTCAACAGAACAAGGTGAAGATTACATCTCTCAGGTGACTTGTTCGCCCACTTCATAATTTATGGATGCATTTTGTGATGGGATGGAATCTGCAATTATTGTCACATGTTTGTTATTTAAGGGCTCTATAACCAGAAAATCAAATAACGATTCAAACAGACTTAATAATTAATTAGTGATATAATTATGTTATCTTTCAAGGAACCTCTTAGTCAATTCTTGGATGCATTAATGCCCCAATACCCTATAATATGTCAATTCACTCAGAACATGTGCTTTGAAAATTGTGTGCAAGAACTATATGTTGGACACAAACCTGGATTTCAATTTGTTTCTAAATCACTTTAATTCTCTGAAACTGAGGAGTCTTATACGTTAACAAGTGGAACTATTTGGGTCTTCATTTGGGGCCAACATTAGATGTATGTATGTATGTATGTATGTATGTATGTATGTATGTATGTATGTATGTATGTATGTATGTATGTATGTATGTATGTATGTATGTATGTATGTATGTATGTATGTATGTATGTATGTATGTATGTAAGTATGTATGTATGTATGTATGTATGTATGTATGTATGTATGTATGTATGTATGTATGTATGTATGTATGTATGTATGTATGTATGTATGTATGCATAATTTGGTCTTTTAACATGGCTTTAACAATTTTTCAATGATATCATCAGAATGTCTGTAGTATGGCCGTTTATAGTAGTACAACATCATTCCATGGACTTGTAGCATCATGTCTCACCCAGTCACATTATCCTGACAACAGGCTGACCATTCCTACCCCTTATGCTGAGTACAAAGTCAGGCAGCTGTTCGTACCATTTTTATGTGTCTTTGGTATGACTCAACTAGGGGTTAAAACCCGCAACCTCCTGCATTCAAAGCAAGATGTTCTAATCACTTAGGAAACTGGAATGGTCTAGCATAAGATCTAACACATTATTGTAATCTGTGACTGGGCTGAGTATTGAACCCAGGATGGCACAATATAACTTCATTTCATACCCTCTCCGAACTGGAATGTTTTTTTTACAACTGATCGGAAGAAGAGCACATTGTTTGAAATATTACAGTGTATTTTGGGAACAAATGAAGTTTTATTATCTAGGACTAATTTTATTTTCTATATATTAAAAATTGTTTCAATTCTTTTCTTATAAACATATGTTTTCTTCGCATAATAGAACTGAAACATTAGCATAAAATGGGCTGAATAGTTCCAAGAGAAAAAAAAACAAGATGAAATCTCGGGTGGAACTGTAACCCTATGACAATCAACGAATTTAATTCATTGAATGTAACTGAGGATAATAAAAACCAAAGTATAGATGTAAAAAAAAGATTAATTTATTGATAGTACTAAGCTAGTTTGTGTAGAAAGTTTGTAAATGAAGCCAGCATGTTTTAGTTCACCAAAACAGAAAACAAATATTAACAAAACAAGTAGTCCAGTTTCATTTGAGTTCTTAAATTCTTGTAGGTGTTGTTGATACTGAAAAACAGGCATCATTCAAATTCTGAATCTGAAAAAATAATTTACCTGAAATATAAACAGTGAAATGAGTGTTATGCATTGCTTACTTCTGTCAATTCTTTACCATCCGTTACTGTTCTGACTAAGGACTGAAACTTGGAATCTAAGTTTATGTTGATAAATTGTCAGGGATTTTGTTTCTATGCTTAAGATGTCCTTTGCTTTGAGTTTGAACGTTCTGAATTTGAGTGTGATCATCCAAATAAAATAAAAAACTTTTCTTTTCAACGTCAGTCCCCATACTTTAAGAGCATCTACAATGGACAAAAGCTATAGGCAATTCATATGTAGAATTCATCTAAAAATTTGGAAAACTCAGAATGCCACATGACATGTTTGATAATGCTCTCTGTTGGCACAAGTGCAGCATGGGTAAATTGGGAAATCACTGACCAAGGGGTTTTCGTGACCTCAGTCTTTGGTCAAGATATGTGGTAATGAACAAAACGTTATTTGCAATAAACCATTATTTGCTTATTAGATCCACAATTATTGTGACCACTCACCTATTAACCCTAAAATGTTTTTTTTTTATGGCCTCAGTGCTACCATGCACAGACTATTGTCAAGAAACTTACTTTAGAACAAATGTTAATCTGTACAATCTTTCTCTTTAACCATATTCACTTTAACTTTAGACTTTTTGATCTTGAAAATGAACAGGTCCTTCCATACCTTAAGTGCTAGCCCTCCAAAAACTTTTATCAATGTATTAAAGCTAAAAGGCAAAACACATTTTCTTTGAAAGTGATCTTAACCTCTGACCATTTTAACCCCAAAAGAATAGAATTATTTCTTACCAGTATCAGAGCCAAAGTAGGCAGGGAGTTTGAGGGACCTCCATACAGATGTAACGTAAAAGTAGCCAGGTAAATCACCCACCTCCCTGCTAATAAGGAAAGCCCTGAGTATTCAAATCATCCTCCAACCTTGGTGAAGGTACATTGTCAATATCTCATAAATGTTGTCATTTTTTCTTTCAGTTAGTGACTGTGACCTTGGGCCCCCAAATCAATATGATCCTTCTATACCCAAGTTGCAAGATAGCCACAAATTTGCTCAAGTTGATATAGATCTAATGATAATGTGCAAATGTAATGATTCTATCTGTAGTAACATTGACCTTGACCTGAAAACTGATCTGCTTCTTTCTTGCACCAAGTGCAAGTTATCTACATAATTTGGTAAAAGTATGTGATGCAGAATCAATGCTACTATTTATCTTCTTTCAGTCACCATCCCATTAGTATGTAATCCAAAAATTGATAGGGGTCTTTTGTACTCTGAAATACAAGCTGCCCACTTAGTTCAGTAACTGTAGATCTTGGTGAACTGGAGCTATCTGTGTGAAAACTATTCATCTACTTTTAGTCACAGTAACCATAAAATTTGATCTAGGATTCTTCCATACCGTAACATGTGCAAGCCATTTACAAAATTTGATCAACAACTCAAATTATTGTGGGGAAATGAAATAGGTGCCATATGATGAGTGTATTCAAGTTCATCTGTAGCCATGGTAGCTCAGCTGACAGAGCAACAGACTTGTAATTCAAGGGTCACATGTTCAGGCCAGCTTTTGGTCAGGTGCTCTGGCATGTTCTTTAAAAAGGTACAAGCTCTAATCAGACCAGTCCCATTTTCATTCTTAACCAACTAGATATCATAAGAAGTCATCTCACAAAAACTTGATGTCAATAGGACTTTAATTTCTTCTGGAGTAGCTGCAACATTTTCAAGTTATACTGTTACAGAGATTTACATAAAGAGACCACCATATAAGGTCCTCAACTAACCTCTCAAATCAGTTTATAAGATTATTCTTTCATGTTTGACAGGATGTCTCTTATCCAATACATGGGTCTATAAACAAAAACTTACTGTGCTCTGATGCACCGGACAGAAAATGCAATTTTTCCAACACAGTATGCAGTTCTCTGAAAGCAGCTTTCTTTTTTGCAGTTGTCTCACTCTGCTGGTAGTGATATCAAGTGTCAAAGTAACTGCGTTTAAAAGTATGCCAACAAAGATCAGCTGAATTGTGGGAGGTAACTTCTCCTGGAGATTGATCAACTTGCATTGCCCAGTCGCAGGTATCAGTACCCTCCAAAAATGTCATAAATAATTTATTTTCACAAGTCTCCATTTTTTGTTTTGTATAAAAAAGGGCATTTTTGTGGGTACTTAAATTGATCATTTTGCCTATTTGTATGTACCTAATTCTTGGATTATGCTATACAAATACTTGTAAATAAAATATACAAGAGAACTAACAATACTACCATCTGCATGAACACAAATCAAACACTTGTCAAGATCAAAAGACCAAACAGGTAAACTTGACATCAAAGGGTGCTGAGATAGGCAAGAATACAAAGCTAATGAATTATCAAAAGTTAAGACAATGTCTATGAAGTTATACCACCAGTATTGTATGTGGCAGCCATATTTTTCTGTCTGCCTCTTCTTCAGCACCCCTGCACTGTGCCTTGCAAGATTGTCTTTGTCAGTTCAGATGATCCCGAGATCTCGCAAACTGAAGTGGTATGGTCATGTCTCAGGATCATCTTCATGTTCTTCACTTGGATGAAATGAGTTGAGCTTTCACAAGGATTAAAATTTTTAGGAACAGTTGAATTGCACTTGAATTTAAATAAAATTAAAATCTGATTTTATGATACCAGTATCATTTATCATTCTATCATTTTGAATAATTTATGCTTTATATTATTTCTCTATCCTTACTTATGTTACAACATGTCAATTTAAAGCAGTGACTGGAAATTACAACTTCTGGACTACTGGATATCATATGGATGTGTGAGCATTGAAACAATATAAAATGCATTTTAATTCATATTTTTAACAGACAAAATGAAAATAAAAGCTAATAATGTATCACCAGATTATAGAAACTACATAGATTAATTAAACAAAATGTTTAAACTAATTGTTTATCTCTAGGAATGAAACACAGTAAGAAATGTGAGGTCTTCATCATGTAGAGCTGAGCTTTCTTTGGGTTATTAAATTTGTAGTTTGAGGCAACAAAATTCATTAAAATTAGTACCCAATGAAAATGAGTAAAACAGCACTAATTGAACTACATATTACACCATTTCCCTTCAGACAGAATCATGCTGAAGACCCAATAAATTTTATCTACAAAAATTCTGCCTTTACATGTGAATTCTACAAGATGCAACTATGCTAGGTCTAAAGGATGTTTACATGATTCTTTAACATCCTTTTAAATAGTAAACAACCATGGTCTGTGTCTTTAATCAGTCTGACATGTCATCCATTGTTGGACTTGTAAACTTTTTATTTTATTACCTTCATAATAATCTTTTGAGATGTGATCACTAACAAAGGACCCTTTTAGGAAAAACAAGATCCAAAATTACCCGTCATAAGCTGATTCCTTTTTGGAGACAGCTGTAATTGGAATGGTTTATTGGCAAATTATCCTTAAATTGTGCTGTATGAAAATAAAATCACAAAATACTCTATATATCCTGTGCATAGAAGATGGCATCTTTATGATTTAGAGTGAAAGTTTTAATTTGCATAACACATCCATAGTGTTGGATGGAATATGGAATTTTTTATGATCTAAAGAGGAAGTTTCAATTCAAAGAACAGTTCCAATGCGCATCTTTATCGTAGCTGTTTAACAGTGCTGGATAAAATATGGCATCTTTCTGATGTTGGAGTGGAAATTAAAATCTGCATAGCAATTGTTTTGTGTTAGATAGAATATGGTATCTTTCTGATTTTGGAGTGGAAATTAAAATCTACATAGCAATTGTTTTGTGCTAGATAGAATATGGTATCTTTCTGATTTTGGAGGGGAAATTAAAATCTGCATAACATTTGCATAGTGATAGATAGAATATGGCATCTTTATAGTTGGAAACTCAAATTTGTTAATCAGGTCCACTGTGAATCACTCAAAATTATAGTAAATCACATAGTATCTTATCCCGACCGTCATGCTATTCAGTTCACTCCTCACAGCTGTCTCAGAATATGCTGCTGCTAGAAGAATATTTGACTCCAGGGTCATAAAAACCATAGTACATCTATGGGGGTAGGGGTGGAGAAGGGTGATAAAATATTACTGACTTTAACTTTACTTTTTTAATTGATGACTTTTGTACTTTTAACTTGATAAAATTTGAATAAACTTTCTAAATATTTGCAGCGTACTGTCAACCTTTATAAAGTTCTAAATTCATGTAAATTTATATAGAACACTTTGATAGCAACTGTGCTGGTCAGTTTTATATTTGCCATCTTCTAACTTGTTAAGATTACTGTCCTGGCCTGCTTAATTTGTGAAATATTCTAACTTGTAAATGTCACTATCCTGGCCTGTTTGATTTGTGCCATCTTCTAGCTTGTGTAAGTCACTGTCCGGGCTTGTTTGATTTGTGTCATCTTCTGAGCTGTAAAAGTCACTGTCCTGGCCTGTTTGATTTGTACCATCTTCTAACTTGTGTAAGTCACACTGTCCTGGCCAGTTTGATTTGTACCGTCTTCTAACTTGTGAAAGTTATTGTCATGGCCTGTTTGATTTGTGCCATATTATAACTTGTGAAAGTTACTGTCCTGGCCTGTTTGATTTGTACATTTTCTAACTTGTGTAAGTCATACTGTCCTGGCCTGTTTAATTTGTGCCATCTTCTAACTTGTAAAAATCACTGTCCTGGCCTGTTTGATTTGTACCTTCTAACTTGTGAAAGTTATTGTCATGGCCTGTTTGATTTGTGCCATATTCTAACTTGTGAAAGTTACTGTCCTGGCCTGTTTGATTTGTACCATCTTCTAACTTGTGTAAGTCACACTGTCCTGGACTGTTTGATTTGTTCCATCTTCTAACTTGTAAAAGTCACTGTCCTGGCCTGTTTGATTTGGACTTTTTTCTAACTTGTAAAGGTCGTAGGCCATAGAACACAATTAATTTTACTATATGGTCTATACATTTGTTTTTCAGTACTGAACTTTCCATTGTGTGACAATCAATACATATCTTATATTAATCTAAAATACCTTCAAAGATGACTTTACGGTGAAGATGTTTTCAAGGATTGACATGCATTTTTTGAGAGGCTGAATTGTAAACAAAACACCATGCAACGGAACACAGATTTCACTTCCGAATCATCACCATGGTCTTATTACACACTGTGCACTACAGTCGCCGAAATACATACAACCACACCATAAGCCCACATTTTAAAGAATAAACAATTGCATTTAAATCCTTACCAAGAATGCCAAAATCTAACTTTTGTATCACCACCAAACGGAGACAGGAAGAAAATGATCTATAAATAGACTGGGACTACATTTTTGAGTATTTCAATTGTCTCCTGATTCCCACTGTCCTGGCCTGCTTGATTTGTGCCATATTCTAACTTGTAAAAATCACTGTCCTAGCCCGTTTGATTTGGACCTTTTTCTAACTTGTGAAAGTTACTGTCCTAGCCTGTTTGATTTGTACTGCATTATAACCTCTAGTTTTTTTTACCATATCTTCTCCAATCCTGTCTACCTACAACTTTTCCTTCCTTTTCTTGAGGACTGCATCTCTCTTCTTCTGTTATTCCAATGCAAGTTGATATTTCATCTGCCAAGTTTCCTCATCATTAGAGATCATGTCATTCTCATCCACTGCAATCATGGACCTGGTTTCTTAGAGTGGTATACTGTACGAAGGACCAGCATAAGGTTGACACTAGATTCCTCTCTCACATTATGAGTGGAATGTAATTGTTCAGTTCCAGAACAGAGTCCACATAATGAACTGCCTTCAACTGTTAGAAAACACACACTGTCTTGGGATTTCCTCCCAAATGAAAAAATACATGAAAAGAATCTTGCATAAATGTTTTAATAACTTAAGAGCACATAAAAAATTTAATAAGAGCTATGATAAATCATAAGATTTGAGCAACAAAATTTTACAATTGTCCACTTCAAGTGAAGTCAAACTAATAGCAAAAAAAAACTAACATTAAAAGGTAAGTTGAAAATATTTCACTACAAATTTTGTCCAATCAAATCAGTATATAAAATGACTGGAAATGAAAGCAATACATATGTACATGAGAGTGAGATAGTTGTAACCCTACACTTGGCAACTAAAGTAAATTTATAAATCAAAACTGACATTGTTACTTTTTGAACTGTCATTATTGACAAGTTAGTAGGTTTTCATTAAAACTTATGTCTGTACCAACCTTAAGTATAGAATCCAGCCAGTTTATTAGATATACAGGTCTGACTATAAATTTACCAATGAAATGCCTTAAGTTTTAAGACTTATTATTAAGAAAATGGTGCCAAAAAATTCCCCAATATAAATCTTAAAATTAGGTCAAGACATTTAAAATATTTGATGGGTCAATTTCAAGTCAAATTGAAATTTCATTCAAACAGATTAATGAATGTTAGAATCAAATCTGTCCTATCCTTGGTAGTTTGATGTAAAGCTACTCTAATATCAAATCAAACAGACAGCAGTGATAAATTTTTCAAGATGGCTGCTGTTGACAGCCATTCTGAAGGTCAGATTGGCAAAATTGTAATTAAGGACCAACAACATTTTTTGAGCTGTGTTGGTGACACAACCCATATGACTGTCTGTTCATTAAAAGTATACATAAGATTTTGAAGATGGCCACAGTGCCAACCATATTGGATGGCTGAGGAGCACCATTTTCATTTTGAACAAACTAGACCTCAGGACGAAAATGTGCCAAATTTGTTTCCTCCAAGTAGCTCATATCCAGTATTGATGGCAAACAATTGCTAACAGAAAATGCACATCATTCATTAGTCTGCAGATAGATGAAGGACAAATCACTTAGAAAAGCTCTTTAGCTAGAATCTACAAAATCATTGAAGTGATGTGTGAATTAATGTCAAAATTATCAACCTTTTATTGTATTCCATACACATGTATGTTACACAATTCAAGAGAAAGGAAATTACAAAAACAAATTAGTAGCATATATTTTTTGCTTTTTTACAATAACACTCATACTGCAAAACTGACTCAAACAAGCTGATTATCCTCTAAGAATGGTTTCATTCCTTTGTATTCATCGATCAAGTCTGTATGTTTAAATTTCTCTGGGAGATGGTTAAAAATACGCACAAGGTTGAACCTTTCATCTGCAGTCATTCCATAGTATATTGACAATTGTTTGGTTAAATTCAATGCTTGTGCCTTAGTCTGAAATATAAGAAATTGATATAATAATTTTATATGATGCATAATTACAGCTCTGACGGCTAGATTTTCTTATTTATTAAAGAATGCTTGTGGTATATAGTAACAAAAATTCATATCAACGCTAATAATATTTCGAGGTCTCTGGAAATAGTATTAAACTAACAAATGACCAGGACATTCGAAGTGTAGCAGAAAAAATCAAATCGCTGTGTCGTTTGAGTGTATCATATCAATTTCTCAAAGAAGCCCAAAAAATGTTATATACTTTTTCAGGGACATGGCTGAAGCACATTATCTAATTGAATGACTTGGGGTGACCTTACAAATTGAACAAAAGAAATTAGGGCAAGATTTTGAAGAAAAGAAAAAGAAAATTTACATAATATGGTGCAAGAAAGAGTAGTTTCTTACTAAATCGCCTACTACGTCTGATGTGTATTAAGCATTTGATAATTTTAATGTTCTAGCTGTAGCAGCCAAATTAAAAAGACGTTATGGGGATATTATATAAGAATGAAATCTAAACCGTTTTACAAAATGATATATCACGATGCAGAAGCGGAGCAGCTCATGCATAAGAGGAAATTAATAATGGCTATTGTAGAATATAAGCCATCCAAACGTTGCTACCTGTAGCTAATGCAAAAGCAACGGTACAGCTGAAACAATTTGCACATTATCATAATAAAGAAATACCAAGAGGTGCAAAAAATCTGACACACTTGAGATAGACGCGTTTGAATAAAACCGCAGTCGTATCGAGGATGAAAAGTACCGCTGTCGTATTGAGGATGAACAAAAAGCGTCATCGGAATAAACAAAAATATCTTGCATCTGATATTGCTACTGATGTCTCTAATTATGTTCGAGACGGATCACAGCAATAACAAGTATCTGAGTTCAAATCTCACAAGTGTAGTGGAGAGTTTAGAAAATCAGTGGCAATTATCCCACCCACATACAAACGATGTAAAGACGCCAGATAAATATTAACAGATAAGACTTTAGGAATCACATCGGTGTTACAAAACTTTGGCCACTCTGTTGTTAATGCAGAGTCTGTCCTTAACACGCATCTGGGTATGTCTTTTAGTCGTGTGAAAAGGATGGATTTTATATGAAAACACCGTGGATTCAGAGAGGTCTCCGAGTAATCCTGAACCGTAACGAATCAGCGTCATCAATGACGAAATTGACAAAGACGTTGAAAAAAATTCTCGAAACGTTGGAGAAATGCGATCTAATTTCATACCAACATCACACCAGAAAGTGTGAGTGAGAACGTAAAAAATTTGGCAATTGATGTCTCCAAAGGGAAATTTTGTCAGCACTACACCCGGCTAGTGATAATAAATCTCTGCCTCGAAAATACAGGCAGTTCGTTGGTGAATCAGCTTTGGTAATATGAAATTTCCCATGCTGGTTACTAAAGCCACACTGAACAAATTTGAAACACATAACCCTGGTATTCACTTACGGCAAACGATTTTATCCACTTGCATTATCCCCACTTTGGGCAAAATGACGAACTCGTATCAAATTCACTACGGTGCAACGAAAGACGAAAATTCCTTATTTCATCTACGACGACTTCGACTGTCTTAACGGTTCATTGGAAAACTCCGAAGCTGATGACCTTAAAGCAACATGAGTCGCTTTCCAACATCTGTTAGAAATTTGTTACGTGGCCGTTAGGGGTGAAGAGCAAACTGTGCCACCAGTATTGTATCTCGACAAAGACTCGGTTGATGTGTTTCTTAGATCGCACGAGATGATAGCGAAATCGAGTCGAAAACAGCTCTATTCACCCGCTGACTTGATTATGAACGGTTATAACATTTGTGTTTTTGCGGCAGCCACTCAATGTTGGATCTGTGAAGACAATTTTGCTTCGACTGCTGCCAAAGTTAACGATTACTGCTATATAACTGACGCGTACAGAGAAGCCGTACACAACACTTGTTGTGTTGAGAATTTACCCAAGCAAAACAAAAATCCGTTTAGTGTTTCATAACTTGCTTGGGTATTATAGTCGCTTAATAATTCAAGTAGTAGCTCAGACATAAAACTTATCATAAGCGTGATTCACAGCAGCATGGAAAAATATATGACTCGGAAAATTATAAATTATCGATTCATTACAGTTTCTGCATTCATCCTCTGAAAAATTAGCGAGAAAAGAACTTTGCAATCACTGGCCGATACTTTCCACAGGTTACCAGCGCTCCAAATATAGACATGCTAACGAAAAGAAGTGTGTATACATACGAGTACATGGGTGATCTTGACAAGTTTGTTAAAACTCAGTTGAAATATTTTACTCATCGATCTCACGTGAAGGCATTTCAGACAAAGAATAAGAGTGGATCATATGCTACAAAACTATAAATCCATATAAAGGTTATGATAAACTGATTAAATAATGGTAAAAGATGAAGTTAATAAGTAAAGATATTTTCAATTCCTCTGTCTGCACAAACAGACTATGGCCTTTGATGAACTAAAATCCCTGATACAGCAATATGGAAGAGATAAAAAATATGCTAATTCAACAAAACTTATGTTTGTAAAAACTATATTTGGAGTAGATGTATAAAAAAAATATATGTGATCTCTGGAAAAATTGTACATAGCAGTCATAAAGATTAGTTTCCCAACAAATAATAAAGCTGACAATGTTAGCTATGTATATGTTCCTGCAGAAGGAAGCACAGATCAATATTAGTACATAGATAATAAATAATTAACCAATTAATGCTTATAGAACTAAAGGTGACATCTTTCAAAGATGTTCATTTCAGAAGAGCTCCAAGAAAGTGGAGCAAGAAGAGAGATATTGAATTGTTAGGTAAATATTTAACTCTGGCCCTTTCTTCCTCTCCCTCGTATTCTTCCACTGCCCTTATTTCTTTGACAAAGGGGATAGTTCCTTTAAGATAAAAGCCTGGCAGTATCTCTCCCTAATTTTTTTATGGGAAACAAATTTTGAATTTCTCTTTTACTGCAGAGATATTTAACTAGTGAATGGAGGTGGGGACTGCGGACGGAATAATAAAATTAGCATAGAATCAGTGATGGGCAGATTTCAAACTGTTCAAGTTTATCACCTAGTGAAAGTTTTTAAAACAAATATATTATAGGACTGGGTGTTGCCAAAAGTTTTCCTTCGTCACGAAGAAATACAATTATCTGTGGCTTCAGGAACCATTGTTTCTGCAGGAAGTACGATAGATTTTGTTGGTACTTATCTTTATTCCCATGCCTGGATTTGTTCTGAATCAGATTAGCTCTGCACGAGGAAATATCATTATTTCTTCTGCTTTAAAGATAACATTGTAACTTCTTCCAATTTTAAGTGAGATATGATATAGATAATAAGCTGTTTTCAAAACATTCATACCTTGCAAACAAAGGGCCTGGTGGCTTAAGTGTGTTAAATGTAGCCACCACTAGAAGGTTCGTCGCTGACCCGGCCTTGACTCTAGAAAGATTTTTGCTGGTGGATTGTTGCCGTTCACAGCAAAATTTCGAACCTCACTCTGATGAAACCAACTGATGATGGTTCGTTCGTATTGAAGTTGTTAAAGCATCTCATGTACGAGTTTTAAAAAAATTAAACCGTTTTACTAGGGTTGTGTCAAGATGCAGTACACTGACAATGACTGTACACATCATGAACATCACAACCAACGTTTGTACGCGGGCACAGTGCAACTATGTTTTGTCAATGAATTTGATTCCAGCGATTATCCAAAAGAACAACGGTTGTTTAGTAACACCAATGAAAAGTAATTTTTCTAAGTCAAAGAAGAATGCTCTGGTAAACCAGTGAAAGAGTAAGTGGGACTGCGGCTTAAAATGTACTCAGTTGTAATCAGACCACATGCCTCTGAAAAGAGAGAGAGAGAGAGAGAGAGAGAGAGAGAGAGAGAGAGAGAGAGAGAGAGAGAGAGAGAGAGAGAGAGAGAGAGAGAGAGCAAAAGGAGTCTCACAAGTGATTGTGCAGAAACATCTTAAACATGACATCTACGTTGAATGTCTTCAAGACCGACATGAATTCGAACACACGGCAGATTTGTTACGATGCCAAAAGCATCACATGGGCGTTTACAGATACATTAAAGTTAGTTCGCTCCCGCTTGATAACAAGCGATGGGTACTACCAAATGGAATCAACAAGAATGCATTTTGCCATCATGATATTGTGAATGACACGTCCACTAGTGGGCAAGCGTGTAAAACAAATAGTAGATACAGTTGTGTATTTAATGCAACAACTTTAAATTACTCTCGCAAAAATGCTTGATCGGGAGGCTTTGGTCCACTCGGTGATGGGCCCAAACGTTAACGTGTTGATTTTCTTGGGATCTCAATCCGTTACGAGATAGTTGATACATCAACGGACTATTCTGAGTCAGTTGTACAACGTTGTCCACCTTCTAACTCTCCAGGTGCATCGAAATACTAAACAAATTTTTCTCCAAGTAATTGTAGCCTTGCCGGCTATGACACCATTTTCTGATTAAACATGACACTCTTTTGTCGAATCACATTCGCTGGTTTGAATCCGATTATGCTTGACTTCATTGTTTAGTGCTGCTTTGGCTAACGAAAGTCACGATACACATTCATATAATCGGGCACTCAAAGGGATTAGTTACTTGCATCCGAGATCTCATTAATGTTTTTTGTGATAAGGATTATGTTTGAATAACCGTTCTGTGAGTGTGCGATTAATTAGTTCCACAATAGCCTTGTCACGATGAATGTTGACATCCCCAACACGAACTCACAAACGGTGTTTAGCCAACAGCTCAGCAACAGATCCAATAAACTCTTTGATATGATCTACTTGTAATAATCGCGAGTATATGAGTAGCGAACGTTTACAAACGCATTTGAGTGTATCTGAGACACTTGACGAATCTTTAGACGTCAGCGGCTCCCCTTCTTTTTATCTGCTGCCTACATCGACAATCGTTAACGCGTATTTGCAGGTGCGCCATCAATCTTGTTGATCAAGGACCATAATCTTGTGCAAGAGACAGCAGATCAGCCTGATGAACCTCCTTTGGTATTTGCAAATCAAACTACCCAGGTGATATTAGTGTTGGTACTGATAGGCAAATTTGCCACAACGCTTGTTTGGTCAACCATGTTCAAGCAACCCCGTGTGTGACCTTTGTCTCGCTAGCTACATTGTCCACGGCGGCATCACCTCTCCAGTTTTCATCGGACTTTAAAATAGTTTTATGTCCGAATCTTAGTGCCCATAGTTTATTTGTATTAATATTATTTACATTTAATGAGAGCAACGAGAGAATGAGATTAGTGGATTTTATCCTTCGAATACAATCTTGGTTTTTATACCTCCTTTATCGATTCATCTCCTTCTCCAGCATCTGGTCCCGCAAATGCATTCAAGTCATGGATACAATCTACGTCGCATATTCATATTGATGGATATTTTATACTCAAGATCATGTCGGTAACACGCAGCATGAACACGATTCACGGGTTCGTTGTCGGCCTTTTGGCAGGCTGTTGGAATCAAGTTGTATATCCAACCGTGTAAAGTGTCCACAGTAATTGTATCCAGGAATATTCTTTTTACCGGGATGTTTGCTCCATGGTGCTCCTGGTAGTTTTGCTTAAGAGGCAGAAAGTCATGGACAACTTTTGTTTTTAAGCCAGAAAGTTTATGATCTCACAAACGTAATCTTCTTTGCCCCACATCGAGCACAAGTTCCATTAATTGCTGCTCCATCATTACGTGTTTGAACTCGAGTTGGATTTGCAGTACGAGTTTTCATGCGACATCGTACACAATCTGAAGACCTGATTATATTGCGTGCTGTATTATTCAATGGCTTCATGAGAAAAAAAAAATGGATTAAAGATTTTCTATCACTGATCATAAGAACGACAATCAACCACAAATCTTTACCACCAAAAATTAGTTTTATATGCGCCATGGATACTTATTAGGTTCAATTCGGTAACTTAAATTAGAGTCACATTCATATTTATACACCTTTAAAATATCATATAATAAATAAAGAATCAGAGTGTCTCCTGTATTGTAAATTTAATATTGTAATAATTCTCAATGGCACGGTTTTATTTGTCAGAAATCATTTTAAAATCGGGTACAACAATAGTCATTTTTGGTAGATTTTAAAATGAAAATTCGAAACCATACGTCTTGTGCAATTTAAAATAAAACAGTTTTGATCAAATTATGAAGATAAAATATTTTGTTAAGGTAAGTAATGTAGCTTAAAAGCAAATGTCCAATACTGCCATGCAATCGTTGCATAGTAGATTGTGCGGTATACCATATTCTCGTCGATCCTTTACCATGGTGATCAAGCGACATTCCATGTGTATGATCAGTCGTATATAATTTAAGATTTATAATATTATTTTGATGATTTTTCATGATAATAAACATATTCCGAATATTGAGAAATATGTTTAATTATTATTATTATTATTATTATTATTATTATTATTATTATTATTATTATTATTATTATTATTATTATTATTATTATTATTATTATTATTAATGGTTATTTGTTTTAATATGATTTGCAACAGGATCTGCTTTACTATGTTCCTAACAGCACAGTTCAAAACACAAATATAATTCAATTCTGAGAACAAATTTAAGAAAAAAATAAGCTGAACTGAAAGAATGTCTAACTGGACAATCCACCTACATATTAGACAAACAAGCTATGGAATAATTTTCAGTACAGACAAGATATGTTAATTACGTGGATGACCAGCGACTATAAGAAACTGATTATATGCAAGCACGAGCAAAGACCAAAGATGGATACAAATACATTTTTACAGAATATATTTTTTCTTTAAATAATCTTGAACTGAAAATGTTTAAAAGTAAAGCACAGATGATATACACGATGCCTGTCGAGACGCCTCTGAAAAGCATAAGCCCGGGAATGTACTATTTGATGAAGATAAACAAATTACTGCAAAATAGTTAGGGATTTGTTGAAAATGGGATCGGTTCAATGCATATCAACTGCAGTAGCACTTACTGAGTAGGAAGGTTTCACTGAATCCTAAAGAGTATAATGTGAAATTATTTAAATGAAAATGAAAGCAGAAAATGGATTGACGTTTTATAAAATTAAAACAATGGTTACAAAACATTCATCACATATTTGACCCCAGTTGAAGCACTCAGAAAAGAAAACAGCTAACAAATGTGGGTCTATTTATTCGGTTACTTGAGAACATATATATTTGGAACACATACGTTTGAAATACGTGAAACAAACAAATTTTAAAAAAAAAATGCAAAACAATCTTTGGAAAAGGACAGCTTCCTAATATTACTGAAGAATTATTTATAATCAGGCTAATAATTTAGAACATCCAGTCATTTTTAAACTTAAAGACTCAGAGAGAGAGAGAGAGAGAGAGAGAGAGAGAGAGAGAGAGAGAGAGAGAGAGAGAGAGAGAGAGAGAGAGAGAGAGAGAGAGAGAGAGAGAGAAGCTTGCATGTTTTACAAACAACAGTTATGTCCACACGAAAAACAAAATGAAAATATTCAAAGGTTAACAGATTTCGAATACCAAAATAATGAACGGCCACAAATATGTACTTGGGAAATGAAATGGCTAACTGGGACCCAACTGAAAACATTATGCCCTTAATAAATAACAGGAAGAACAATTCATAAATAGCACTATTGTATAGTACAAAAACTTGCATTTTAGATTTGTATTGTATAATACACTTTGGGACTGTGACAAAAGTGCCAACAACAGTATAATTGAAATTGAATTATTTAAAACATTACCGATATGCAAACTATGCTATTCCTGCCAATAGGATATTATTATTATTATTATTATTATTATTATTATTATTATTATTATTATTATTATTATTATTATTATTATTATTATTATTATTATTATTATTAATGGTGTTGCTGTTCTTAATTAAATGATGATATTGATGATTAGATTATAATAATTTATACTCTCTTCTATTGTATTACTAATTGAATATATCCATTAACTTACTAGACGCCTTTGGTGGTTTGGGACGTCGTGTAGATATTGGTCGTTGTATAGTGGTTGGACAGGGCTTGGATTTCGTATCGCTACATAACTTTGCTGGACCATGACCTAGAACAAATACATTCGAATTTAATAACACAGAGACATATTGGAGGATATGGGTATGAAATAAATAAATTCGGCGCAAAACCAATCCAAAGCATCCATATAGTTTGATTATACCAACCCGTTTGTCTGTACTTCACTATTGATTTCAATGATAATAACATTTAATGTGATAAAAAGTGCAAAGAATTTAGTCATTTCATTCATTGATTAATAAAATCTAACCTGACTGTTGAGTAGAATAACTAACACCAACACCATCTGCACGTTTCACGCTTAACGGAAGTTTTCAATATAATAAACTGGCATGCTTGAGATCCATTTCTAATTCATGGACAAGTCCATTTTCAACAAAGGGGTGTGAGTACAACTACAGATGTACATATATATGCCGTTTCCTTTCCATTTTTACAATGTCGCATCAAGCAAAGAAGTAGAATGATAACAACAAATTTGCCTTTCACGTGGATTTAACAATCGGTTTATATGTTTATGTATGCAAAGGTGTAAAATTCCTAATGCTCTACGTTATGGCAATTTATCAGGCAGTTACTCAATAGGATGAACTACGTCTTATGTTTTCTGATGGAAATAAACTATCCCGTAGTGTACGCAATATGGCGCCGTGTTAGGATAAAAAGTCCGTTAAGCATGAAATGTTTAGGGGATAAAAGTAACCCTTTGATACAATATGTAGCGGATGTAGCCTATCGAAGTTTTATTTCAATGCTACGTTTAATTTTCTGCAGGTTCTCGATGAAACGTTACATTTTCTTTACGGCTTTGATGGTATGCTATAAGGCTGACAGAAACTTCACTGTTAACCCCGGTGGAAGCAATCTTTGGATTCTGTATTCCCCTAATAACACCCATGGGCCTCATTAATCGTCCTTTTTCGGTAGATTGGTAAGGTTATCGCCACCGTTATTACTTCAAAGAAGTGGAGATATCGCTGAATCACTTAAATTACATGGCTCTATTTAACCCTCATTGAAATCATTAGTTCGAAACGAAAAGCTAAGGAACTTAAGAAGTATTCAACCTATCTGAATATCAAAACATATTCAGATATTGCAGGTACACCAAATATTCAAATACCAAGTAAGGTCATTGCATATCATTGGCACCCATTTAACTTTAGCCAATTAACCCAATTCACTGTCATAATTGGACAAACGAAAAGATAGGAGTATACTAATGTGCAAAGTTAAAAAGAAAAAAATCCCCAATAACAAGAGACGAGCTGTGAGATTTTTTTTATTTGGAACCGGCAGGTTGATATATCCACACCGTCTGCCTTGCTTGTTAAAACCGTGAAAAACAATCCGTACATTCTACCATACTTGTACTTTATAACACTACATAACAATTTCACAATATTAGTTTCGTTTACACATTTTCCTTAGCGATACTTCCTACATCAATTATAGCGTTTATTTTTACTTAAATTTTAAATAAGTTGCAGCAACTCAGTTTTGTTAATTTATATGAGATACATTAGTTGAGATAAAATTAGCATGTCTACAAATCTTCAATTTCATATTATTTCCAAGAGTTCCAACAGGAGTTTACAGCAAAATATTATTCTTTAAAAAATATTTTGATCGGTATACATGACTACATAATAGATCTAAATTTAAGACAATTATGTATTATTATTCGTGAAGACCAGAGACTAAAGAAAGATATATTGTGATAAGTCCTTGATGCTAGCTAATTTGTTATGCACGAGTGACATAAATCAAATTTCTCGTCAGCTGCCAAAAAGGTGTCTACAACCAATACCTGCAAACATGATAATATTCCCTACGCGAAATAAAAATAGTAAAGTATTAGTTGTTCTGAAAATCAATATCTTCATCGTTCATCGACCAGATGGTATTAATGTTTTTTTTTAGAAAAAGATATGAGTCGTTTGAGATACGAAATGTTAAAATCTTCGCACCACACCCTACACAATCCTCCTCCAAAAAAATGACAGATTTGCTCTTTAGTTTTGCATATCAATCTGCAAGACTTCACTACTGTAAACCACAACTCAGTGACATGGGTTAATATTTAATCAAATTTTGTTTAAATGGTCCAATCATTTTCTGATATGGAATTCAAGTTTGCAAACAAGTTTTGTCCATTTAACTCTCTCTCTCTCTCTCTCTCTCTCTCTCTCTCTCTCTCTCTCTCTCTCTCTCTCTCTCTCTCTCAATATATATATATATAT
This sequence comes from Potamilus streckersoni, assembly GCA_016746295.1. NCBI lineage: Eukaryota > Metazoa > Mollusca > Bivalvia > Unionida > Unionidae > Potamilus > Potamilus streckersoni. The sequence goes on along the minus strand of JAEAOA010001572.1, from coordinate 253,255 downwards.
ATATATATATATATATATATATATATATATATATATATATATATATATATATATATATATACACACACACACACACTCACACACACACATACCCGTAGCAAAGAGACCACATGTAGTCAGAAGTTGGGGGACATCTGATGACGTCTTTGGAATTTCCTCTGCAGCCGGTGTCCAAAATGTGGCTGTCAGCATGCGAGAAAATATGTAGTAAGTGTTGTTGATGGTTAGAGTGGTATCAAAGCACTGTCCGCCAGAATTTTTTCCTGTTCAAAGCAAGAGAGAGAGAGAGTTTCTGTTGTAAATACATAAATATATACACACAAACAGACGAAAGGATTTGAAGATAGATGTGACAATTAAGGATATATAATCGATATCTAAGTATAGCGATAGGTCATGAATCAATTCGGATCACGAGGTCCACAATAGGTATGAATATTAGTTTAGAAGTTATTCCAACTGTTTAAAAACAAATTTTAGCTAAAATTAAGATCAAATCTCCGCAAATTTCTTTGACTTCTGTAGTTATTGTTATATAAGGACGTATACATTCTTAAATGTATTTAACCTGCCTAATGCTTTCTGATCCTTCAAAATTTTTGTGTTGTTAAAACATAAAATTATATATATATATATATATATATATATATATATATATATATATATATATATATATATATATATATATATATATATATATATATATATATATATATATATATATATTTTAGACGAAAACGATGAGTGTTAGACACAAGGAAATTGACGAAGATATGTGTCCTAAAGGTAGCTCAGCATTACTGCGAAACTTAACGATTAAATGTTTACACCTTTTTCATGTTTGAAAATCAAACATGTTTTGTTATATTTTAAAACAATTCAGTTGTTTCTCTTTGGTTCACCGCACGCTAACAACGGATCGTCTTGCCCACTCATTTTCGTTAAAATGACTTTGTATGAATCTGAAAGAAATTGATAATTCTGCGTATTTTGGCAACTGGACCTTTTACCCTATTTTCTTAATTAGATACTTATTAGGCGTTCCATCAAAAGGTCTTGCCGACGAAGCGTCTCATAATCTTGAAGCCTGTTTAAATATTTCTAACATTTATTTCTGTCCACAGTCTCACAGTATAGTTTGGTATTTTGACACCTCAATTTTTAAGGTAGAAGGCATGAGCCAAATTATGACAACCCTAGCATTTATAAATTCACGCACAATTTTAATATGTTATGTGGTTTACATTTACATCGAGTTAGACTTGAAAATGGGTTGGCTTGTTGGTGACTGCCTGTCACAGTTAGGCTAGCATTGGAAATCAAATGCGTAACTTGGGCTGCAAATGAGCAGTCGACTTAGCTTAAGTATTTACATGTGTCTAATACAGATATAAATATCTAAAAATCTAGATGGCTGATGAGTGACGAAAGGCATGATAATTTGTTATACTACTAGTGAACTTTAAAGATGATTAAGGTACATACTGATTCTTTCAGCTGCCTTGTATAAGGAGAATGTTTAAAACAGCTATTTTCTGTCAAAGATGAATGTAGAAAAGAGGGGTTGGTGGTAGTATCGTTGCAATATAAAGGCTACCATTTATATAAGAAATTAACCTTAATGCCTCAGTCAGAATCTTACAAGAATCGTTTCAACAAAAATCATTAAATAATTTTTTTTATATCTTCAATGTAATATTATTATCATTTTTTCTGCAATAGGTCATCGTCGGAAGAAAATTTGCCAAAACCAAAAAACTGTCCAGTGAGACCTAAACTCGTTTTCCACCTAAGGCTGCTTGTAGTAAGACCTCGCTGATTATAATGAATACTGATAAACCTGTTCAAACAGTCGTTGCGAACCGAAGTAAAATTTTGTTAAAAAGTGACCAAAATGACCTTTTTTTTTGTTTGAATGATCCAATCAATATTTCTTTTCCAAACACAGTTACTTATCGACCAGCAAAAAGGGTCCTTTCATTGATATGTATAAGAGTTTACTTCATTGTTTTATCCATTACCTATTTGTGTTTAGGCATATACATGTTAAACGCGATCTTGTTATAAGCAATCACGAGTTCAACTGGAACACAGCTTAGCTTCGCCCATGGCTTGCAATGATGTCTCCTATTTAAATTATATCAGAAATATTTTGCATTTTATATTTTATCAAATATCAGAGTATTAAAATTATTGACCATTTTTTATCATTTGAAATAGTCATTAGTAGTGACTCAGTACATTATTATTATTATTATTATTATTATTATTATTATTATTATTATTATTATTATTATTATTATTATTATTATTATTATTATTATTATTATTATTTCTTCATGTTTGAAAATACTTTTAAATTTTGTTGTCAATGTTTCCAAATCCGAGAGCATTCATAAAATCACATGTTGAAACGAACCGATACCGATTTAACAAGTTGAGAAGCACAGTTAGTGACCATAGATAAGTTAACATTCTTGATCGCATTATATTGATATTTGAAAATATTGAATATGTGCAATATTTCCTTAACATGATCTCGTAATGCTGCCTACACAGGGAACTGAAACTTTTTGAAACTACCTAATGGGACATTGTGAGGAGGCATAAAATAAATGGACCTAAAATTATTAAAGGCCAAGTCTCGAGAAAGTCTCCATTATGTGAAATTACATCAAATTTCTAACGTGGAGTTTTGTGCTAAATTTGTAATGATATAAGTTTGCAAGGTAAAGAGACTGGACTCGAGCTCTTTCAGCTAAGTTGTAATTATTGGATACATCTTCATACTTCTAGGAGAAGTTTACCAAAAAAATACACTGCTAGTAATGTCTGGTATTCGGAAAGCCGGTAGGTATGAATTTTACTAAATTCATCATTTCTTGAAGCTCTCATAAAAGATCTCAACTGCAGTATCAATGTTCGGAATTCCTTGAGGTGGGAACTTACGGACGCTTACTGCAGGCTTTTTATACCATCCAAGAAACCTTCTGAACATCATTGTAAAGAGTGTATATTTTTAATGAAGGTTTACGACAAAACATGTTGGTTGGATTTCGCTTATAAAATTGATCACTGATTTCACACCAAGAGTTTCTCATTCAATACATATAATATGTCCATACGTCAGTACAAACATGTAGATTTGCTAATTCTGTAATTTAAACAATCAGAATCAATGTTTTATTTCCACTTTCTGGTTTAGGGTACACATGTGGTGGAATGACTATTCATCTCTCTCTCTCTCTCTCTCTCTCTCTCTCTCTCTCTCACACACACACACACACACACACACACACACACACACAGACAGTCGTATATTCCTAGGAGAGAGGTTTACCAAAGATAGAGAGCGTGTTGCCTGCAAAAATCACTGCTGTTTTGTTTGAATGCAGTATAATAAGTCTGAGATAACCTAAAATACAAATTTAAAATTCACCCAGTTCCTTCATGTTATCGGTGTTATATACTGTTATTAGTTGTGATCTAAAATACTTTTGTTATTTTGCAGATATACCTAAAACACTTTATTGTTAAAAAAGAAGACCTAAGAAGATTCTGTTATGAAATCCGATCAGTCTGTGATAAATTTGGAACAAATCGTACGAGGTGAATGAAATAGCTTTGTATTTTAGAGTGAATGTGAACTATTCTAGGAATTTTACAGGACTATATCATACAATTTCTCATCGTTATGCCAGAATATAAAACAAGGAAACTCATACACGCAGCATGAATGTTGTAAAAAGTCGCACATATAAAAATGGGATCATGTACAAATTCTTTAAATTGAGTAACTTTAGATGAATTTCAGGAAGATATTACATAATCCGCATTATGTTCATCCTTCTGTTCGTATGTCTGTTCGTCAGCTCGTCTCTCCGTCTAGGATAATCTTTAAATTATGTTTTCTTTCTTTCGTCATGTAAGTGCCATTCTTTCAAGCTAACATTAACCGTTTTTACTTTGACTTTGCAAATACATTACAGATTATCAAGACTTCTACTACTACTACTACTACTACTACTACTACTGATAATAATAATAATAATAATAATAATAATAATAATAATAATAATAATAATAATAATAATAATAATAATATATTACCTGCGTGTGAAATATTAACAACATTGTGCACGGAGATCCCGAAATCTTTCAGAATGCACTTAACCTGTACTTCAGCTGTAAACAAATTGTTACGAAGTTCGGCATAATGTCTCAATACTGTACCCAGGACTATAATGTTTGAACCATCTACTTTCTCTTCCAATGTCATTTTTTTCCCTTGATCACAGCATTCAAATGTGTGGATAAAACAACACAAAAAAATGGCAAAAATTGTAACAGCGGTTTTGGTACTCATGTCATACATGAAGAGAGTCAAGTTTACGGTGTTTGTGTAACTTATAAATGAGATTATTACATGATATCTTACTAAATATATTTTGTTACCCTATCGCCAAATCAAAAGAATATATATTTTAGTTCACTGAGTCCTTTTTGCCGTTGGTTTTTGAATATTAAAAAATAATTTTGTTATAACGTTTTAAATGAGAAGTAGATAATCCTAAGATGACATAGACATCTCGTGAGTCGTTGGTACAGTTTTAACTAGAATACATAAAAACTGTACAATAGAAGTCTTGTTCCTCACATTTATTGAATAATCCACTTAGATAAAACAAATTCAACATAACAGTATAATTCCTTGTCCATGTATATCTCGAAGTTTATACTCGTACTGGACGTTTACAACACAAAGTCATCCACGGAATACACGAATTTACTGACGTTGGAAACCAAAGGATAATATTTTTAAAAAATACTTTTTACAAGTATTTCTTTAATTTTGCTTCTCTTGTGTTAGTTTACAAAACCTGTTTCCTCCCCATATTTTTGGCAGTCGGAAAAAAATTAACTGTTAAAGTGCAGCGTGCACTGAATAATTTAGTTGCATACGACTGGAACAATCAGACATTTGCGCAATGGGTTTAAGAAGTTTACCGTAAGGAACCGTAAACCGGTCCATCCACGAGTGCTAACACATGCAAACTGCGTTTCTGAGTAAAACTGCTGACCACTTTATTGCTGGTTGAACAGAAATGACTTTCGACTCTCCATATACGTTTCAAGTATAAATAACGACTTACTTAGTCAAACAATCGGACCAATAAGTTATCTGGCTAAACAATCTTACATAGATGGGGCGGTTTCAGTGGTGTTTAACTGAAGTGTATATAGCAACTTTACATTATAATGTCTTAGTCTAAACTTAATCAAATCTTGGGATTAAAAATAAAAAGGTATAAGCATAAGCTCTGTTGAATTTGAAAAGTCTAAACATGTAAAAAAAAATGCATATGAAAATAAGGTAGACGGAAAGATATGGGTTTACCAAGAAAACAGTTGACATTTTATTTTACAAATCGGACAATATTTTATAAACAAAAGTCAAGTAATTTTTATTGGTTCCAGCTCACTTAATTATGACAGCAAAGGAACAAAATTGAATTAATTTACTTTTTAAAAAAAGCTGAAAAAAAACCCCTCAAAATACGGCTTTTTTGGTGCAAATGCACCGCATTTAGTAGGTCTTTACAAATAAACCACAGGAACTAGAGGTTGTAGACATAGTTGTGCACTTTACATGAAGTCGTTGCGAAATGTACGGGATCCCTGTCAATAATTTTACTTACAGGTCTTCATACCATAACAAAAAAGGAGAAAGAATAGCGACGACCACAATATTCACTAAAATGGAATTTCTGCAATTTTCACCAGTAGGAAACTGCATGTAACAATTAATCGCTGGACGTACACTCTGCATGATAGTCAAAATAACACACATTTAAGATTTTTATTTATTTTTTTATTTGGCTCTGTTCCATTTTTATTTCGGAGATCGGATTTTTTTATGTAATGGAGATTTGATAAAGGCAACCCAGCAAAAATAACGGATCTTTGCTCCATGCCGATAACTCAGTTCAATACGTTATTTGCCGGGGAATCAACTTGTGACCTTTGAATTTGGATTTTGGGGATAGAATGAGTCTTTTAGAATGATGAAACAAAAAATAAAGAAAGAAAACAAACGAAAAAAGCAAATAAAAAAGAAAGGTGGAAAGAAAAAGAAATACACCGAAAGACAGACAAAAAAATGAATTATATATACGTGAGCCACGATGGTGCTGAAAGCGTTAATATTTCCTCTCGGGTGGTCTTTTTCTCGGATAAAACGGTCTTTTATCACATTTTTTGTGCTACTTTGGTGATCATTTGTAATATAACTAAAATAAAGATTTGTCATAGATATAGTTACCTTCAGAAAAGGTTAAGATTAGGCCTACCGTAAATACTTTATGTTTAGACAGGAAAAAACGTGTTATATAATGATATCTTTCCGATAAATGATTTAAATTGACCCGTGATGACCAGGGGGATTAGAGCATAAATGTGTTAGACCAGTAGACTTAATGTTTCTCTGCAATAAACCACGAGGGAGTTCATTTATTTTCAGCTCAGATAAATAAAACTTGGCTCGATATCGGTACACTATTTATAGCTTCAAGCTTTTAGTAAGTGTGTACTTTGTGCCCATCTACATGGCACATATAATAGACAATTGTTCATGTCTTCCAGACTAAGTTAGGTCTCTTAGTGTTATATTTTTATCGTGTCTGAAGTTTAAGTTTTTACACCTGTGGAATCTAAATCATTTCATAAGCGCGCAGATAATAGAGATTATTGAGTGCATACATAACATACATACATACATGCATGCATACATACATACATACATACATACATACATACATACATACATACATACATACATACATACATACATACATACATACATACATAGACAGACACATAAATGCATGCATGCATGCATACATACGTACATACAAACGTCATATTTGCTAATTTTACGTCTTTGAGAGTATATTCTAAAAATTGTTAAAACAATTACGTATTTCATTTATATTTCTATAGGAATAATTGATGCATTTTAAAATATTTTGTTCTCTGTATAAAGAGATTGTATAACATAATATTTAAGCTATAAAACGGATACATCTGAACATAGTGCATGCAGAGAGAGAGAGAGAGAGAGAGAGAGAGAGAGAGAGAGAGAGAGAGAGAGAGAGAGAGAGAGAGAGAGAGAGAGAGAGAGAGAGATCTTTGATGGTGGATTAATTGCTGAATGTAGTAAAAAAAAAAAAAAATCTAAACCAAAGCTGATAAAAACCAATCTAGGTTGTTGCATCATTTCTGGATTTATTTAAACAGCTGATGTAATTGTTTACAATTGCAAGATCAAAGCACTGTACGGTGAAATGTAAACATGTACATGGTGGATACATATTCACTGTTTATGTATATTACTTCAAATGACCAACAAGTTGAGCAAATGAATTTGAAAACATCCTAAGGAGCACTGGTTATTTTTTTGTCAAGAGCGATAAAGTAATGGGAAAATTCAACGATGAATGCTTGAAAAAGCTAAATCAAAGAGGATTTGGGATAGCATCCAAAAATGCATTCCATCATGGTCATACCACACACCTCGGACAAAAAAGTGAAACAAGATTGGTTGCATATGGAATTGTTAGAAAGGTTAATTGGTATGAAATGTAAGGGTAATGTCTTCGTTTTATAAGAAATGATATGTCCTTAACATGCAGCATCAACTTGATGTATAGGTCCTTCACCAAGACCTGGTTGGTTATTAATATGGTCAACAGGACAAAACTTGCGTCCACAAATGGAAAACACTCCAGCACAGTTGATCTATGCCGTGGTGTTCCACAGAGGTCTGTTCTTGGACCTGTTCTCTTCATTCTGTACACTCAGCCACTCTCAAGTGTCATAGATTATCAGCCAGTGACTTACCAAATGTATGCTGATGACACCCAAATATACAAATCTAGCCATTTAGCCGAAGTTGAAGCTACCATCCAAGGCATAGAGAGGTGCGTTTCTGTGAAATCATGGATGACTTGTAACAAGTTGCAGATGAATGATGATAAAACTGAAGCAATCCTAATTTACAACACAAAGACTTTCTCATTCATATCATTTACATCAGACATCAGACAATAAATATCAGCAACACCAATATTAAATTCAAGCAGTCAGTACGAAATATTGGTGTCACTCTTGACAGTACTATCTCATTGCATCAACATGTCATGAACATATGCTGGGCTGCATATCTTGAGCTGAGACGCATCAGCTCCATTTGCAAGTATCTGTCAGTTGATGCCACTAAAACACTTGTGTGTTTCTTAGCACTTTCAAGACTGGAATATTGTAATTCAATTATGTCTGGCTCATCTCAATATCTACTTCAGAAACTTCAAAAAGTTCAAAACACTGCTGCTCGGTTCATCCTTAGAGTACCACGATCAGAGCATGCATCTCCGCTGCTCTGTATTCTACACTGACTATTCATACAATACAGAATTAAACGCCAAATTTGTTCTCTGTGCTACGTTTCACTGACTGGCTCCAGTCCAACATTCCTATCTGACCTCACCCATGTGTACATACAAGAAAGATGCTTACGTTCCTCTTCTGACACTCATATTCTCAATATTCCCACTTCAAAGTTGAAATCATATGGCCAATGTTCTTTTGTTTACCAGGGCCCAGCAACATGGAACGAATTGCCCACTGCACTTAGACAGACACAGTGATCTCATTCAAGAACACCCTTAAAACCCATCTATTTCAACTGCAAGAACAGTCATAATGACCTAATAATGTATTCTTTTTAACATATCCTTACCTTAAAAATTTACAGCATGTTTTTTCTGTTTCTAATTTTTGTGGTGTTTGTTTTTATTTTTGCAATTATTTCATTATGTTTTTATTCTTTTTAAGCGTTGTCAAATGTAAATCGCTTAGAGCTTCTAAAGATTAGGTGCTATATCAAACACTTATTATTATTATTATTATTATTATTATTATTATTATTATTATTATTATTATTATTATTATTCTCATATTCAAGTCATATATCAAGTTGTGTACCAAGCCTTCAGCAATTGCATATAGGAATTGTTCTTTTCAGCAGGATATTTACTTCACGGCATTTCAGGTAGTTTCAGTAAATCGGTATTGTTATCACCGACAGTAACTTTTTTTTACCAGCATTTTCCAGTGTTTTTTTTTTTTTACAAGCACAAACTTTTTTCGGCTTCATATTAATCAGAAGTTGCTGAGAGTGTAGCTCTACAATTGCATAGTTGTTACGAGTTTTTATGTGACGTCACACACAATATTAAGACGCGCTTGTATTATACAATAATTGTATTATTTAACAACTGACATGGCATCACATAAAAAGGAAACATGAAGATGCTAAAAATATTCAAAAATATTTCTACCGTCAGTGACTTGTTTTTGCATATGCAAAGTCCAGACCACTCAGTCACAGCGGTATGTTTTCAAACTGTATGCTAACTTTTGGTCCAGCTTAATAAAGAGAAGCTGAAATGTTGTTGAATCTGATTATTAGAGGGTTGAAGATGTGGCATCGCCTGTATGCTACTCTGCCATCAGCATATGATCAACTGTGGTGTGTTGTACTCAGGATTTTACAGTCACTCGTCTGTCATCATTTGTTGACTTTTTCAGGATTGATGAAGATCCTACAATTGATGATCAGGATTCAAGAGCAAATAATCTTGTTGAGTAGGACAATCCAATGAACACCAAAATTAATCCTTTGAGAATGTTTTGCCGAGACCAACACAAAGCCCAGATGTGATCTATTTGATACAATGATACACACACATGCTTAAAGTAATATGAGTCAACTATGATATGATGACACATGTCCTCTATTGAATGCGCATTGTTTGCAAACATTCATTGGTCTTGGCGAGCCACAGATATTTTGTGCGACAATGTTTATGGATCTTACCCTGTAGTCATATAGTTTTCTCACTACTAACGTAACTGGTGGACCATGCAAGTATCGGGCCATTTCGATAATCATGATGTATTTATAAAATGTAAAAAGTGCCAGTGATGTCACAGCACAGTATGGCCAGTGATGCTGCAAAGCTGTTCGCGAAGACCAGGAACTGATTTGTGATGTTATAGCCAGCTATAAATGTCTCAATGATATGCTACAGACAGGACAAACGCATCATCAATTCAAATTTTTGGTTAACAATGAGTGTTCTAAAGGACTGAATGCAATGGATGAATAGAAAAGGAATTATTCTTACCATCTGGATATAAACATTGGTCAACATAAATTTATTAAATAGCATTGAAAAGCCAAAGCAACCAAAATTTCAAAATTGATTCTCCAGCACCAGTCATATCATTGTACAATTGTTATATGCCATCAGCCATGTCAGAAACAAAGGCAGAAACTAATTTGTTGGTCTAATTGTCTGTAAGATTGAAGCCATTTTCATAAAAGATCAAATAACCAGACGTCATCAGAAGACTTTCGGTTAAAACCCATATAAATAGGACCATCTTGTCAGGAATAGTGGCACTAACAAGATTTCAAGATGGCTACCATGCTGATTATACTGGATGTCAAATCAGCACCATTTTCAAACCAAATAGACATCACAAGAAGTCTTATACACTATATTAAAAAACAGTGTTCACTATAGTGGCATCACTGAAGGTCAGATCAGCACCATTTTCATTTCAAACCAAAAAGACATCACAAGAAGTCTTATACACTATATGAAAAAACTCGTGTTCACTATAGTGGCATCACTGAAGGTCATATCAGCAATATTTTCATTTCAAACAAAATAGACATCACAAGAAGTATTATATATACTATATCAAAAAACTCGTGTTCACTATAGTGGCATCACTGAAGGTCATATCAGCACCATTTTCATTTCAAGCCAAATAGACATCACAATAAGTCTTATACCTTATATTAAAAACCAGTGTTGACTATAGTGGCATCACTGAAGGTCATATCAGCACCATTTTCATTTCAAACCAAATAGACATCACAATAAGTCTTATACACTATATTAAAAACCAGTGTTCACTATAGTGGCATCACTGAAGGTCATATCAGCACCATCTTCATTTCAAGCCAAATAGACATCATAAGAAGTCTTATACACTATATTAAAAACCTCGTGTTCACTATAGTTGTACCAATGAAGGTCATATCATCACCATTTTCATTTCAAACCATATAGACATCGCAAAAATATACACTATATTAAAAAAAGTGTTCACTATAGTGGCATCACTGAAGGTCATATCAGCACCATTTTCATTGTAAACCAAATAGACATCACAAGATGTCTTATACACTATATTAAAAAAAGTGTTCACTATAGTGGCATCACTGAAGGTCATATCAACACCATTTTCATTTCAAACCAAATAGACATCACAAGAAGTATTATATACACTATATTAAAAAACCAGTGTTCACTATAGTGGCATCACTGAAGGTCATATCAGCACCATTTTCATTTCAAACCAAATAGACATCACAAGATGTCTTATACACTATATTAAAAAAACAGTGTTCACTATAGTGGCTTCACTGAAAGTCATATCAACACCATTTTCATTTCAAACCAAATAGACATCATAAGAAGTCTTGTAAAATATATTAAAAAAGTGTTCACTATAGTGGCATCACTGAAGGTCATAACAGTACCATTTTCATTTCATACCAAATAGACATCACAAGAAGTCTTATACACTATATAAAAACTAGTGTTCACTATAGTGGCATCACTGAAGGTCATATCAGCACCATTTTCATTTTAAACCAAATAGACATCACAAGAAGTCTTATGCACTATATTAAAAAAACAGTGTTCACTATAGAGGCTTTACTGAAGGGTGCTGAGATAGGCAACAATACTAAACTAATGAATCATCAGAAGTTAAGACAATGTCTATGAAGTTATACCACCAGTACTTTCTGTGGCAGCCATATTTTTCTATCTGCCTCTTCTTCAGTACCCTTGCACTGTGCCTTGCAAGATCGTCTTTGCCAGTCCAGATGATCCTGAGATCTCGCAAACTGAAGTGGTATGGTCATGTCTCAGGATCATCTTCATGTTCTTCACTTGGATGAAATGAGTTGAGCTTTCACAAGGATTAAAATTTTTAGGAATAGTTACACTTGAATTTAAATAAAATTAAATCTGATTTTATTATACTAGTATCATTTATTATTCTATCATTTTGAATAATTTATGCTTTGTCTTATTTTTCTATCCTTACTTAATGTTAGAATCAAATCTGTCCTATCCTGGCTAGGTTTGATGTAAAGCTACTCTAATATCAATTCAAACAGACAGCAGTGATAAATTTTTCAAGATGGCTGCTGTTGACAGCCATTCTGAAGGTCAGATTGGCAAAATTGTAATTAAGGACCAACAACATTTTTTGAGCTGTGTTGATGCAACAACCCATATGACCATCTGTTCATTAGAAGTATACATAAGATTTTGAAGATGGCCACAGTGCCAACCATATTGGATGGCTGAGGAGCACCATTTTCATTTTGAACAAACTAGACCTCAGGACGAAAATGTGCCAAATTTGTTTCCTCCAAGTAGCTCATATCCAGTATTGATGGCAAACAATTGCTAACAGAAAATGCACATCATTCATTAGTCTGCAGATAGATGCAGGACAAATCACTTAGAAAAGCTCTTTAGCTAGAATCTACAAAATCATTGAAGTGATGTGTGAATTAATGTCAAAATTATCAACCTTTTATTGTATTCCATACACATGTATGTTACACAATTCAAGAGAAAGGAAATTACAAAAACAAATTAGTATATTTTTTTGTTTATTTACAATAACACTCATACTGCAAAACTGACTCAAACAAGCTGATTATCCTCAAAGAATGGTTTCATTCCTTTGTATTCATCGATCAAGTCTGTATGTTTAAATTTCTCTGGGAGATGGTTAAAAATACGCACAAGGTTGAACCTTTCACCTGCAGTCATTCCATAGTATATTGACAATTGTTTGGTTAAATTCAATGCTTGTGCCTTAGTCTGAAATATAAGAAATTGATATAATAATTTTATATGATGCATAACAATACTATAAATGTAGTACAGTTTTATGACACTTTTTCTTTGACTTGATCTTGTAATTCTTAATATGGATGTTGATTAAAGACCAATGACATCCCAACTTATTTTTATCAAATTCCTAGATCATTCAGATCTGAGATTGGGAGGTTTATGGTATAATAGAGTTGTAAAAAAAAACATACATCACCAAGCTTCACATTAATGCTTTTCAATTATTCTTACCACATCCATAGAATGAATATATCATTACATGTAGTACTTAATTTTGTACTTCCTAGTCAAGCTTTATTACCCTGCCTACACAAAATTTTAGTAGATTCAGTCTTACAAGGAAAATAAATTCAGCATACCGGTAATTCCTTTTAATGACTGGAGAACATGCTAGTGGAATTCTGTGGTGAGGTGAGCTATATTATAAACTTCGTTGTCTTGGAAAATTTATGATTTGAGTGATTTGAGATTCATGTAACATTTTATGATGTCATGCATCTTCCAGCTGAAACAGATCATGAAAATCAAAAAGTCCATGAAAATCAAGAAGTCATAGATCAATACTATGTTCTAAACCATTCTAGAATGGAAGGAATCCTCCAAAGACTGAAACCTCACCAAACTAAATACTTTTACAACTAACACGTTTATGGTGAAAAATGTTCATGTTTGCTAACTGACCTAAATAAATGTTATTTCATGTGTACATAATCAGACAGCTGAAAGATGTTTAAAAATAAAGCACAAGTCCTTAAGTGGATTGGTGAGCTACTGTCAGAAAAGAAGTTAATGGTCTCAATAAGACAATTTCACCTTTTTAACTGCTGACTGTTGCAATAACCAGAGAGATTGTTAAATGATTGCAATAAATTTAAAATTGACTGCCACAGGGGATTAGGTTAGCACCATTTAAATTCAGAACAACTACAAGCTAATACTATTATGGTTTTAGTGAAAACCCATGTTGATACAACCAACCATTTAAGAAAAGTAACTGTCAGTTTTCAATGTAACTAAGGCCACCATTTTGAAGGTCAATCAACATCATTTTGATTCATACCAGAAGGACCAATTACACATGGCAAGAGGTGTTGAAGTAAGAACTCCAAGCATTATTCAGGAGAAGCAAGCCATTTAAAGCATTTATAAATTTAGTATGCTGGACATATCTGAAGATGGAGTGACATCATTTATACAATGTTCAAAACCCTTTTATAACAGGATGGTCTCACAGAATTTGGGAAAATTTATAACATTTGCAATGGTTGCCATATGTGATTGTCGATCAGCGTCATCAAACAAATTTGAAATACTTTCATGCCAGAATTCTTTCTATCAAATCGGACTAAATTCTGTTAAAAGACCTTCATGCCAGAATGCTTTCTATCAAATCTGGCTAAATTCTGCTGAGCTGTTTCTAAGATGTGAGAGGCCAAAGGGTGATGTACAATAGATTATGGCAAAGAACCAAACCTAAGATTAAGATGGTATTACTCTCTTCTTTTCATGGGATGAGAGGGTAACATTCTAACATGTATAGTATCATAGACAGACCCATTGTAATAAGTCTAAAGTTTCTCTAAACCTCAAATAAATTAAGAGGCCTGATTTTGAACCAGAGTTTTGAAAAAAGACCAGTTCAGTATGTGCTTCAGTACAGAATACACTGGTCCATATCAAATTTTATTTATTCCACATAAAACTGAACCAGTTTTTAAAACAAGACAATTTCAGTAATAGTGTTTTAAGTACATAATACTTTGGCCCATGCCAAATCTTATTTATTCCACATAAAATTTAAAGTTTTTAAAACAAGGCAAGTGGCCCATGTCAAACTTTTTACATTCTACATAAAATTGAACCAGTTTTTATAACAAGGCAAGTTCAGTAATAGTGTTTTAAGTACAGAATACACTGGTCCATGTCAATCCTCATCTATTCCACATAAAATTGAACCAGTTCTTAAATTTTTTTTTAATAATTTCATTAATAGTGTTTTAAGTATAGAATACACTGGCCTGTGTCAGATCTAATTTTTTCCACATACACATGAACCAGTTCTTAAAACAAGGCAAGTTCAGTAATAGTGTTTTAAGTACAGAATACACTGGCCCATGTCAAATCTTATTTATTCCACATAAATTTGAACCAGTTCTTAAAACAAGGAAAGTTCACTAAGAGTTTTAAGTACAGAATACACTGGCCCATATCAAATCTTATTTATTCTACATAAAATTGAACCAGTTCTTAAAAAAAGCAATTTCATGAACTGTGTTTTTAGTACAGAATACAATGGCACATGTCAAATCTCATTTATTCCACATAAATTTGAAACAGTTCTTAAAACAAGGAAAGTTCACTAAGAGTTTTAAGTACAGAATACACTGGCCCATGTCAAATCTTATTTATTCCACATAAAATTGAACTAGTTTTTAAAACCAGGACAGTCAGTAATAGTGTTTAAGTACAGGATACACTGGCCATTGCCAAATATTAATTATTCCACTTATAACTAAATCTGTTTAGAAGATTAGTTCAGTAATAGTGTTTAAATACAGAAAACACTGGCTATTGTCAAATCTTATATATTTTACTTAAAATTCACACAAACAAATAAAACTATCAAATATACAGGATAAACAAAACATTTGTACAACATAAGAAACCCAAATGCTTTCCCCTTGCTCATGTACATCCAAGAAGTCCACAAGAAACCATCTTCCATGCAGAGGTTACCAAACAATAATATGACAGTCATTCACTATTAGATTTTCTTGGACTTGTTTTGAAGTAATAAAGATCTTCTCAGAGAATTAAATGCCAACAATCAAACATCAGTTGAAATGAATCTAATATTTTATGCAATTTTAAACAATTTTCTTTGAGAGTCAGCACCTAGTGAAGTCATTTTTTGTCTAATAACTTAATTCAGGAAATAAAGACAAGATATAAATAAATGCATGAACATTAGCATTATTGATTAATGGCACAACAACACATTTATAGCTATATGATGTCAATCAAAAGGAAAAGTCTACAAACGTAAGAAAGATAAAACCTTACAAATGTAAACATGAAGTACTTCAATGGTAAAAATATTAAAAATCTGACAAAAGTATAAAAAATAAAAATGTCATGGCCAAAAAAAATACAAAATAATATGAAACCTCAAGCATGTCATCTAATGAGTCAGATACTGTAGAAACTTTCATGAGGCTGAAGTGGTTGAATACAGAACCATGATTTTTGTTTACATACTTTCTGGCTATGGGATAGTGGGTGGCAGAAGTGATTTTAATATTGGGTTGAGGACAGAAGTGATTTAAATGACTGGTGGGAGGTAATCTACTGAATTCTTATAGATCATATAATCTACTGCATACGTTTATTCATTCATTATAATCAATCTTTTGTCCTTTTGTTTGTTTGTCTGTCAGCCATGTATGTCATTGATACTGTGAAATCACAAATTTTCTTGGTGATTTATTATTTGTAGATGTCATTGATCAGGTTCTTAATACCTACTAATTTAATATGAATATAGATTTTATATTAGGGATTTCTTTCTAATACAGAAATTATGAAATTGTATCCTTACTAAACTGTGTGTTTACTAAAGTGCTCACTATGTGTTATGCTATTTTTCTTTGTTCTCAAGCATGCTGCTTTTAACTGAATAATAGTTAAATCTTGTATTGCTTTAAATCTGTGGTTAGTTTCTATGATTCCCTTGTTATGTAATTTCTTAAGCTGAGAAAATAATGTTGCACACAAAAATGAGGCATGCTTCTACTCATTATTGTTGTTATTATAATTCTGTCCCCCCACATGCTGTTTGTCATGTTTATGATACATATCTAAGTTTGTTACTTTTTCTACTACTATACTGTTTGTGAATATGCATATCAATGTGAAATGCAACAAGGAGACTGAATCCAAAATAGAAAACATCTACATTTCTGGATGTATTCTGCTTGGATTCCATGCTTCTGCTCAAATCTCAATCAAGACTCACTGTACTAATTTAGTTCCCATTGTAAATCTGTACAAGCATCATGATATTAAAATTCAATAACTTAAAATTCTGAGTGCTCATGATCAAATTTGTATCAGTATAGACATATCTATGAAGACAGCTTTTGTGAAAAGATAACCATAACAACTAGATCATTTTCTGGATATACACAAATTTGAAATGTGCCCTTCACCAGAGTCAGGTCCTGATTCCAGTAATGTCTTCCAAACTCAGGTCTGTAATGGGGAAAGAAATTATGTCCCTGACATACTTTTAGTTTCAAGTAGGACAAGCTCTCAAAAGATTCTTTTTACTAAAATCTTACTTTCATTATCGACTAATCAGGGACAGTCAAACCATGTATACTCTATTTTATCTTCACTGATTTATAGCATGGTTCTTGTTCTTCCATATCTGTAGTAATATGAGTCCTTCAACACTCTCAATGGTTGTATGCCTTTTTTGAACCAAGCTGAATGGACACACTGTAAGATAATGTTCAAGTAACAGAAATACCATGGGACAACCAGAGACCAAAACAATCTAATAAAATGGTCCAGTTATCTCTACTGCAGGAATGCTGCCTGGATTTCAGTATTTAATCTAAGATGTGTGTGTGTGTGTGTGTGTAATCTCCAATGAGGAAGTGATGGCAGGAGGAATAGATATCTCCATAACACTTCATATCTGTCACTCTTTCTTATTGTTCCACTCGGTTAAGGCTTTACTGAAATCACAATACTCAAAGAGATGTCATCTCTACTTGTATAGGGATTATTAATATGATGTTATTGGACATGGTCACGTGGCTGTGGTGGGATCTTAGCAGGGATGGCAGAAAGACAATAGGCTTACTCAATATTTGACAGCTAATTACAATGTTCTCAAAAGAAACAAAATTTTTCTAACAATTCAGTTGGACTTGGATTATATGCTTGATTCATAGTCAATAACAGGTACTAATATTGATGTGGGTTTTTTTATGAGCCATGTTCATCTATCACATTCAAGATTTGAATATACCAAAGGTGAAATTATAACAGATGCATCCTAAATTAATATTATGACTACTTTAAATGTTATTCAATGTTAGATTTTTATGCCAGAACTCATAGCTTCAGTGATTTTGGAGTTAGAAAATGAATTTCTTCTCAAACAACTCCATTTGATGCAGATGACATTTTTTTTTTAATATACTGAGAATTCTTGAAGTGCAAAAATTGCACAAGAAACGAATATCAGATCAGGAAATTAATACCACTTGGGAAAACTTGATAGGAATATTTAAATGGAATATGTGGTTACAATATGATTGCTGGTTCTATAAGTTTGAAAAATATATCTCATACAACTATTCCCTTGTTTCTTACAACTCTTTAATATGGTAATAATTTTTTGCACACTTGAAGTTAACACTTTAGTCAATTTCTAATTGATAGTTTTAGATTTTACAACAAAACTAAGCACATTTTACCTCTGACAATAATGCATTACAAATATTTAGATTGTAAGAAAGTAGAATTTACAATTTTATTAAAAGTATTGTTAAAAGCAACAATATTAAGGAGATGGTACAAAAGAATCAGGATGAAAAGATTAGTAGTAAAGAATCAATCTATCAGAATGGCATCAAGTATTTTTTTCATCAATTTCATCATTAGTTAATGACACTGCTTCAATATGTTGAGTACTAGATAATAGTAATCCAATTTGCAATACAAATACCATATGATGGCTTGGAAGTAAGTGCCAAAAGATCTACAGAGAATATCAACATCCTCAAAATATACATAGGAATAACCAAACATAAACAGGACAAATTTTTATCCATCTTGCTTTGAGTTTACACATTTCAGACAGTTTTCTATGTTTAATGTCATTCAATTTTTGCACATAAAGAGAATGTACTTCATTTTTTGTAATACATCTGCATGATATGTAAGCTAGTCTTGTTATACCTTTGTTGCCATAGGGGTTCTGCCAGCTAGAAATCTACACACATTTAATTATGTTGTATGGGGGTACTCTGATGTTCCCTATGAGCAATAATCTGTTGATTGTTTCTGAATTTAATATGATACTCCTCTGTGTACAAATATTATTCTGCTTCATTGCCTGCTGTCTGAAATGCATATACATAACTAGCTTGAATAAGTCACTGTTCTTTATGTTTGTGCAATTTTCATTATCACAAAGGTATGGCCTCATGTGTATTCTCTCTTTGTTTTTGATATCTCAGTTAGAGAAAGAACATGATCTCTGCCAAAGATTCACTTCCTTGAATCAATGCTTTTGCTGCCTCTTATGCCAGATTTTTTTCTCGTCCATATTGCTGTATCAGGGTTTTAAGTCCAACATTCCCACAGTCTGCTTGTTCAGACATGGGCATCTTGCATAAATATAACAGACATCCTATCCATCCAACATGAACATCAGACTCACACTCAACATCAATTTTGGGCTCAAAATCACACACTGGTTTTTCCAGTGACATTTACCCAATGTCTCACACTGGTACTTCCAGTGAGATTTTCCCAATGTCCAACAGATTCATTTACATGAAATTCATTGTCATCACAGCTATCATCAGTATTTGCTGACTGAAACTGAAAACAAACCCTGTGGTGATTCAGCCATTTTGGTTTCCTGTATGGTCTTTATTTGAATCACGCATTTGTAAAACTTTCTTAAGTTGATGACATTAAGGTTAAAACTGCCATAAAATGCTTGTTCCAGGGCCCAATGAACTAGACAACTTAGTTTAACAGCCATTCATGTCGAACTGAAGTATCCAGCTATTTTAACGTTCGCCTTCCTGAATCTGGATGTTGCATCAAATGCTGTAATACTGCTACTGGCAGTGTGAATTACATTGCAAAATGCACTTTTAAAGTTAAATGTTGAATAAAAATTGCATCCTGCACAAACCATTTTATAACTGTGACATTAATATAATTTGCAGAATGTGTATCACTGCTTTAAAAGTACACAAATTCATACAAATTAGGTGCACTTGCATGTACTGGCATCATTTTCTAGCCCAATCTTCATGTTAGATAGCTGGGTGTGTGTGTATTAGATGTGATTTTAAATGCATGTTCCTTTTTTTCTTTTTACCCCACCAGCGATTTCTTATTTTGTTAACACAATCCACAACAGAAGTGATTTTCTAAATCAACCTTCCAGTGTCAGAATCAAAATAGTTTGAAACACAACCTCCTACATTGGTTTTTTTTTTTAAGTACTGTCCTGGGGGTGGGAGGGAATATATATTTTACTTGAATGTTCAATTGAAAATGAAATTAGCCTGCTGAAATACAATGAAAGCCATATAAAGGACACTCAGGTTGCACCAATATTGTCCTTTATGGACAGGTATCCTTTATAAAAAGGTGAAGTTAAACTTAGGGGTTCATAAATATTATCCTTTATAATTAAGTGTCCAAAATACAGATTTTGATCAAAGCAGGTTTCAGTGTAAAACATGTAAACTTTCATGACCAGCTCCTACAATTATCTGACTGATAACTGAATGCTGTATGATGCAGAAGGAAACTAACAGATAAATCTTCATCAATTTAAAAGGCCATATTCCTATCTTCAAATAGGAGACATTGACAACAAAAATCCCCAACTTACAATAATTTTATCATCATACTGCCCTGCCATCAGCACAATTCCTGCAAGAAGAAAAAAAACCCAAGTAAATGTAGCTTTATCTTTTTTTCCCTTGTTGCCATTTCATCAGCAATATTCAGTGTTTTGGCAAACATTTCACACCTAGTACTTCCTTTCATGACTTTTACATATTACAACTATATTATAGGAGTAATTATTTTCCATAATCACAAGTCTATATGAGTAACTATATTCCATAATCACAAGTCTATATGAGTAATTATATTCCATAATCACAAGTCTATATGGGTAATTATATTTCATAATCACAAGTCAATATTTCATTATCACCAGTTTATAAGGGTAATTATATTCCATAATCACAGGTCCATATGGGTAATTATATTCCATAAACAGAAGTCATTATGGATAATGATACAAGTCTATAGGGGTAATTAAATTTAATAATCAAGTCTATAGAGGTAATTCCATAATCACAATTCTATATGGGTAATTATATTCTATAATCACATGTCTATATCAGTATTTACATCACAGGTCTATAGGGGTAAATTCAATAACCACAAGTCTGTGTATTTACATTCTATATGTTGTTTATCACAGTCTATAAGGGTAATTATATTCCTTAATTAGCATGATTTATTACCTTTTTAAAAATGGTTTGAAGCTTGGAAGATGTCCATAATAAAGATAAATTGTTACATTATGACTAAATATAGATCCATACCCAACATGATAATAAATGCAGTGCATTCTTAAATGGAACTAGAAAAAAAAACCCTTGCCATAAGATGCTGCCAAATGAACAATGTATACACTTAAGTCTATGACACTGTCTTGAATTCACACAATAATAGTAAAAAAAATCAGCCAAGTTTCAAAAAAACTCCTACACTGTTATGCTATTCAGCATGCTGACCAATAACAACTGTCTCATTTTATTATGTTATTGTTTCAAGTGTTTTTGAAATTACTTAAACATGGATAAAGTTGTGAATTAGTCTACCACATCAGAATTAAATTTCAATGATTTTAATAAAACATATGTTATTGCAACAACATAATCTATTACGATAAATTATTTTATTCAATGCTGTGTAATACCAGATTTTTCAAGAAATTTTTTTAAAATATCAATATATATTTCCACTGCCATGTCAAAAACATTACAACCAGGATGTCTGAACTAATTTTAGATGTTTGCAAGTATGAATGAAATATCAGTGATTATACATGCATGAAGATCAACCAAGTTCGAATCCCAAAAATGGATATATGTTTTCTTTAATTTCATTTTTAAGTGTTGTTTTACCTTTGATTTCGAAAGAAAATAATCTTCCTACTTACATATGTACACAAAACAGCAAAAGATAAATGGTGTAAGACTGAGATTACAACACCGGATACAGTAAGAAATCTGCTACTTCAATCTGTGATACATGTTTTTCAATATGTTTGAACATCAGAAGAATTCTGCTTGTTCAAACTGTATAACTGATATATCTATTTTATGTTGGGGGAGAAAAACTTAAGATTGTGAAAACACTAAGTTTCTCACCCACAAGATGAAACATGTCCATTATTCATTTGTTTCAAGAAAACATTTGTACAGAAAATAAATATTTTTGAGTGAACTTGGCCAGTTAGAAACTGCAGTATAAAACTATCAGAATAACCTTTTGTATTGTGCTTATGTTTTTAAATTTAAACCAGCAATGTTATATACATTGTCTGTTACCTTTTTCTTCTTTGAATTCTGGAAAATGGGCCAAAGTCAAGCAGGGAGGAGCATTTTCTTTGAGTAGCTGCAAAATAAAAGTTTTGAACACTTATAAAGAGAACAATTACACAAAAGTAAAAGTATGAACATAGATGGTTATAAAAAAGAGAATGCTTTATGTAGTAGTAGTAAATGAAAACCATTGTGTTCAATTGTGTAATAGAAATGCAAGAATCCATAAAGATTTAAGGTTTAACATCCTAACATAGCTTTTATATTTTAGTAACACTGGAGATATCTGACTGCAGGTTGGCACTATTTGTATACATTTTAAATATCATCATGCCTGAATTCTTTCAGTCTATTGTGGCCTACTACTTGCAGTGTTTTTGAGAAGAATTTTAAAGTTTTGCCATTTCCAGTAACATCAGCCATATTTTGATGGTGGATTAACATCATGTATATGGTTTCTTCATGCCCAAATACCTTGTCAAACTTGTTAAAATTTTATTCAGCAGTTTTGGAGAAATCATATAAAGGTTTTTCTATTTTTAGTAACAGTAACCATAATTGACTGCTGATTGGCATCATGTGTGAAATCTTAAAGGCCTTTTTTTTACCTAAGTGCTTTCTGTTACTTATGGCCAAATTCTATAATGCAGTTCTTTTTTCTTGGAAAAAAATCGTTTAGAGTTAGTTATCTTTTGTGTTATTTTTTGAGTTTTGTCCACATATTATGACAAACAAATGATAAAGGTCTAAATATAGGCGGACTTACATACACCCATCGTATCAAGACAAACAAATGATAAAAGGGTAGTATGGACTGATTTATACATATTCATTGTATCAAGACAAACAAATGATAAAAGGGTAGGTATGGACTGATTTATACATATTCATTGTATCAAGACAAACAAATGACAAAAAGATAGGTATGGACTGATTTATACATATTCATTGTATCAAGACAAACAAATGATAAAAGGGTAGGTATGGGCTGATTTATACATACTCATCGTATCATAACAAACAAATGATAAAAGGGTAGGTATGGGCTGATTTATACATACTCATCGTATCATGACAAACAAATGATAAAAGGGTAGGTATGGACTGATTTATACATACTCATCGTATCATGACAAACAAATGATAAAAGGGTAGGTATGGACTGATTTATACATACTCATCGTATCATGACAAACAAATGATAAAAGGGTAGTATGGACTGATTTATACATATTCATTGTATCAAGACAAACAAATGATAAAAGGGTAGGTATGGACTGATTTATACATACTCATCGTATCAAGACAAACATGATAAAAGGGTAGGTATGAACTGATTTATACATATTCATCGTATCAAGACAAACAAATGATAAAAGGGTAGATATGGACTGATTTATACATATTCATTGTATCAAGACAAACAAATGATAAAAGGGTAGGTATGGACTGATTTATACATATTCATTGTATCAAGACAAACAAATGATAAAAGGGTAGGTATGGACTGATTTATACATATTCATTGTATCAAGACAAACAAATGATAAAAGGGTAGGTATGGACTGATTTATACATATTCATTGTATCAAGACAAACAAATGATAAAAGGGTAGGTATGGACTGATTTATACATATTCATTGTATCAAGACAAACAAATGATAAAAGGGTAGGTATGGACTGATTTATACATACTCATCGTATCAAGACAAACAAATGATAAAAGGGTAGGTATGAACTGATTTATACATACTCATCGTATCAAGACAAACAAATGATAAAAGGGTAGGTATGAACTGATTTATACATACTCATCGTATCAAGACAAACAAATGATAAAAGGGTAGGTATGGACTGATTTATACATATTCATCGTATCAAGACAAACAAATGATAAAAGGGTAGGTATGGACTGATTTATACATATTCATTGTATCAAGACAAACAAATGATAAAAGGGTAGGTATGGACTGATTTATACATATTCATTGTATCAAGACAAACAAATGATAAAAGGGTAGGTATGGACTGATTTATACATACTCATCGTATCAAGACAAACAAATGATAAAAGGGTAGTATGGACTGATTTATACATATTCATTGTATCAAGACAAACAAATGATAAAAGGGTAGGTATGGACTGATTTATACATATTCATTGTATCAAGACAAACAAATGACAAAAAGATAGGTATGGACTGATTTATACATATTCATTGTATCAAGACAAACAAATGATAAAAGGGTAGGTATGGACTGATTTATACATATTCATTGTATCAAGACAAACAAATGATAAAAGGGTAGGTATGGGCTGATTTATACATACTCATCGTATCATGACAAACAAATGATAAAAGGGTAGGTATGGGCTGATTTATACATACTCATCGTATCATGACAAACAAATGATAAAAGGGTAGGTATGGACTGATTTATACATACTCATCGTATCATGACAAACAAATGATAAAAGGGTAGTATGGACTGATTTATACATATTCATTGTATCAAGACAAACAAATGATAAAAGGGTAGGTATGGACTGATTTATACATATTCATTGTATCAAGACAAACAAATGATAAAAGGGTAGGTATGGACTGATTTATACATATTCATTGTATCAAGACAAACAAATGATAAAAGGGTAGGTATGGACTGATTTATACATATTCATTGTATCAAGACAAACAAATGATAAAAGGGTAGGTATGGGCTGATTTACAGCCATGGGCTGATTTATATATGACCCACCTAAACATTAGTCTCTAAATTTATGCTATGAAGCCTTATTTATCAGATACCTCCACAGACTGAACATCAGCTCTTAAAGACCAATGATAGGTTCCTTTTGTTAATTAATAACCTCAGTATATAGTGCACTTGTACATAAAGCACCCAATTTTATGGTACTTTGAGCATCCTTTATAGACAGATGTGACTGTAAAATGTCAGTTAATCAGTTATTAATCTACCTGAAACATGCCCAGTGGTGTGAAGTAAACATCTTTCCCATAAAACTGGCATAATATAAATTCATATCCATCATTGCGAGGAATTGGAAAGATAAACTGAAATAGGAAAGAGAAAAAAATAAGTACACAAAATATTCAAACAAGGTAATTATGAAAGTCAATTTTCACAGCAGAACTATTGTAGGCAATGTAAATAATTAGAAGAAATGACCAAACCTTGGTACAAGTCTCTGTTACTAGCCTTTTTTGAATAATCAAGTATAAGTTAAAAATAAGTAATAGAGAGTCTCAACTTTTTTATAAGAATACATAATGAACTTGAGCTAAAAGAGAACTTTTTTATACACATGAGTAGTTTAGTTCAACTGCACACTGTTTGAAAGGTAAATGAAAAAACTCTTCACTCAAAATTTTTCCACCTTTACAGTAATCCCCCCATGGCAATTTCCCCCTCTTACAGTCATTCCCCTATGGCAATTTTCCCCTCTTAGTCATCCCACTATGGCAATTTTCCCCTCTTACAGTCATCCCACTATGGCAATTTTCCCCTCTTACAGTCATCCCACTATGGCAATTTCACTCTTACAGTCATAACACTATGGCAATTTTCTCCTCTTACAGTCATCCCACTATGGCAATTTCACTCTTACAATAATCCCTGTATGGCAATTTCCAGAACATAACAAATTTACCCTCTAAAGCTGTAAAAGGCATCCAGTATGCTTACATATGACCATTACTTAAGGAATGTCAATTTCTGCAGATTTTTGTGGTTTGTATGATCATCTTATTGACACACAGCAACAAACAGTATGAATCTGTGAACACGGTATAGTCATGAATGCATCCACCAATGAAATGTTATTTTCTAGAAAAACAAGAAACTGGATATCCATAATTTTATGGTGGATTACTTTATTAGAATTACATCTTGCTAAAAGGTTGGTAAGACCATAAATTTGTTCATTACTGCATAGAACAACAGCAAATTGAGCCTCAATAATAGATAACAGAGAATATGTCCTCATTTCCAAAGGTTTCTACTAATGTTTTTATATTTTTTTTTACCTGGTTGTAGCATATGAAATTAAGCAACATCATGGACAAAAAAGCCTGATCATCAAAACCATGTTCCATTCTCCCTAAAAATCAGTCAAGAAGAACAAGCTTACTCTAAATATATTTTCTGTAACCACTCAGAAACCATGACAACATGAAGGCAGAGGAAAGACGGCTTTATATGACTTATGGAAGTAAAAGTATTTAAGCTTTGTACAGTGTTGATTAAATTAATTATTTTTCTAGCATTGAATACAATAAATATTTATCTAGTGTTTTAAAGAAAACTGAAAAACTAGGTTTTTCTTGATATAATATTCATAATTAAAATCAATGCTTCCATACAGGTGTATTTATAAACTTTTTCATCATGGAAATATTCTGTATAAGACAATAGCATTTTTGGCAATTCAATCACCTAAGAACTCTCTGGCCTTCGTTTTTGCTGTTTGTTTTAAAAATATTTTACCAAATGCTTATACTCATGATTTTTAAAATATACATATGTATAAATATATATTTTCTAATTTTTTAAGGGTGGACTAATTTAAATGATGTCATACTTACCCGTTGCTATTGCATAGCTTACCTTTTCTGGAAAGGAATTAGTCGGGTCTTTATATTAAAGATTCATCATCTCATAGCTGAACCCTTCTAGACAGTTTCAGACTATGAAAAACAGACCTAGTCTGATCCCCCACATCAATGAGCCATGCACAGTAACAAATCAAATTATTTGTCGGGCAAAGTGGGTGGGAGGAGGAATCTGGCAATAGCAGCAGTTAAAATTTATATCATTAAATTTAAGTTAGTTTATCTCTCTCTCCAAAAATCTAAATTGTCTCAACAGCAACATGTTACATGTCACTGATATACACAAATAAATACTCTTTACTAATACAGGAATGTTCACTACTTAAGATCGTGTCCACTCTGGCCACTTTTGTGCTGCAACTAAGAAAAAGGGGAGATACCAATCTGATCTCATTTGCCATATGTATCCTGACTCCCAGTCCCTGATAGGGTTAAGTGGCAGCCTTGCAAAAGGAGGGTTTCAACCCAATCCCTGATCCATATAGAAAGTATTTCAGTGACCAGTACCTGTAAATCTGCAATTGAATGCTAACTGGTAACATGCCACTGACCAGTCAACTGACTCTTGAGCTTTAGGAAGACCTTTCTTCAGACATTGTATGGCTAGAACTGTTCCCTTCCAAGATGGCTCATTCTGCCTGTTGCCACAGGGACATGGATTTAAAAATGGGACACAATTCACTCTCTATCATCACTATGCTTTGGAATTGGAGTGCTTTTCCTCTCTCATTGTGCAAATTACTTTCCACCCTGCTACATACTTCTTTAGGAAGGTATCAGGACATCTTCCCCCTGGACTCCCCCTTCCGACATTTCCTACCAGATATTCCCCCCTGGACTTTTTCTCCATCAGATAGGACTTAAAAGCAATTGCTTACAACATTAACTTTTAAACAATACATTTTTTAATATGTGAAAATGTTAACTTTGTTTAACACTTACTACTGAAATTTATTTCAAATAACCTTTTACTTTTAACATAAATTATTGTAAGTTTTTATTTTTTATTGGCAAAATGTCATATTAAATGAATTAAGTTTTAAGATCATGGGGGGAGACTGTGGGAAAAAGTCCTATTGAATGGGTGGGGAATGTCCAGGGAGGATATTTGTGGGGGGGGATTCGGGAGGGGGGATATATCCTAGACCCCTTTAGGAGTGGCCCCAAACCCAACATGAACAGGCTCTGACTGAGTTAGATCAACCATCTGGGGTCAACAGGTCTAAAGTGTCTCTGTAGAGACTGGTTCCTAATGGTCTTGTGATAAAAGAAGGGTAAGAGCCCAGGCAAGAGGGTGTACAAAACAGCTGGTTGTGGAGACCAGTGGTCTCAAAGTAGAGAGGGAGTGTACACCTAAAGAGTTAATTCCTCTCTGAGATCTTATAGACTCAGGGAGGTAACTGGAGCTGAGATAAAAAGGAGGAAGGTCATTTCTTTCTCCCTTTGCATCTCTACTCTGTAAGGTCTCAAAACCTCGTCTGACCAAAGGAGGCAGAGCTATCCATCTCCAGTTTGGTTAGACAATGTTAGACAATGTTCTGCAAAGAAAATGTCTGAAACCACAATGAATAATTAATAACTTATTTGCCTGCCAGGAATAGCTATAATGACTGCATGGAGTTAGAATGTAATCAAATACTATAAAAGTCCAATACTGCACCTGAGGAGTCAAGACAAACAACAATCATAAAAAAGAGGAAGTACAGATTCTGACTCTCTCTAGTGATGATAATAGAACTTGTGTACTATCTCTAGTCAATCAGGATTTGCTAACACAGCTATATTTATACATATCTATACTTATACCAGAGTACTGGCAGCCAAACACAGTAATCAGGAATAAAATGAGTGGCAATGTATCCATTTCATGCAGGTCGTTTAAGTTTGATAGGCCAGTTAGTAAGCAGCTACCCTATGCCGACACCAAATGTTGTCGGTAAATTCCAACTTTTTGATAGAGAATGGACTCTGACCCAACACAAATGTCAGATTATCAAAAATGGGGTGGCAAGGGTCATAGGAAATTTGGACTAGATCATAGCAAGCAACTCACTATGATTTTAATCCAGTTAGTCAGTGTAATTAAATTAGTGACTAGTGAATTTTTTCAAACCACTTGTCCTGGCAGGATTTCTTGTACTAGTGTTCCATACACATATAGGAATGTGAGAAAAGGGTAATTCTGTCCCATAAAAGGTAAAGTATGCAATAGTGAGAAGATATTACTGGTTTACTTTAATCATAATTTATATTTCTGATTTCCTTCTCTTCATTAAACAATGATGGTTGTAGACTGAGAGATATTTTATGGAAAGGATTAATTCAATGTGATTAGAACACACACATACAAACAACATATACTCTTGACAGTACAGCCAACAGATCTACATTTTCAACAAACACACACACATGTACACACACACAATAAAGGTGACATTTAATTTTAAGACTAGAAAGTTTTCTGATCATTATTCTAGGTTTAGGCCAACTTATTCAGAAGTAACCAATATTGAGAACATCACAAATTAAAACAATAGACTAAAATAAATAAGAAAGAAAGAAAGAAAAAGAGAAAGAAAAAAATGTACAGCTTGTAAGTTTACTCAAAAGCAATCTTCACCTGACAAACATTTATATCAACAGTGAGTAAAACCAAAAGATACAAGTTTTGTAGATCTACAAGATGACGATCATGATCATGCAAGTGTCACTATCATTATTATTATTTTCTTATTTATACAAATATGAAAACTGATTTGCTAATCATGTCATAAATTTTACAATGGATATGATTCTAGTGTTTGAAAGATAAAAACTGACTACACATAGAGTAGTTGACTGTACTCAGTGTTCATATAATTTCTATATAATACATACTCCCCTCTACACATCAGATGCAATGATCTTAAATAAAATTACAATCAATATAATTTTGTCTAGATTGCAGATAGCATATTACTATAATAAATTACATATTTAATAGTTTCACAAAAATATAACTGCAGTATACTTTAGACTAACAGAATTTTGTGCAGAATCCCTCCTCTAATGTCACTGCATCATGTAACCAGGTGGCTCTTTAATGTTCAGAGATTTTATTGATAATATTGAATTGCAATGCTGTTTTCACAGTTACAGCATTTCTGTGCATAAATTTGCATGGAGGTGGTCTGTAAATCCTGTAATATCAGTACTTTTTAATGTCTGACCTTGAGGGTGTGTGTGTGTGTGTGTGTGAACCAAATTTCCTTTTTTAACATCTTACAGATAATTCTGAAAAAAATATATCCAAAATAAAAAGATACATCTCATGTCAAAAGTATTGACACCCCAAATATTCATCTTTTTTACTCTAAAATCTGCAGATGAACAATATTTCTATAATTATGACAATATCTTACAGTTGGACATATTCTTGCCTTTTCCATCATACCATTGTAGTCTGATTCCTGCAATGAAATAATGGTATTTTTAGATAGTTAAAACATAAATAATTCTACCACCATGTTGCTAAAATAAAACAGATTAAAAGAGAAACAAGAAATAGTACAAGAGATCCACATAAACATTGCTCTCAGTTTTCCTAAGTCCATCTAGCATTACATTTTGCCAACAATGGTGTCTATGTACCATCATGGATGTAAAAAGAACATAGCAGAAGGAGCTCATTTTTTCAGTAATAGCAAAAATTAAATAGTACATGTGCATGAAAAAAACCCTGTAAATTAAGGGGCTTGAACAACAATTCAGTCAATTCAGCTTTGACAAAATTGTGGAAAAATTATCAATGATACTGTATGCTACTCAGTGGTGCCAATGGCATATTTTAGAAACTACACCCACATAAGAAAACAAAAAGTGCTTCTAAAATTAACCTAGTGATGAGTCTGCTTGTGTGTTTCCTGTTTTGTCAAAACCCAGCATAATTAATTTTAAACAGTGGTGCAATGAGATATAATAAAAGAGTTGGATGGTCAGACACACAAAGCCGGTTGTTACATCTCCCAGACTATGTGAGCTGCTTCGGTGGCCTAGTGGTTAGAGTATCCACCTAGGATCTGGGAGGTCACAGGATCAAACACCGGCTGAGTCATACCAAAGAATTATAAAATAAATGGTACTACAAGCTGACTCATTAGGCAAACAGCATTAAGAGGTTAGTGTTAGGACTGGTCAGCCTGGTGTCAGGATAATGTGACTTGGTAGGGTATGATGCTACATGTCTGAGGCATGGTGCCCCAGTGCTAGACATCACTTTGAACTGCCACACTGCAGACATTGTAGCAAAAAGACTGGAAAATGGTTAAAGCTACATTAAAAATCCAAATCACACACACACACCACATTTAGAAATGTTAAATTCATCAGATAACCAAACCCAAAATCATATGTATTATTTTTTTAAACTGTTGGCAAAAGAATCTAACAGCATTTGCCTATCTGCCTATTGGTATCTGCATGCCAACAGCAGGTCTGTATTAAAGGTAAACATGTATAATTTGCTCCTCACTTCTAGAGAAAATGTGTCACATGTTCATGCTGAAATACTGCTAGGATAGCATTAATTTTATTTCATAGGGAATGTTTTAAGCAAACACTTTAAAGGTGACTGGGGATAGACACATAAAATAGTGTTTTTAATAGTGTTTTTTTTAATAAATGAATAAATACAATCATTTTTCATACTACTAAGTTGTCTACTTTCTTATCATCCCGTCAATACTTAATATGTGTATTCTTTTTCTTACTTAAAACACAGCCATGGTTATTAAAATCACTGTATCATTAAACTTTTGATATTTTCTGAAGCATCTAAATACTTTCAGATTACCCTTTGCTTGGAAACTTATCTTTGATTCTTGCAATATATGTCCATGCATTTAGTAAATGAGTCTTTGCATGGAACTGTTTACAAATTAAAAAGCTTTCTGCACTGTCTTCTGTTGCTAAGATAAGATGATTGGCAAGTTACATACTATATACTAGACATCTGCTATTTCACAATATATTTGTGTAATTTTGCAATGCAGCAAACAAAACTTAACCCGTCCATGAAGACCACCATATCTGGTCCTCAACGCACAAAATTAAAGATATATTAATTTTCTCCACTGAAATATGGAATTGTGTAAATCAGTGATAAATGTACTGTACTAGTGTTTGAATACTCCACTCTTTTCTCTGTCCGCACTGATCTCACAACATATTGAGTGGAAATGATGCCATATACAGTATGTTGTTATGAGAAACCAACCCTTCTGCCAACAAAAGGTGGTCTCTCAAGACAGGTGGTCTCTCATAGCATGTTTGTACAAAAAGAAAGCTTCATATCTGATTTACTCCTTTTCCTTTATAACAACCTAATTTTGTTTCACTGATGTTGAAACCGCTTTTTTGCAAGTGTTCTGCTCTTTCAGTTACAATAATTATTTTCTACAGCCTGCCTATAGATTTGTCCTTTGTTGCTGGAGGTTCATCTATTGTTACTAAGGTTCTAGGCATTAACATTATCAGTGCTTATTTTGTAATATCAAATGTAAAGACGGTTTTGACTGGGCTTTGAGAAAATATGAAAAATCTATACATATGCATTGCATATCTAACAATTAATGAAAAAAAAAGAAACAATTATCTCACCCAGAGACATAAGCATTTACTCAGAGACAAAAATCAATGGCTTCATTCAAAGAAGATATACAGGGATTAACTTTATTAACAAAGTCCAAGGGGCCCTGAGTGGTCTAAAGCACTCTCCGTTACGGATCACTGCCATCTCACCTCTGTCTGCGTGTGTTCAAGTGTTCAAGTCTAAAATTCGGTGAATGTGGATATGTGAGAAAGCTTGCCAGTAGCTTCTTGTGGGTCAGTGGTTTCTTCCTCCAGGATTAATACTAGCTGCTATGGATAGCCTATCATGTGCTGGTTTAATAGGCAATGACCTTATTAACCCACATGTAATACAGATTAACTTTCGGTACTACAATGGCAACTGGTGACATGTACATTAGCCTGTCACCAGTAGCCATATTCCTTTCTTTTTTAATTTTTTTTATGTTTGATTTTTATCAGAACAAGCATTTCTAATCAAGTGTTCATTGTAACAATTGATTACATATACATCAGTGGTGTTCTCGTGACACGGTTGTTCATAGGAATGCTGGGTCCTACTGGTACATATGATCTATGATAGGGATGTGAAGCAAGTTAAGTGTGGGAATAATTAGTCTGGTTCCCTCTTTTGTATCCTCCCCTGTTGCTCTCTCCTATAGGGGAGAACAATGCAGGGAACATATGAAGCAGGGAACCAGACTAAGAAAAAAATCCACATGTACTTTAGTCTGGTTTACAAAAGAAACCATAAAACACTATCAGGATATATACAAAATTTCAGATATCGGTAGCCAGCCTATTTTGTTTTTAAAAATGGTATGAACGGTCATTGTTACATGAATTAAATAAAGTTCGATGGAGTTTATCCTTGCTTTTGTGATTCAGTTGTTCACAGCAGTGTTGAAATGCATATTTTGCCAAGGCAATGGGGTCACTGGGCACAGTAAGCAGGCAGTCACTCACTGAGTTTTATATAATAAAATCAGACTGAGTTTTATATAATAAAATCAATCTATGCTTATGATTTGTAGTCAGAAATGACAGGTGGCACTCATAGCAGAGGTCGCTCACAACAGTTTTTACAAACATATAAACAGAAACTATAAAACGCTTTACAATTCTTTTCTATTTTAAAGGGTACAATTAAAAGAAATATATGTAAAAGCTAATATTTGATTTCCATATTACAGTAACAAAAAATGATTTGCCAAATAGCTTAGTTATTTGTTCGATAGTAATATCATAACAAAATTAGATGGGGGAGGGCCTCTGCCTCACATTTTCAGCGCAACAAGAATATCCAAGCAAATCATTACCCTCCCACAAAAAATGTTTTGAAACCACAGTGCATGACCACTCATTAAAGTTACAGAAATTACTTAAGACTTAGTCGCTATCAAAAAAATTTGCTTAAGACTACAAAGTGTTTTCTTTCCATATCTGGAAGTTCAAAATAAACATTAGCAAAGCTAGGCTATTTGGCCCATACTTATGTATGTGTAACTCACAAACCTTTATGACACCAAATATACAGTCTTTTGTCATATGATACTCTTTCCAAATCTGCAAATAAAAAAAAATATAGTTTAGGGTGCAAAATGCAAAAATTTCTCACATCTTGTACTGTATTTGTAAATGCAGTTATGTAAGAGATATATCACTATAGATAACAAAAGCTATATCACTGTAGATAACACAAGAGCTATATCACTGTAGATAACACAAGAGCTATACCAATGTAGATAACAAGAGCAATATTACTGGAGGTAACACAAGAGCTATATCACTGTTGATAACACAAGACCTATATCAATGTAGATAACAAGAGCAATATTACTGGAGGTAACACAAGACCTATATCACTGTTGATAACACAAGAGCTATATCTAGATAAAAGAGCAATATCACACAAAAACTATATCACTGTACATAACACAAGAACAATATCACTGTAGATAACACAAGAGCTATATCACTGTAGATAACACAGGAGCTATATCACAATAGATAAAAAGAGTAATATCACTATATAACACAAGAACTATATCACTGTAGATAACAAGAGTTATATCACTATATATTTCAAGAACTATATCACTGTAGATAAATGGAGCTATATCACTAGATAACAAGAACTATATCACTGTAGATAAGAACTATATCACTGTACATAACAAAGTTTGTTGTCTTATATATACATTGGTACATGTACATGTATACTATATATATATATATATATATATATATATATATATATATATATATATATATATATATATATATATATATATATATATATATGTTTAATGCTTAGTAATAAAGTATCAAAACCAAGTACTCACCCACAAATCATGTCATATATGTTGAATCCACAATACACGTAATTCCATAAAAAATATGCATACAAATAGATTTAAAATATTCAATAATTTTGTCACTGGTCATATAGGTCTGAATTCAGTGGAAAACGTAATGAATGATAAAGCACATTTTACTTTTCAGTACGTCCCAAATCAGTTAAGTTTGCATTTTAAGCACTGTCAGTAAAGTTCATAAGCATAAACTGTCTTGAGACAGTAAAAGGGTTCCAGTCAGATTCCATTGCTTTTATTTAAGTTCTGTACTGACTTCCTTAGAAGATTCTTTGATTTTACTTAAGATTGTAGGCAGATTTCTTTGATGAAGGGTGCATGCGTTATTGAAGTTACCACAAAAGGACAGCTTTGGAGAACCAAACAAATGCTGGTTTCTTATTGTGTTGGCAACATCAAAAATGCATTGCATGATTGAGACTGATTTGTTTTCCCATTTGCTGAGTATGTTTTCATAACAATCGATGCTTCAAATGTAATATTTTCTTTGAAATTTCAGCTACTATTTTGTCTGGGTACATTTTTTAAAAATGAATTGGCTGTCATATGGTCATTTGTAGTTAATTTTCTTTGCTGCCTTCTGAATAGACAAATTACAGCTTGTTTTCATTTCTTTTTTCTTCTCTTTTTTTTAATACATTTTTTACATTTATGCTAGTTGAGTGATGCTCCCTTCCACACATACAGCAGAAATTCAAAGCAAGAGTCAATTGGCGATAGAGACCCGGTGTTCTGGTCTGATGACAGGGTTTACTACAGAATAAATGAATGTTCTGAAGGATTTAGTTCTGAGTGAAAAGAAGATGAATTACACTTTCCATCCACATACAAATGTCAGTGTACATCTA
The DNA here is from genome assembly GCA_016746295.1 of Potamilus streckersoni. Lineage (NCBI taxonomy): Eukaryota > Metazoa > Mollusca > Bivalvia > Unionida > Unionidae > Potamilus > Potamilus streckersoni. Next base: position 217,328 of record JAEAOA010001572.1, on the reverse strand, counting down.
TTAACTACTAGCAAGCGACTGACAATCCGACAAAAGATAGATTATGAAATAATGTCTTGTCCAGTTGATCTCCACTACCAGAAATGTAAATTTGAAAAAAAAGTGGAAATCTAAAAACATACAGTACTCATGCCAGATGTCAACATAAGTGGATTATGATATAATAATGCACTGTTAGTTTGTCAATATGAACAAAGTATTTGTTTATGCAACAATAAATAAATTTCAGTGCATTTTTATATCAACTTTGTGACTTCCTTTCAAGGGGGCTTTGAATTTCTCCATTCCAACCCAATGAATGTATATTCAAGTTTAAACAGCCAACAATGTCGCCAATAAAAAATACCAATATCTTTTGGCTTATTTCCCGCACGATGAGTCAAGTCATTGCAAACCATTGGCTAATTTCAAGCCATTTCCTAATTTTGGTATATTTTGGTATATTTTGCTGCAAATAAAAAAAAAATCACAATTTGCAACATTGGCAAAGCCCTGTGCAATTCCTGAATAAACTCTTTACACATTATTTTTCATACTTTCAAGAAGAAAACACTAATCTTTTTGTACGAGAAAAATGCATATAAAATTTCAGGAGTCATGCCAGGCTCATCTTGTATTATTCATACATGATCCCTTCCCTAAAATGATAAGAAACATTTTTTGCTTTTTTTCACACTTTCAAGAAAGAATTGTTTTCTTGTACAAAAAAATACATCTATATAAACTTTTGGGAGCCACACCATGACCATGTTATACATACATACATGTATACATACATACATACATACACACATACATGCATGCATACATACATACATACATACATACATACATACTTACATACATACATACATACATACATACATACATACATACATACATACATACATACATACATACATACATACATACATACATACATACATACATAGTTTTGTGTTATATGGTTGTTTGTATTTTGAATCTTAAAAGTGACAAAACAAGAATTGAAGAAATGAAAAGTTATACAAAATGATTTATGGATACAGATTAAGCTGTATGGGCAGTATACACAGCCTATCATGAAGTACAAGTATAATCAATGAAGTTAACTGATGATCTTTGATGACAGATCCAAAAGTATACTGAATAAATAATCTTCAACAACAAATTTCACTGAAAATATTTCTGGAATACTGAAGATTAATAAGAAGGCATCAATTTAATCTTGCTTCTGACTAAATGTAGTGCAAGGAATTGTCTTTTAGTTCTGCAGTTTTCACAACTCATTAACCCCTTGCGCACCGATATCTCGTCGCACTTTTCCCTCCCTCATCTCCCAAGCGCCTTGTTAGCGAGACAGAGTTTATCTAGCTTGTATCCTAGGCGTCAAGTTTGAAAGGCAGTATTTAGCATGGCTTATTTCCCATACAATGAGTTAAGTCATTGCAAACCATTGGCTAATTTCAAGCCATTTCCTAATTATGCAGGCTGTTGAACCAATAAAATTTTAGCTTACATAGAATGAATACTGCTGAACACATTTGATTTCAATAGCGGCAGAAATAGTGAAGATATTTAGATCAAAAAATGATGCAAATTGACAGGAATCAGCCAGATGGAGCTGACTTTTAATTGACAAACTCTGATGGAGAATTTTCAAGATTTTTATCGGTTGAGATTAATAGTGATATCGAAATAGCCATTGATGATAACAGTGAACGTGATGAGATTGAGTTCAAATTTTATTAGGTTTTAAATTTTCAGTGAGAATTTTAAGGAAGAAAGGTAATTCAAGAACAAGGAAAATATTTGCGTCTTTAAAATGTATTCACAGGAGGTCAAGTTTACAAATAAGATGATATGTGAAATTTCTGTGTACATAAAATATAATTATTTTATGTGTTAATCATTGTGTGTGCATTCCTAATGGATTTTATGGATTATTTATGGCAAGAGAATGAAATTGATAAATACATCATTTATTTTCACCTTTATGCAAGAGTTCTATTTCTGCATGTAGAATGAAAGTTATACCATTATGTACAAAATTTTATTGAGAAATGTTGTGCCAAATTTCAGCCTAAGTAAACAAATATAAATAAAATAAATAAATTTACTACAAGTAAATCCTCTGGAAAAATATGCAAGCCAAGTGCTGTGAGTTAGTCTCAGAGATACATACACTGGAAAGACTAGGTGATCTCTGCAAGTATGCTGTAGGGGACTGCCTAGCTATTTTGTTCAAGGGTTAATTAGTTAACAAAATTAGTTTGGGCTTGACCAAATAATTATTAGGTAACAACTTAACATCAGAAACAATTGTGGTTTACAATAGCAATGGTGAGAGCTGATAAAAATAGATTGCCCTGTAAGAACTTAAGCCATCTGTTTGACACTGACCTTGTCAATCTCTTCTGCTGTTTTATCCGACATCAGCTCTATCTTCATAATTTCATCCAAACTCTGGTAATGACATACAAAAACAGAAGTTGAAAATGTTATTTTTTCTAACATGAATAAATACCATCAGTTTCAAAGGATGGTATATTATAATCCTGTAGAAAATTTGCAACTTTTTGATAATAAATTATTGTAATCATCTATTATGGCTGTTATGATCATACAGTGATTCAATCATAACTATATATATATATATATATATATATATATATATATATATATATATATATATTTATTTATTGCATACTTTTTTGATAACTGTGCCATGTTTCCCTGCTTCAGCCATGAGGAAAAATGTACATTCTCTTTTGTACTGATTAACAACCAGTTAATTTGGCTTTTTTAGAACTGAGATTGCGAATCACTTACTATGTTTTGTGTACATTTTCAACACAAGAAAAACTTAAGTTGGTTTGCTTCTTCACAATGTTTGGCAAAATTTTGTCCCAAGACAACCAACTTTTTGTACCAGAAAGGATGTCACCATCCCTGCTTTTGTGATCTAACTTAAATCTTTTAAAAGTCCTCATAATTTGTGAATCTGCACATTATTTCACCAAACAGCTTTTATTTAAAACAACAGCATGACAACTATGACAAAAATAACAGTAAATTATATAATAATAAAAAGGACATATATTAACTAGAAATTCATTTAGCTCAAAATCTCCTTGCTTGATGTAACACAAAACAAAACCATTGGGCTTTGTAGTCAATCATTATTTAATTCCCTTGACTGTAATTCCATGTGATGGTTAGAGACAGACAGACAGACATCACATATCCATCATCAAAATAGGAGATTTACATGCAGCTGACATTGACTACACATTAAAATGCAAAATTTTTCCAGGTGTCAGTCCCTTAGGTGTGACCTAGGTGTAAATTATCATTTTTTTAAAGTTGGGGAACATTTGTAAAGTTGAGTACTTGAAATTTTATAGCATAGTTGCATACATTAAAGTTATGCTCACATTTATGCAGCAAAAATTAATTTGCAAAGTGGATGCATCATCGACAATCATGATACCAGTACAAAATAATAACTGGTCACTAGCCACAAGCCAGAATACAAATCTTTACCTTTTATGTACCTGTTTTAATGTTCCATTTCACCTTCTTTGTCTATGTTTGACCGAGCTGTAGCTTCTCTTGTAAATTACATCATAAAAGTAGGGCTTCTGTGTTTCTATTTATTTTTATATCTGTATTTACCTTACCTGTGGAGGCCACTGTACAGGTGTGCCGATGCCTTTAATTTTTGGTGGTGGTTCACTTAGTCCCAGGCTTCTCTCCACCTTCTGTTTTATTTTTCTGTGTTCCATGGCTGAAACTTTGGCTTCATATTCTTCTCGGGAAGACCTGAAATGAATACACCCCATTAGCACATAATGAGAATTGCAAAAGACCTCAGTATATTTCTGCATTTTTTATTTTTTCACTTGCCTTATCACATGGACAAAGAAAACTCCATTACAATGAAACATGTTCATTATTAACAGAATTTTGTTACATACATGAAACTAGATAGGTGTCTAGTGGACACATATGTTAATTTAGAATAACTAAAGAAACATTCATTCAAGTTACAATATCAAAATTCTAGTCAAACTGGGCAATTACTCTCTGTTAACTTCATTTTCTTGTATTAAGACCAATATCCAGTTTATTTTCAACCAATGACGTGCTTTAAAAGTTACTAACACAAACAAAATTGGTGATAATTTGGTTGTGATTACAAACTTCATAAAAGGGGCATAATTTGTATGTAATTACAAACTTCATATAAGGGAAATAATTAGGTAGTGATTACAAACTTCACAAAAGGGGCATGATTTGGTAGTGATTTCAAACATCATAAACTTGATTCAAATGACCCATCTTTTGATGAAAGCACCAAAACTAAATTTGTTTTAATCCATGAGGCTTTGAAAGTTTTGAAGCAGAAATGGAAATTAAAATACATAGGCAATCTTCAAGGTACAACACAGGCAATAATTCAAATGTTTTAAATCTAGTTGGAGATAAGCAAACCAGACCTAAATCTTCAAAATAAAATGTTCACATCAATTAAGTCTATCTATTAAAGAGTGGAAACAATTCAGGATTCAAAGACTGTTACGCAACGGCTCTTTCAAAGTAACACAAAGAAAGAGTGAAGAGAATAAACTTTGTAAATTTTAACAAAAATAATTTATTTTCCTAGAAAACATGAAATAATGTAAATTTGTAAAACAAGATCCAAATTGTTTTTTCTAAAGATAAACATAAATCCTGTAAAAAGTTCTAAAAAAACACAGTCTGAAGTTCAGTTCTGGTCCAAAATGGCAGATGATGATGTCAGACGAAAGCTAACAGAAAAATCCAGAATTTATACAGTAAAGCACAGTTTGTATTGTTCCAATCCGATTTAGAATACTTTCGGAAAATGTCTTTGTCCAAATCAGTAATGTTGTTCTCCAAAAAAACAATTACATGTATTCAGAAAAACAAAGTAAAATTAGCTCCACTAACAAAACACATGTTCTATATAGACATATGAACAGACAACTTCTTCTAGCACATAAATACTTTAAGGTAATATAAGTTGTGTAACGCTAAGATGTTACAACTGGATACAATTCTGTTCTTTATTCTGGCTGTTAATCAAATTCTGACTCTGTCTTACGAAATACCAAAGCATATAAATGAAGCTAATACATCATTTTTATTTACATGTGCATGGAGGATGCATGTAATTTTGCAATACATCTGGACATTAGGAAAGCCTGACCAAGTATCAGCCAATCGTTTTCATAGCCATTCTTGAATGTTTACTTGTAATGAATTTGCCATCATGCACAGCATGTGCTCACACGAGTCACATTTGCGACTTAATAAACATGATGCTTCTAACAACATTTTAGACTGATGCTAATATAATCATAATAATAATTATGTTTAATGAAATAAAATGAAATAACAAGATTTATACAGAATTGATTCCTTAACTCACACACTTCAACTACAGGGTCGTAACACCTTCTCCCATAAAGAAAAAAGAAAGATTTATGTAATAAAACTTTTTTTTCTTGCCAGATGTAAATTCTACATTTTTCTTTTTCTTACCAGATGTAAATTCTACATTTTTCTTTTTCTTACCTGATGTAAATTCTACAGAAGGTAAAAAATTACATAAGAACTCTTATGAATTTATAAAAATGACATTTCTACACACAGGAAAGTGCATCCTTTCCTTTTATGTGCCTGATATCAAGTTTTGTATTCTTTCAAAAATAAACTTCATCGCAACAATCTCTGATTTTTATTTTCCATTCTGCTGATGAAAGTGAGGGGGTTGTGGTCACTAAACACAACAACCAGAGAAGGAGCCGAACTAATATAAAATTTGAAATGCTGTAATGCTAGCATTAAAGCTAAGCATTCCTTCTCAATTGTTGAGTAGTTTCTCTGGTGTTTATTTAATCTCAGAAAATAACACACTGGGTGTTCAACACCATTTTGGTCATCTTGAAGCAAAACTGCTCCAACCCCAACATCACTCGCATCCACAGATAGTTTAAACGGCTGACTGAAATCTGGAGCTGTTAAAACTGGTGCAATTTCAAGTATGGCTTTTTGTCTATTGAAAGCCTTTTGACATTTTCCAGTCCAAAGAAGCTTGTTTTTCTTTCTCAACAAGTTTGTCTGAGGTTCAACAACATCAAAAAAATTTGCAATAGTATCCAGCCATACCTAAAAACTGCATCAGTTATTTTCTATCGACAGGCACTGGAAATTTAGAAATAGCCTTGACCTTAGCATCTATAGATTTAATTTGACCATGTCTCACAATATGTCCTAGATATAACACGAGCACTGCAGAACCCACTTTTAGATAAATTAACAGTCAGATTTGCATCCGTGAGTCTGTCAAAGAACTTCCGACGCATAGTTATATATTCTTTCCAGGTGCTATTTTAAATGATGACATCATCAATATATGCATCACAATTGTCTAGACCAAAAGTAAACATATTCATAAGGCACTGAAAGTAATCTGAGAATCCTTCATCCCAAAAGACACCAATTTGTATTGGTAGAGTCCAACTGGAATCACAAAATGCCGAAATTTCTTTTGCTCTTTCCATTACAGGAATTTTCCAAAAGCTTTTCAGAAGGTCAAATTTAGTGATGTATTTGGCATTTCCAATTTTGTCAATACAATCATCGATTCTTGGCAGTGGAAATGAGTCTGTTTTTGTCACACTACTCACCTTCCTATGATCCCCACACATTCGGAAAGTTCTAGTTTCGGAACAAGAATACATGGTGAATTCTAATCTCTCTTACTGGGCTCTATAAAATCATTGTTCAGTAAATACTGAATTTCTTTTTTCATATATTGCTGTTTAAAAGGATTCATCCTGTATGGGTGTTGTTTCATGGGTTTCAAATTTACTACTTCAACATCATGAAAAATGAAAAATTTTGTTTGTCCTTGTAGGCATGTCGGGGAAACAAGTGATTATATTCAGACAATAATTGTTTAAGTTCACTTTTTTCTTTATCTTACAAAGGAGAAAGTTTCTGGTCTAGATTTTACACAACTTTCAAATTCTGAAGACTTGTTCCAAGATTAGTTGAATCCAACTGAATACCGTCATTCAAATCTACATTTGGTTGGACTGGTACAATTAAATTAATTACATTATTTACTTGGCTATTTCTATTAAAAATAGTACTCCATTAATTAAATTAAGTCTTGAGTACTAATATTATAATCTAACTCATTCTCATTTTCTTCTTTACTTTGTAAGGGCATTAAAATCTTAATTGCAGAAAATTCTGTTGAATAAGAGAGACTGGACTTTATATCAGAACTCAAAAAAATTCTCTCTATCACACATTGATGAAACCCTAGTTTAACTTTTGACTTGAACTGCTGAATGCCAAATTCAAATATAACAAGCTGGAACACTCCAGACTTAAAATTTGACCTTTGACCAGACTGATCAAATTTGAGAAGTCCAAATTGAACAAAATTCCTCAAAGTAATTACTAATTTGAAAAACTTGTTAAGACACACTTGATTGTCAACAAATTTTGGTTACAAGGCATTGTCTTTGGTAAGGGATCAACACAATCTACTACAACTCTACTAAATGGTTTGTCAAATGCAGGAATTGGTTGTAAATGAGCTTTAAGTATCTTTAGATTTGGTTTTCCAACAATTTGACACTCTCGACAAGATCTACAAAACTTGGAAACATCACTTTTGATTTTTGGCCAATAAAAGAGAGTCCAAATCTTGTGATATGTTTAATTTATCCCCAAATGATCAGCCAGAGGAGTTTTATGGGCCGAAGTATTTCCTGTCTGTAAAGTTTCGGAACCACAATTTGATATTTTACTGACCATTCATTACTAGCATGTACCTCGGGAGGTCACCACTTTCTCATAAGAACTCCATTTTTAATGAAGTAACAGACAGGTACTTCAGTTGCTTCAGTTTCACTAATGGCCCGCTGAAACAAACAGAAGATCTCAGGATCCTTTTCCTGTTCAACGACAAGTGATTGTCATTTATCACCCTGATCAGATAAAAGAGAATGAGTATTCAAAAGATAATCTCTATGATCAATACCATTTGACTGATCCAAATTAGAAGTAAAAGTGACCTCATCAAAAACCTGACCAATACATGTGTCAGCTAAAGGAACACTGTCCTTATCATAATCATTCTCATGAGCTTTATTTTCCAAAGCTCTGGTAACTGAACAAGCTGAACATAAATCACAGATTTCTTTTTCTATAGGATCAACTTTCTGATCAAAAGAAGGCTTGTCAGTTACAAGTGGATTAACCACAACCATGTCTCCAGCAAAGTCATTGCATTGCAACAAATAAATGACCTCAATGGGTAAAGTATACACTACACTGACGGTCACAGGTCCTGAAACAAATTAACAGAATGGAGAGGAACATTAACAAAGCTGCACTCTACTCTCTGAATGAGAACAGGTCTCCTCAGAAGAAGGCAAAACACCTTAAACTAAAAGACTCTGAAAAGCTCCTGTATCCCTTAAAATTTTAATAGGGATAGGATTGGCCAAATTACCCAAGAGTGATATAGAACCCTTTGACATAAATGGTTCAAAATTCTCCAAAACACAATCATACTGAGGTTTATCAAACCCAATAAATGTATTGTTTTTAATACAAAACATTGACCTCTTAGAAATAAGAGCATTTGGGATAGGTCTATCTTGATTCTGATGCCTATATTTTAATTTGAAGCACTCAGGAATGACGTGTCCTTTTTTCTTACAATAGGTGCACATAGGTAGAGACAAGAATTTTGAATCAAGTCTCTCAGAGGCTTGATTTTTAGAATTTATGCCAGATTGAGTTTTACTGAGAGTTGTATTTGCTTGAAACACTTTTCTATCAGTTGACTGCAGAGTGAAAGATTTGTTTACAGCAGGAACTTTATGAGTTAAGGAGTACTTATCAGCAGCCAAAGCAGCATTTTACAAGGTTTTGACCTCATGATCTTCAAGGTGATTTTTTTATATCACTGGGAATACAGTTTTAAATTCTTTGAGTAATACCAGTTATTAAAGTCTTTTATAATCATGTTCAATTTTCTCAGACAGACACCATCTCTTGAACAACTGTTCTTTTTCCCTATCAAATTCAACATACGTTTGTCTAATTTCTTTTTTGTAACTTCTAAACTTTTGTTGATAAGCCTCTGGGACTAACTCGTAACCTTTCAAGATGCATTCCTTAAACAAATCGAAATTTGAACTTTGTTCTACTGACAGAGATATATAGATATTTGCGGCCTTGCCATAAAGTACACTCTGCAATAACCGAGTCCACTCTGGACATTTTTAAGAAGAAAGCCTGTTGTTGTCACTAAAATTTCAAATAAAATGAACTACAGGAATGTAAATTAAATTTTAGCCTATTTCAAAAATATTCCAGATGAGCCCCAAATTTCTTTATGTTCTGTAACACAAAGAAAGAGTGAAGACAACAAGCTTTGTAAAATTAGCTCCAATAACAAAACATGTTCTATGTAGACATATGAACATACAACTTCTTCTAGCACAAAAAAAACTTTATGGTAATATAAGCTGTGTAACTCTTATGATGTTAAAATAGGCTACAACGCTGTTCTTTCTTCTGGCTGTTACTCTAATTCCAACTCTGACTGACTGTCTTACAAAAAACCTAAGCATACAAATGAAGCTAATACGTCGTTTTTAATTATTTTATTACATGCACATGGAGGATGAGTGTAATTTTGCAATACATCTGGACATTAGGAAAGCCTGACCAGGTATCAGTCAATAGTTTTCATAGCTATTCCTGAAGGTTTACTTGTAATAAAACAGGGTATGTAACTCTGTCAAGGCTTGAAGAAAAAAAAAAGAGAAAATCAAACTTTATCTGGATCTTAGTATGTACAAATTTCCTTACTAAATTTTATTTTAACCTGTGGACCAGAAATATAAATACTTGCAAAGAGGTCAGATATATCCCCATATACTGTACTGGCAGATTTGGGTCTTTTTAGTTTATTAAGAGTAATCAGCAGAAAAAACAACACAGACCTTGACCTGCCGCATATTATCTGACAGCAGATCTTGGTCCATGTTTTATTTAAAGTTGAATCTGACTTCTATGTATGTCTGATAGACCTTAAAAATTTTTTTAAATGGAGATGAATTCTGTAATGGATATGGCCAGAACACTGGACAGTACATTACAGACATGGCAGTGTTGCACATTATAAGGGCAGGGGTGACTTTGTTACTTCGAAAATACATTCTTTTAACAGCCATCAAACATTTAACACTGCAACTAGACCAACTAACAGAACTCTTGAATGTTTTCTTGCAGGCCAGACATGGAAATCACATTTTTCAATATTTTTATTCCAAATTTTTATTCCAACAAAAACCGTTGGGGGGAGGGGGCACACAAGGTTAAGATGTGCAACACTGGACAGAAATGTATGCAATCTTCAGGGCCAAAATAATATGTAGACCATACACAAGAGGACTGAAATTAGATAAGCATATTACAGATAGATGTAGATTTCTCAATCTCAGCTGAATTTTAATCAATGGGACATCATATTTTTTTTTTAGGGCAAGTTCCTTTAAAACATACAAGGGACCCAGGGAAGACACTTTTAAAGTGGGGTATAGCTGTAATTTAAAATTTTCTTCTCATGATATATATAAACTCTGAAATTAAAGTACTCTGGTATATATTTTTAAAGAAGTGTCTTCCCTGGCTACATATAAGTTCAAATTGAACAGACCTTAAATTTGTGAGTGGGAGATTCTAAGAATATTATCCATTTTAATACTCACCAGTAGTTATTCCATTTTTCCAAAATACACTAACTCCACTTACAATCAAATCAGGTTGAACAATAGAAAAGAAAATACATATAAGATTACAGCTTGGAACATTGTGGCCCTTAAAATCACAGAACTGACAAATTTTTAAACAAATCATGTCATCAAACAAGGAAGTAAATTCAACCACTAGTTAATATAAATTATTTAAAACAATCACACATGGCAAAACTTTTATAATTCAAGTATCAGTAACTGACTGTTTAAGTAATTCATTCCTGCTTTAAAACACTTTTTAAGTCTATGGAATTGGAATATTCAAAGCTGCTAAAATCTCTTATCAAACTTTTTGTCCCAGAATTATTTAAAGTTCTACAGCATTCTATAAGGATGATGATATAATGAAATTAAGAACACTGTTCAAATAGATGACAGAAATGATCCAGAACTGTCAATTCAAATAAATCACAATCTAGCTTAAGTCTTTCACTCTGTTATTTCTGCAACAATCTTGTCCCAAAGGTTCTTACAAGTGACTCCCATATCCTATAAGTTCTTACACATGACTGCCTTGTCCCAAAGGTTCTTACAAGTGACTGCCTTGTCCCATGTGTTCTTACATGAGACAGCCCTGTTCTGCAGATTATTACAAGTGAAAGCCCTTTCTCTCATGTTCTTAAATACAACAGCCTTGTCTCACCTATTCCTACAAGTGACTGCATTGTCCCACATCTTCTTACATACAACAACCCTGTTCTATAAATTACTACAAGAATATTGATAATGACAACACAAATATTCCACATATTGCATCCATTACTAAGGTAACTTACACCTCCAATTGTTGCAACTTTTCTTTATACTTGTCAAAATAGGGGTTCTTCATGATGTCAGATTTGTTCTTTTCTTCATGATCAGACAGATGTTTTGATGTTGAAAATGGCCTCAACACTGTACACCATCTTCCACCACATTTTTGAGAATATGGTATGGATGGGAATGTATGGCACTGAATTTTGTGGGTCAGTGAGATTGGAAGTCTTCTCCAACATGAAAAGCATGCTTGTAAATTTTTCATCTCTGGAATTTGTGTTCTAACAAAAGTTCTTAGTGCAAAAACTCCTGAAAAGAGAATAAACAATCCTTAAATATGCTTGTTACTGGTATTTGCATCATGATAGTTGTTTCAAAAGAACTAGTAAAAAAAAAACAACCAAACCAGCAAAGCCATCAATCATTTTTGAAATCATGTAATAAACCTCTCTATCATATATAATCCATTTTCTAAAGTCTTCTTTATCGAGTCAAGGAACTCTTAAGCTAGCATTTGGTTCAACATTCTGATGCTAACAGAACTGTGTATAATTTAACACAAATTTATTCCATAAAGTCTTTCTTTCATCTTAAAAAAAATTTGTTTTACAGATACACAACTATATAAGAAAAATTGATGTAAACTAAATGCTAAGTTTCAGCAAAATTATTGTTTCTGGTTACATTTTTTGATAAGGAAAAAAATCTGCCATCATTTGATAGATTGCAATCATTCCCATTTCCACCTTCAGAGATAGTCGAAGGCAGCTATCACGTAGCATGACAATTTGTAATATTACAGCATCAAGTACTAAGGCCAGACAATATCAACATAAGTGGATTATGATATAACAATGCTGTCTTATGGTGGTTTGTTACTATGAACAAATGATTTGCTTATGAAGCAATAGATTCTAAGGAAATTTATATCTAAGTTTACTGCTATCTATCATGGTGCCTTTGAATTTCTCAACTCCAAACCCAAGACTGTATATATAGTTTTTAACAACAAATAATTTCTCACCAAAAAGATCACCAGATATTTTCAAATGTATATTTTTAATAGGGAAAAAAATCTTAATTTGCAACAGTGGTGAAACCCAGGCTGAAAACAAACTAATCTGAGAAGAGTGCCATAAAACCCACAATGGCTGTAATAAAAGTCTCCTGACCCTCTGTCCATGTTTACCAGTTCAAATGGGCAATTCATACAACATGATGTAGGTGTTTGAGCCTGGTGTTGTTCTTGAACATGATGTGAGGCATAACCTTCCATAGTTATGTATGTAGATAATCAAATATCAATAGTTGGATAGGAAGAATGAACTAGCCACCTGCAGCATGTTGGTTCAAGCATGGGATCCTATTGTATTGTTGCTTACTATTTACTGTCGTACATGTACTATATAATAAATATTTATTATACTGTACATGTATGACGATAAAGTGAAAGCAATGATACGAACCCCTGTGGGTTCAAGGCAAGTAAAAAATCTGAAGAATTGCTCAGATGGCAGCTGTTTTTAATTCAATGAAACTGTTCGTACAAAATGTTTTTCAGAATGATCACCTAGGAAATGGGCTTGTGCTTGCACTTTGGCATTATATGGTATAAAAAAAAAATGACCTTCGGACGTGAAAACTGCAGGTATAATTTGGAGTTTGGTGCATAAACTTCATTTGCTATGAACAGTAATTTACTTGTCAGATGAAGTGAAGAATATTCTTATGGTTTGTTTCAATATAGAAATAAAAAAATATGGAAGTTTTAGTTTTCATGATTTTTTTAATATAATATTTTGACATGTGGATACGGTTTTAAATTTGTGCATACAAACTGTGCCAAGGCACCCTAAGCAACTATACAATCTCTGTGCCAGTGCCAGTGGTAGGATTATGCAATGCGCATGTTGAATCACAGGTCTTGTTCTGTTTTTGACAACTAGGTTATTTATCTTTTCTATACAGGTTGTGAACCTCATATATTTTTTTTAATGCTTTTGAATGTTATTTTTTTTTTGTATCCTCCTCCCAAAAAGAACACCTCCTCATGTTCCACTTACTAATTTTGCGAGCACCTTGCTCTACGTCTTTGTTATTTAAATGCATTTCCTATGTACCTTTTCATAAGCGTCTACGTTGTTCTGATTATATTTGCCGACTGTGGCGATAGGTCGTTAAAGGTTGATAATAAATATTAAATGCGATAAAGGGCTATAAAGAAAAGCGAATCAGTCAAAATACCTTGAATACATTTTTATTTGATTAAACTTATATAAAACTGCATAACTTCCTGCTGTGATTTTCATTCTATTTTACGATAGAGATGCGTAAACAAGATGTGTTAAAATCTAACATCACTGGAACTTGTCTCAGTTCCTTTATAGAAATGGCTCTAATGTAATGCTGAATGGTCATGGGAATACGCATATTTAAGTTATATTATGCATTTAGTAATTCTACTTCTTTAAGAGTTCCCGCACATAATTTCTTGTCACATTTTCTTAAGGGAGGTAACTCAGTACCCGTGTTATAAAAAAAAGTCCGAAAATACAACCCCGTTGGTTTGTACCTCACCCCCCACCGATTTCAATAACTAAAAAGTTCAATGTGATAAAAAGTACACAGAACTAAGTCAATTGAATCATTGATTTATAATTTCTAACCTGGCTGTCACCAGAATGGCACTAGTACTTGCATCCCCTTGCACCTTTCATGCTTAACGAATTTTCCATACTAACACAGCGCCTTATTGTTGACTTTGGAATTATATTCATTTGCACACGTCAACATATTAATGAAACCGTTTGTTAAATCCACATGAAAGGCATTTTTTTTTTGACATTCTTTTCCTCTGCTTGATTCGACACTGTAAATATCGGAAGCAGACGACATATGTATATACGTATTTAGTCGCGTATGCGCCCCTTTGCTGAAAATGGACTAGTCCAGAAACTGGAAATGGTTCTCAAGAATGTCAGTCTATTACATTGAAAACTTCCGTTAAACATGAAACGCGCAGGCGATGACGGTGTTATGGCACTTCTTCTCACATTCAGGTTAGAAAAAAAAAAATCAATAAATGAATTGACTAAGTTCCTTGCACTTTTTGTCAAATTAAATGTTTCCGTTATTGAAATAGGTAGGTGGGTACAAACCAACGGGGATGTATTTTCGGACTAGTTATTTGTCTCAGCTCTTAGATCGAAAAGACATTGATGGAGTGAAACATTCAGTATAAAATGGAAGGGAATCATTTCTGGGTATTGCTGAGAACTTAAATGCTCAGTTTTAAAGTCCCCCTCCCAAAAAAAACAAACAAACAGGGCAAGTGTTTATGGAGATGTACAATACCATATAACTGTTTGGAACATATTGAAGGTGATGAGCTACATCACTCGTTCTGTCAGAAAAATATACTCGCCTGTGCAAATATGGCAACCGCCTTAGTGAAGAATCTCTAATCTTGGATTGATATATTAAGCAGATGACAGTGCAAAAAGTTTCTGTTGAGTTCATGCTTGAAGAAAGAAACTTAGAATGTTTCAGCCAAGAATAGTCATTTTAACTGCATCAATAAGCAATTCAAATCATGCACTTAGTTCATTGCAGTCCAATTCCAGGCACTTTATTAGAGATGCCAAATTTTGGAAAATTTCTACTGGGTACCTGTCAATCCTAATGATCATTTACCTGAAAAAACTATCAAATGTCAACCGGAACTGCTTTGTTGTAGATTCAAGCACACCAACCTGGAGGAGAGGTATAAGCATAATTAAATGTATTACTTTTAGGCATTGGGATTAAAAAAACAACACAAACGCTGATGAGCTGATGATAATTCCGTTTTTTAGGTAAGTCATAAAAAACAATGCATAATCACAACAAATATATATATATATATATATATATATATATATATATATATATATATATATATATATATATATATATATATATATATATATATATAAGACAGGATCTAAAAGATACACGAGTCTCTAATGAAACCTGAATCAGTAAAATAATAAAATAAAATAAAATAGAGACAAACAGTCATACATACAATTATAGTGTTATAAAAGATATACAGTTTCACAATTGAAAAGAAAATTATACAATTTTATATAATACATTGGTATTAAGGCTACAAAGTATCTAATTTATGAATCCAATAAGTCTCTTTTATAAGTCTGTTCATGTCTCCATGCACAATATCTATTGACATGAAAGAAAAATCGAGTAGACAGTGATTATGGGTGTTAAAATGTGTGAAATATTAGATGAAAACTGAGGATCTTTATAATTTTTAATATGAAAGCGATGGAAAAATATAGTTTCATTTACAATACAATACAATCCTTCATTACTTAATATAGGTCATATAATTAATAAATATTGGAGTCTCCTAAACTTATCAAATAAAAACAGCGTAAAATGCCAGTATGGCATTAAGTGAAATCAATGGTTCTTCTTACTTTGGGAATGAAAAAATAAAATAAAATTGTTTACTAGAAACCTTGCAAGTTCTGAATCAAGTTCAACAACTAGATACATTGGTCTACTACTAGTTGTTTATCAAAATTAACAGTCAGGTCAAACAGAACTGAACTGAATTAATTCTCTGGACAATTTCAAATCCAGTAAATAAAGTTACATTTGAATAACATAAAATGGAAAAAAAAATATAAAAGTTAAAACTGACAAACAAATAATTAAATTATATATACATAACACTCCCTCCATAAAAGAAAAAGAAAAATTTATATAATAAATCTTTCTTTTTATCATAGGTTTTGGCCAAAAAACAGGAGCAAAGATCTTATGATAAGTCTTATTAATCCCTAAATGACCAGCCAGAGGAGTTTCATGGGCCAAACAAAGTATTTTTTGTCTGTAAGATTTTGGAGCTACAATTTGATAGATCACTGACCACTCATCACCAGCAGGTACCTCAGGAGGCCTCCATTTTCTCATAAGAATTCCATTTTTAATGAAATAGCATACAGGTACATCAGTGGCTTCAGTTTCCCTAAGGGCTCTGAAACAAAGAGGAAATCATGTTCTAATAAATTGTTGGGGTTTTTTTACCAAGATTAAATAAAAAGTGAATGAGAATTTAAAATAGTATTACTGTGATCAATACCTTTTGATTGATCCAAACATGGAATAAAAGTGACCTCATCAAAAGCCTGACCAATACACGTGTCAGCTAAAGGAATGCTTTCCTTATCAGAATCATTCTTAAGAGCTTTCTTTTCCATAGCTCTAGTAACTGTGCAAGCTGGGTATAATTGGATCAACTTTCTGATCTAAAGAAGGCTTGTCAGTTACAAGTAGATTAACTACAACCTTATCTCCAGCTAGGTCGTTGCCATGAATGAGAACACTCATTAGAAGACGATTTCTCAGAAAAAGGCAAAGTACCTGATAATAAAATAAGCCCCTGTATCCCTTAAAATTTTAATAGGCATATAATTGGCCAAATCACTCAAGAGTGATATAGAATCCTTCAACATGAATGGTTCATAACTCACCATAATAAAAACAGACTGGTTTATGAGACCCAACAAATGTATTGGTTTCAATTTATGACCATGACCTTGACCTCTTGTAAACAAGAGCATTTGGGATAGGTCTATCTTGATTCTGAAGCTTATATTTCAGTTTGAAGCAATAAAAAATAACATGTCCTTTTTTCTTGCAATAAGTACACATAGGAAGAGTCATGGATTTGGAATCAAGCTTATTAGAAGCCTGATTTTTAAAAGTTGTGCCAGAATGAGTTTTAGAAAAATCGTATTAGGCTGAAAAACATTTTTACCAGAAGACTGTTGAGTGAAAGATTTGCTTACAACAGGATATGAGTTACGAAATACTCATCAGCAACAATAGCAACATTTTCCAATGTTATGATTTTGTGCTCTTCAAGATAAGTCTAAATGATGGAGGACAATGACGTCAGATGCATGCAATATGGTACTGATGTGTCAACAGTTCCTTGTTGAACTTTATGAAACTAGAATAATATTCTAGCTTTAAAATTCTGAATAATTTCCAATAAATGTTTTGTCCAAGAATATTGATGACAAACACTTATATTTCCAGGAAAAATAAATTATTTAAACTAACAATTTCATCTCAACTGGTCATAACACAAAATACCTTTGAGCTCCAAAATGTATGACATATGAGTGACTGAAAAACACTAAAAATGTTAGTTTTTAGAGCAACTTTAGATCATGTGACTCAGGTGGTCACTTAATTTGGACAATGTAGTAGAGTAATATGTTAATAAGCACATAGGTTTTTACAGTTGATTGTACTGTATGACCAATGATTTTCACTCTGTATTTGCAAATTCTGAACTAAGGTCAGGAACTAGGTCAGCTAAAAAATACAATGTAGCAACAGTTATTTACTGAACTGAACTCAATTTTCTGGAGAAAAAAAATGCCAAATCCAGTGAATAAAGTTATTACAATAACATGTAATGAAATAAAAATTAAACAAAAGATTTAAACTAACAAGTATTCTAATTACATATACATAACAACCCGCAATCATTAAAATGGAATCCCATTTAAATGAAAAGGTTGATGTTGAGTTTGTAATTGATGTTTCCAAAAAATTCTCTATTTTTCAGGTTGGAGGGTCTATAATTTTTAGGAAAACCTGGTTTGAAAAAGGTATATTGTTTATAAACAATATTGTCCTGTGTAATGGACAATTTCTTTCATGGCAAAAAGTAAATGAAATATATAATATTGGTACTAACTTTCTGCTATATGCAGGGGTCCATAACTCTGTAAAAGCATACACGAACAGATTACCTATTAAATCCCAACAAAAAATTTAGGAAAAACATTAGATCTCAAAAAAGACCTTTCAGGCTGCAGAAATATTTATAGTATTGGTGAAAGACTCAGAGAAATATTAACAACTAAAGCATTAACTAAATGGAAAATGCAACTAATCAAACGAATTGCATTGGACAATCCATTTTACATTTACATACAAAATTATGAAAGATTGAAATCCAATTTGGTTAAACATTAAGCCATCTTTCTTTTACTGTGCAAATGTGAAACAGCTTTGAAATGATTTAAGCCAGTAGATTTCCTGCATACCTTTTCACTTTAATACAGGAATAATTGTAGCTATATAATTATGTATTCTTTATTTCGTATATGCATATTGTTTTTATTTTGTTTCCATCAGGAGAAAGAACAATTTAATCATTTTATTGGTACAGTATTAGTAAGTTTTGATTACTAAGTGTGTCTTTGTACAGTATTTGGATTATTTTTTTTTGGTTATTTTCCAGAACTCTGATTCAACCTACACTCATTGGTGCCAAGAGGAGTTTACAAGAAAGCTATGTGAAACCCAGGTCAGTGTTAATGAATGTGACAGATACCCATTTAAAGAATCAGATCCTGTATTATAATGCTAAAAGGCTTTCAAGAATGGAAATTTTGCTGCTTACCAGTGATTTTCAAATCCATTTATGAAATGCATTCACATTTCATTTGGGACTTTTTGTCATTCATCATCATGCATTTTGCATTAGAACTCTGTTTTCTTCAAAAGGCACTTATCATTTCATTTGCATTTTCTTGGTACTCTGTTTGCATTCACTCTGCATTCCAGTCACATTGTTTTGTTCATTTGCTGTTGTAAGAATACGCTATAGCCCATCCAAGATGGGTAGATTCCTCATGGTCCTGTGTTGCCTGAAAGACCACTTTATGATGACATTGCAGTATGAGGTATAACAAAACCAGGCAACCAAATGGCTGTTGTGGCCAGAATTTGTTTATAAATTATTCATTCACATCTTGACACTGTCCCAGTACTTGCTGACAGCTTCATACATTCAAATGATCTTCTTACTTAAAAAGTTGTTTTGACACTTAGGGAAGGTCCTGGCTTTTAAAAAGTTGTCTAAAAAAAAATCGCTAACCCAAAAATTTGTCGCCAATTTTCAAAAAGTGTCACCATAATAAATAGTGAATATTTTTTTCAAGTCCGCTATAAAATTATAAAATAAATCATTACATGATGATGACTATTTTACATCTGAAAAATAAAGCATTATCAAATGTAAAAATATCAACTTTGCTGACATCTACAGCATCTAATTCATTTTTTAAATTAAATCCCCCTCCCCCAATTTTATGGCTAGCTTCACAAAGTACATCTCACTGAGTGCATTAGAATTTTTCTTGACAGGCAAACTTGGATCTCCATTCCCACCAATGAACGTCTCTGATGTAGGAGGTGATGGGTTCAAACCCTGGCCAAGACATACCAAAGACTCTATAAAAAGGGGTACTAACGGCAGCCTCGCTTGGTGCTCAGCATTAAGAGGTTAGTGTTAGGACTGGTTGGCCTGGTGTCAGGATAATGTGACTGGGTGGGACATCATGCCACATGTCTGCAGCATGATACCCCAGTGCTAGACATCACTATAAACTGTCACACTGCAGACAATGTAGGTTATAACTGAAAAATTGTTAAAAAAAAACTAGGTTAAAAATCTAAATCACACACACACATTCCCACCCATGAAACTTACAAGATTCAACACCTGGCATAAATGTACTGTATATATAGACATTAGTGACCATCATATCAAGTCAGGAAAAAAAAATTGTTATTGACAAGAGTCAACATTGTTATATGCATATACTAGTTAAGGTGACCAGATTAAAGCAATCCAGGACAAAAGCAGATATGCACTCTGCAAAAGATGTAAATAACAAAAAAACATTTTTTAAATAGTTTTCTAAGTACGTAGCTTATAGTTCTTCTATGTGAGACCAAATATTACAAATAATAAGAAATAATTGAAAATTTTAACATGTTCAAATGGTTCAACTAACATTTACTGAATGCTAATGTTGTATGGGATCTTTGTCTTTGGCAAATAATCGGTAGTCAAAGTTAATTATAATTTTTTCATCTGAAAACATGAAATTAATTTTTTTTAATACCGGTTTACAGTTAGAATTGTAATGAAAATAATGGTAGTGGCTTTGGATTTTTGAATACCACACACATTGTTTACTTTAACTTAATTTATACCTGCACGATTTTGTTGTGCATTCTTTTGTCAAGGTTGTTTAGAATTGTGATCTTATGTCTGTACACTTTTGTCTGTGTCCTTTTGTTATGGAGCCACTAGTTAACAATAAGGAATTACGGTGGGGTATAAGATGTGGAAAATAGTTTTCAAATGTATGGTAGCTCGTGACAAAATTTGAAAAAACAAATGCATACCCCTTTTAGGCATTATTAGTTATCACAGAAAAAGTTTTATTTGTTAATCAATTACTAGTGCTTCACTCACTGTAACAGGATGTGTCTTTGAAGTATGTCACTGAGGCTCAAGTCTAACCATCAGCAGTTGTATAAAATATGAAATGGGGGCACGTTGGGAGGGAGAGGCAAATAACGCACTCCACAGAGAAATGGCATGTCGTTTTTGAAAATTTTACGTGTATTGGACCTATAAAATCGGAGAATATTAGTGAAAACGATGCTTAAATATAAAAACTTCCCAATGGCAGGTTCCAATCTGCTTATTTTCGGATTCAGTCTTTTTGAAAAATAAATTATTCAATTATGCGAAACATGTTTGTGTTGATATTTCATGTTGCATAGTTTAAGTCTCTGCAGATGACTGCAAAAATCAAGTTCAATGAGCAGGACTGCCAGGAATAACATCAGGATCAGTGACTGTTCAATGAATTTGCATTAAATCCAAATGCTGTTAATTTTGTTAATTTACTCTTAGGCTGAGATGATGAACATGCAATGTTTACCCATGATAATGTTGCACTGATGACAGTATATAATTCTGATAGAGATTTTTTCCATTTCCATACACAACAAAGGTACTTCAAAAGTAATCAATTTTATCTTGAGTGTTGGCAGAACTATTTATTGGTATATTTTTTTTTTAAAAAAAAAGGAAGGATTAGCCATCATTCATTTACTTGTAGCTGTTTCCTTATACATTGGTTGATTGTAAGTATCATAGCATAGAGTACATAAGCCAGATGTCAACATT
This sequence comes from Potamilus streckersoni, assembly GCA_016746295.1. Classification (NCBI taxonomy): domain Eukaryota; kingdom Metazoa; phylum Mollusca; class Bivalvia; order Unionida; family Unionidae; genus Potamilus; species Potamilus streckersoni. The sequence continues at coordinate 195,635 of JAEAOA010001572.1, read as the reverse complement.
AACAGACTGGTTTGTAAATACCAATGCAGGATTTGATTATGTGGGAATATAAGTATGTGACTTCCTTTCATGGTCACATTGAATTTCTCCACTTCAAATCTGTGATTGTATGTACAAGTTAAACTGCCAAAAAGGCTACCACCAAAAAAAAATTGCCAAATTGTCCCCAATAATGGAAAAAAATTGCAATTTGCAACATTGGCTTAGTCCTGGAGGACCATCCTTGTGACACTCTTAATACAAGTTGTTAAACCTGATTTAAAATACATAAAGCTTACACTTTATATTGGATTGGTCATTGTGTAACATTTAAATCCATATTGTGCACATATCTTTTTACATAGAAACCATGTGTGTAATTGGCTTAAAATCATTAAAAACAATTTTATCGGGAAGATAGATTTTTTAGTCTTTTGTAAAGATGATTAGGATTACATCTGGAAAGTTCCAAATTTATGCAACAGCATATAATCCTTCAATATATATATATATAATTATTTTGTTATTGCTTTCTTTTATACAAGATATTCATTCACTCACACATCAAATTACTAAAATTATTTAGATATTCCTCCACTCACAAATCAAGGTACTAAAATTATTTAGATATTCCTCCACTCACAAATCAAGGTACTATTTTATCCAGATATTCATCTGCTCACAAAGCAAAGTAGGCATTTATGTACATCAATAAACAAAAAGTGCAAATCTGCTATTATCATACTACTTAGACTCATAGGAAGATGCAGTATTCTATGATATTTTCATAGAAGATTCATACTTTTAACAAATATTGTTTCTTTTTAGATAGATTGCTTAGAATAGTGATGCTGCAATTCCTAAAATGCATGTTTATGAGTTGACATCTCTGGATGTCGGATAAATAAGAGGTTGTAATGTGTACACATAAGTGGAGTGTAACTGCAAACATAGACCCAGGGTCAGTTTGCTTGTTCTATTGATTACTCCTAACAAACTAGCTCTGCTGGTCCAGTATGTGGCTTCAGATCTGGATATATGCAGTTAGTGATTATAGCCATCATATAAGTGAATATATACAGGAAATAACATTGTTGTGTTACATTTATAGGTGTTGTCATTATGTGAAATTTTTCAAGATATGTTGATATTATGTGAAAATGCAAGTTTAGAAAGATATTATTACAGGAGATTCCTGCAAGAACAATAGCTATTTTTACATTTTTCCCCTCATAGGTGTGGTCAGGTGCAATTGTCTGCATGGATTTACAGGAAATAGGTGTGAGGTCATCCCTGATGAGTGTACAGGTAAACCATGTCAAAATGGAGGTAAGATATGGATGGTGTCCAGAGTGAATTGTGATTGAAATGCTAAGTCTGAAATGACAGGTTTTAAATTAGGTAAATAAGAAATTTATAAGGATAGTATTCATTTATGCATCCATGTCAATTTAGATGCATTGTTGTGCTTGCTGAATGAATAAAATGCATCTATAATGGCAGTTTCCACTTTGAGCACTTTTTTATACCCATTTAAAATTCATAATTTTTTATGTTTTACTGGGAATTTATTTATCTGATCATCAACTTCCATGGTTTTAAAAGGTAAAAAAATACATTATAAACCAGCTTCATGGCAATCTAGAGGTTACACCTTTACTCCTGAAGTTATTGAGGAAGCCATTGTTAGAGTCTTCACAGAAATTAAACCAGATACAATATGAAAGTATGGAATTTCTAGTGAACAATATTTGTACTATTGTAATATAAAATGGAACAATGCAAGAACAGAAACACCATCTGTGGACTACAGAGAAAACTTTAAAAATCCCATTGGAGAAAGCATTATGATCATCTGTTGCAGTCTCATTAAAGGACTTAGGTGATGAATTTGTGGATGTTCAACATTCAGCTTCTAAAGATTCAAATGTTCTTGACTTCTTGAGACCAGAATAAATGAACTCCAGAAACACATAGGTAGAAGATGTGGGGTTGCATGAGGCTTCACAAAGACCTTATTTTTTAAGGTGGCACTGAGCAAAATACACTAAAATTTAATTTAAGAATGTTGGAAAAGAGACTTTTTGATGGAATTGATGACAAAAATGGGAGCAAGAACAAAAAGCAAGTCCTGTTTTCTGCATACTACTAATTGCTTATAAGAGAAATTAATAATCACAAGTGATGCTTTCATCAGAGCAGGAAATTAGATTGTTGAAGATTTATCATTTATCAGGAGAATACTATGTACAACACATGCTTTGCTTTGGCTTACAAAAGTGGTTTTCGTTGATCTTGTGTAGCTTTACATTATAAAGGATGTGAACATTGATACCAGTCTCATTCATATGAACATAAAGATGTTCTTTGTTTCCTGATTGCCAAAGGTGCTGATATGAATAAGATTGGACATTAGAGATACTTAATTCTTACCTTCACTTAGCCTGCCAGCTTATTCAGACACCAGTTGTTAATGCTTTGCTTGAGACAGATCTCCAAGTTCATAAGAACAGGAATTGATATTAACCTTAGCAGTGGACAACTGGACAAAACACCTTTGCACATATCCTCAGAAATGGCATTAGGAAAAGATCCTTCTTAAAAAATGACAGATTCCATAGCAAAAGAATGGTCATTTGCCAATGCATTGCATGTCCATGTACAGTCACAAAGATATAGTTCTGATGTATTTGAACAAAATGAAGATCAATCAGAATCCAGATCTTTGAAACATGGATGCAAGAAGGATTTGAAAGGATTAATTCCTATCCATTACTCTCTGAGTAGAGGCCATGTAGATGTACTGAGGTTCTTAATACAACTTGGCATCAATGCTGATCTTTCCAGACTTGTATGGCAGGTCTCCATTGTATTTTGCAGCTCGGTTTGGACATCAGAAGTTGTCATGGAACTTAATGAAAATATTGACATTAATTGCAAAGAAAAGAAAAGAAATATGGCTTCACTCCATTGCATATTGAAAGAGATAAATGGTATGCAGGTATAGTGGACATGTTCTGTCAGCATAACAGGATGCTGGTACCAGACAGAAGAACTGCACTCCATATTGCCTGACAAATGGTGATAAACTTATAAAAGTTTTGCTCTAGACTGAAATCTTGGGTAAGGTTGTTTGCAGATGACTGTCTACCTTACAGAACAATTCCAAACTAGAGTGACCACCAGACCCTCCAGAATGATCTCACAGCCCTCGAAAAATGGGCAACTGATTGGGGTATGCCACTAAATGTTACCTCATGGGTCTGACAAGTAAAACAAAATCATCTCACTTCTACACCTTTAATAACCACTTACAACATGTCAGTGAAAACTCTTTTCTTGGACTAACTATATGAGGACTTCAAGTGGGAATCATATCAAATATACAAAGAAAGCAAACACTACACTAGCATTTCTTAATAGATTCCTCAGATAGCACACATCAGGTACACATAATTGTGTTGTCTGGGATATGTGCTACATTATGGATGTTTATAGAATGAGAATGTTCAGTACCAGGCAGCAATACTTATATCTAATTACAAAACCAGAGAAACAGTTTGCAGTACCAAAATGTTAACTGTACTGGGTTTACCAACACACTAAGTGTTGTCTGATTCATTTGCTGGCTCTCTCACCAAATATAAAGACAAAAATGCCTGATTAAAGCCAACAATCATTATGAACCAAATGCATGTTTTTTTCAGTCTGTGCACCATGTGCAAAAGTTATGATTATTCTTTAAGGTCATTTGTCAGATGTGTCACATCACTACTTTTGGAGTACTCTGAAAAGAATGGAATTAAGCACAAATTCTAATATCTTGATTATTTCAAAGAAAAGTTAATATCAGATTGCTTTTTTAACAAATCATTTCATTCTGTCCAAACTTTGTAAAAATCTTGAAATTTATGATAAATGGAGTAATTGGGGCTTTAAAAGGTGCACAGTTTTAATACCTCACATGCATACTTTACTTCATACTTGTCCACCTGTCTATATTAACCATTATTTTTAATATATGGTTTAATATGTTCATACCATGGACACACATTACATTATTTCTATTGTTTTAGTAGGCACCACAATTCACAGAAACTGATTAAATGCATGTTTTCTAACCTGTGTTTTTTAAACTAGAAAATAACTGACATGCATAATTTATCAAACTGATATTTTTTCCTCTTGGTGGGTCATGCTAATACTAGGAACTGTAAAAGAACAGAAGATCACAATGCAGCACATGACAGGAAATATACCTAGTGAACTTGCTTACAAGTCAAATTCAACTTCAAACATACTGAGATTGATCCTTGTATTGTGTGCCAATGGATTTATCTACTTGTTATACTGATTATTCCTAAGTAACTGCATAGACCAGATCTGCATGCACATTATGCATCAGTTAATCTGGGTGTGAGCAGTTTTCAGATGGACTTCTAAGTGAAGATATACTTAAGGCAAAGATGAAATAAATGATGTAATATTAGACTTCTAAGTGAGGATATACTTAAGGCAAAGATGAAATAAATGATGTAATATTAGACTTCTAAGTGAGGATATACTTAAGGCAAAGATGAAATAAATGATGTAATATTAGACTTCTTTATGAAACTGGTTAACAAAATAGGATGCCAGCTTACGTACCAATTGGATGCAACTTTTGCTATTTTGCTGTACATAACCTTGTGGTAATTATCTAACTCTTTGGCAATTTTATATTGGATTCCAAAACAAAAACAAGAATAGACAATTTGTATAACTGTACCTTGACAGTTTATAATTAAAATAATGTAGGTGACAATGTAAATATCTTAACACAAATTGTCATTAGCTTTGATGACAATTTACATAGTAAATACAGTAAAATACAACAAACTTAGCTTGATATACTTAGTTAAGTAACAATTATGAACCAATTATTGAATGACAAGAAACAGTTTAACAATATTTTTTCTTCTTCAAACAGTAACACAAATACATGATTTAAAAACAACATATATATATATATATATATATATATATATATATATATATATATATATATATATATATATATATATATATATATATATATATATATATACTCTGATGAACTTTTAGTGGGAATAATTAACCTTATTATGTTTGAACAGCAAGAAAACTTTGCAACTAAGTACATTAGAATGAAATCAAGAAGGTCAAATGTATTCTCATTGAGGTCAAACTGCCCTGTTGACAGGATGAGGTTAACCATTATCTCTAAATTGGTCAAATCTATTAAACCCAAACAGTTTCTGAGTTCTGTTAGCTTGCTCAGTTCTTCCCCATTAGGAGCTCTCTGAACTTCTGATGTTCTCTAACAACATTACAAAGACTATCCTCCTTTTTATCTGCTTCCTTTATGTCTTTGCTCCTTTTTTCTCGTTTCTTTTTTTACTTCAGGATCTATCACAACAGTCTTAATGTGGCTTTTCATTTCATACTGTCAATTTTACTTGTTGATTTTTCCATTGAACTTTTATTTTTATCCTTTTTGGATTTTGTGACTGGACTTTGTTGTTGAATACTATTTTGTGTCTTATTTCTGGTATCACTAATATTTGAAGACAGTTTTTTTCTCAGACAATTTTGGTGGATGACTTTTCTTGGCTGTCTTTTGGAGTTGGTTAATTTTCAGAAATAGCTTTGTATGATTTCTCTGACTTTTTCTTGCATGAAAGTGCAGGACTTGCCTTATCTGACTCGACCAATTGTGAATGTTTAGCTGATCATTTTTGGTGCATTAAAGCATCAAAATATCTGTAAAGTTATCTTCATCAGAAGAATTATCTTCCAATTCATCCATCAACTTTTGCAGAGCACTCTTGGAACAATTCTGGTTAGAAGTTTGCTGGTACTGGCAGTTGGACTATCAAGGTCCATAGCTGAGACACTTCCTATACTTTCTCCAAGAAAGTCATCTGTGAGGAACTGTCACTGTAGAGGGAAAGATCCTCGTAAGAATTCCATTGATGTAACTTGATAAATGATTCACATTCATTATCTTGAAATTGTAAATAAAACATACTGAAAATAATTAAGGGTAAGGAAGCTTTATTAGGTTGTAAGTCTGTTAATGCAGTCTAAATCTCAACCTTATAAGTGGTAAGATACTTCTGTTAGCCAAAGAAATCAATCATATTATGGTTATTTGGCATTCAACACACTATACAATAAGTTTAGGATGTACACAATTCAGTTAATGGTAAATGTTACAATCTTAATTTATCTTTATATGAACCCATAGGCACCATTGAGGGAACTCTTGCAAGGAAAACAATATTAGGTTGACTGGCATTATGATATGGGCAATAAGTACATTATACCCTGACATCAATGCTATCTTTTCTAATCTGCACTGTATTAGTAACTTTTTCTGAATAAACTTTAAAACAGGTAGTCGGAACAAATTACCCTATTGGACAATCTTATCACTCTTCAAAGTTTTCCACTTCTTCCAAATAGGTATGGGATTTCTCTGAAGGTTTGGAAAATATTGAAAAGTAACTCATACAATCATGAGCTAACTTAGTTTCAGAAAAAAAGAATGTCTGGAAACAATAATTAGGGTTCTGAAGTCAATATGTAGTTCTATAAACACACTGTACTTGCTGCATACAATCATTTAAATGCAAAATTAAATGTCTCAAAAAAATTAAACCAGCAAATACATGTTCACAATGGGGACAATAAAAATTTTAAAAATTTGAGACAAAATGATTAATCTGTTAATTATTTTAAAGCAATCAAAAATATCATCAAGCATAACAAATACACTAAATGGGTCTGAACATTTTTATTCAATCTTAAATGGCATAAGAAACTATATGTATTTCATGTCTGTCTGCAGCAGATGCCTATAACAGATTAAGGTGGATTCACTATAAAAAAATTTTTCAGGTTTGAATTACTGATATACAAGAAGTTGGTAAAAATGATGAGTACTGGTAATGTCATTGTCTTTAACCTATGATAGTTTCAAGCACAAATTACTATTTCATATTAAACAATATAAATATACCAGAGTTGTCCCATCCTTTGGGGTTCGCTTGTGTACAGGGTTGAAACAACTGCAAGCAAAATAAATTATGAACACTTAAATGCAAAAGGTATGTATGTTTCTATTTAATTATACATGTATATAGCAATGAAAATTATTGGTAATTGTTCAATTCTTAAATCATGCAAAGTGGATCAAAAGTGTTTACAAGAGAACTTAAAATCATATTGGTTCATTAAATATGCAGCTTGCTGGCAATGTAATCTGCCATATAAATGAGGGGAAAAGACTCATGATAACCATTATCAAATCAAGGTTCACAATCTCACTCCTCCATGAGTTGAAGTTAATTGTCTTTTACTATCTGCACATTTACCTGAAACATACATAAAACCTTTCCAGTTTACATTTTAAGTAACTGCCATTTTACTTGCAAATTGCTTAAGTTTCTCCATGTATTGCCTACTTTAACACTTTTTTAGACAACATTACTTCTGCTCTTTGTGGGAGTAGATGAGGGTATTATCAGAGTTTTCCTCTTAGAACTTATGGAATCAAGTGCCTATGATGCAGCTGTCGGGTCGGAGTCTGACATGGTTTGTATGCCTCACAATCAAACAGTTTGATTATGAAGGAATCAAAACACATACCACCACTATTGCAATTATTTCTATCTTTCCTATAATTGCTCTTTAACCTGTCCAAATATATATTCTTGACCAAGCACCACCTGTTGCTTAATTGTACTACAGCAAAAACATATCAAAATATTCCCCCATTCTCAAACTCCACCTTAACAAAATAACCATTTATAAATTCACTAGTTCATTTTCATAAAAAAAACAAATTAAATTAAATACAAATGATCTTTGTTTTTAAAGAAGGAGACAACAGAAAACTGGTTTCCTTTTTGTTATTCTCTGGTATTGAAATATTAAAGGTAAATTGAGAAGCACAAATAGCAGTATGTAAAGGGTTGTCTTTGTGAAAATTACCTGTTATTCACATCTCCTAATACGAATAATCATGAAAATTAACCTTCATAAACAGAAATTGTAGTTTCTTTAATAATTGCTTTGCATTCTGCTCGGTTCCAATTTGTTGCATTTACAGCCTCTTAAATGTATACAGTAATTGGATTTTATTTTAGCGGTATTTACAAGGGTCAAAATACATTTCTTCTGTCTCAATGTCAGGCACACACAAAATTTCAAAAGATTAGTGTCTTTTTACACACATGTACGGAAGTTATACCTTTTATATTCATCTATTCATCGTATAATGTTGCAATAAAATATTTTAATAGCTATCTTGACCAGACTTTTTCTCAATATTATAATTAGCAAGAAAGATAACTACCCTAGAATAGCAATACCGTATCAAATTGCAAACAAAAGAAAGCTAAATAATTAAGTATATGCCATTGTATATCATTTGTTGTAAGTATAATTAATATCTTTGATAGCTTAATTTTAGCTACATAATAGAGAAGATGTATTTTAAACGAGGAAGTAAATATAAAAAAGTGATGAGAAAATACAGGGACAGTATGCATATTTTATATTACAAAACCTTTAGGTATTATATTTAATAGTACATTTAATTAATCCATTCAAAAATAATGTCAATGTTTAGATTCATTCACTCATTCATTCAGTCAGAATTAAATGTATTATTTAATAATAATAATAATAAAATATCATCATCATTAATAATAATAATAATAATAATAATAATAATAATAATAATAATAATAATAAATTTAAATACTTAATTTACACCACAATAATTTAAGAGTACTTAATTAGAACAGTTAAGTTTAAATATCCCATTCCTAATTAATCCTACTTTTCCTGACAGCAAAAGAAAAAATCCATTATGGGGAATCAAGAGGAATTATTTTTTCATGTTTAAAGTGTGAAAATGTTTTGCTTTGATTTATAAACATGATAAAAGTGGCAATATAAATTATTCAAATGGCTTCACTCACCTTAATTATGTACATTAAATGTTGACACCTTGTGAAGGGACCATGTTTCTTCATGCCACCTGTAGTTACCTCACCATGTACAAAATATTTTGTAAGGAGTTATTACTGAGTAATAGCCTCAAAACCTACTGTATTATCATAATTTAATTATAATATGTGAGATAAATTGTGAACCATAAGTCAGCTTATTTTATTTTCATTCCAAAATTTAACAGTATTAAAAGTTTGCAAGTTTAAATGAATGTAAATGTTTAATTTAAAGTACATGTTAAATACTTTTTAAACTTTATGAGTAAAGATTTAAAGTTTGCATTCTTGATAGATGTTAGCATATTAATTATGTAATACCATTTAATTTTATTTTAATAATTAAATTTAAAGAAAGGTATATTATGAAACATACAGATACTGATATTAGAATACAAGACAAAAGTCATGTTTTGTAGCAACTCTGTTTCTATTTGTATCATGTTTGGACATTTGTAAAAAATTAGTACAAGTAAATTTTAAATAAACGCATTCTTCCGTTTCCTGAAAACGTTCGGCGGTGCACTACGCATATTAGTTGCATCAAAAGAAGCTTTTTGTCTACACAGATTATGAAGCTACAATAATTGGTCCCTAAACCAAATAGGAAAACTGGGGAGACAAATCTAGCTAAGGCTGATCGATAGTCTAAGAACCAAAAATCAGTTGCTAGTATACCTCAAACACTTGCCAGAACACGAACTAAACAAACTGCCCGGAAGTCCGCAGGACGAAAAACAAAGATACGAAGTTATCCACAACTTATTTTCTGCTTTCAGATGACTTACTTGATTTTTCAGCCTTGACCTCAACTATTTTGTCGGCCTTGACATCATTGTCATTCTTCACCTGTTTTTTGTCATTTGTTGTCTTTTTTGACAATCTTTACATTTTTTGTCAATTTTGACCTTTTCGTCATCTTTGGCATTCTCTTTGAGCTCTTTTTTCATTCATGAGCTCTTTTTTGTCATCTTTTGCCTCTGCAACAAAAATTTCATTTAAGATGCACTAAATTGGGTGTATTATAATAAGATAGACAAATGTAGCTCTACAATAATACCCAAAACTGGAATCCGATTTTGTGTCTGGATTTTAGTCTTTTTGGCCTGAGATCTAAGACAAACTGGTCTGAATTGCAATGAACTACTTATTTTTCAGCCTTGACCTCAACTTTTTTGTCGGCCTTGGCATCCTCGTCATTTTTTACCCTTTTTTCTTTTTTGCCATCCTTTACCATTTTTTTTTTGTCATTTTTGACATTTTTTGCCTCTGCAAAGGCAAAAGAAATAAGTATTCTGAAAATTGTTGCATCAAGGTCATTTAAGATACACTTAGTTGGATGTATTATAGAAGGTAGACAAATGCAGCTCTACAATGATATCTAAAACTGGAATCGAATTTTGTGTCTGGATTTTAGACTTTTTTGGCCTGAGATCTAAAAAATTGGTCTGAATTGCACACAGGTGAACCTTTGCAAAAAGTAGGATAAGATCCGGCATTTGGAATAAAAAGTGGTCTGGATACAAAAATGATGGCTCTATTTATATTCCGGTAATGTTGTATGGTTCCCTGTAATTTCTTGCAATCTAATCAAACAGACAAGATAGTATCTGGATTTTACCGCAATCTTGTTTCTGTAATTGACACTATAATTCCATAAATTAGTATTTTAGAGTTGACTACACAAGAAAAGTCATAATTATAAATGTTGGCAGGTCTAGAGATATGAAAGGAAAATGTATTAGGATGTATTCAGAAATAGCACCCAAAATGTATTTCCTACTTGCATTTCAGGTAAAAATGACAAACCTCAAATGGTTAATGAGTTAAATCACACAAGTCTGTGACAACCATCATTTGAAATGTGTGCAAATCAGCAACAAAATGAATGGATACGATTTTATCCATTATCAGCTTTGTTGCATAATTTTATTCATGCCTATCACTTTCACAAGTCAGAATAATTTTATATAATTTTATATAAATATATAACCTTAGGGTAATTTGATAAAAATAGTATAACCAGTCACATTAAATACTCAGAAAGTAGTTCACAAAAAGAGATGATTACTTACCCAAAAATGAAAATATTCAAGTACCTTAGCTGATCTGATAATGCAAAAGCAAAAACAAAAGACTGAATTATGATATGATGTAATGAGCAAATATATGATATTACATTACATTACATTACATCATGTTTTAAACAAATATGCTAAAAATTGACCTATTTTAAGCAGTCCAAATTCAATTCTTATATGTATAGAATATATGTGTGCATGTTTTTGGATTTGTAATTTAGCTTTAATAATTTCAGTAATATCACTATGATGTCTATAGTGTGGCAGTTTTTATTAATGTCTAGCACTTATGCATCATGCCAAAAGCGTGGCATCATGTTCCATTCAGTCAGATTATCCGACACAAAGCCAATCAGTCCTAACAATAACCTATAAATGCTGAGTGCCAAGAGAGGCAGCTACTAGTGCCATATTTTTTAAGTCTTCGGTGTGACTTGGGGTTCGAACGCATGACCTTTCAAATCCATTTATATAAGTTATTTATAGAATATAAAGATATGCATAAATAAGGAATTACTAACTGTTTTGATTCTGCATGTGAACCATGTGAAAAACTTTTAGATGCATTAGCACTCTTTAGTAGATTGCATCTCTATAATGACCATGTAGTAATTATATCTAAACTAATGTTTTGGATTCCGACAAAACCGATTCTTAGGACAGGGTTCATACAAATAAAAACTGAAATTCTGAGACCTTTCAATTACTTTTTAATGACCAGTTTTCAGAATTACTTCCAGTTACTAATTTAAATATATAAATTTAAATGAAATAGTGACCTGCCAACCCTAGCATGACCATCTCAGTAAGGCATTCAAGTCTTGCATTCCAAAAGACATGTGATGATAGACATCATATTCAGCTCAAAGTTAGTAAAGTTTGTTTTAACCTTAATTAAATCCTAGTACAGTTGGACAAACTGCAATTCCAAACTATCTCTCAACTTGGTGTAATCCTTAAAAAATAAATTACATTTCATGCGGATCATGGCGACAGTAAACATCTTTCCTGCCAGTGACATGTGACATACTCAAATAAAATAAAAACTGATGTCCACTAAACATGACTGTTGCCATTCCTGCTTTCTTTGCCAAGAATATGAAGATACCATTTTATTCTTCTGCACTATTAAAACCTTTAAACTTTTTCAAGGCTTTATTGTGTCCCTTACGTCCTGGCAAGTTACTGTTGCTTGCCAAATGCTTGATCATGCAGATGTTTTACATCACAAAATGCAGTCAAAAGCAATGGAGATATTCCGGTAATGTTGTATGGTTCCCTTTAATTTCTTGTAATCTAATCAAACAGACAAGCTAATATCTGGATTTTACCACAATCATATTTCTGTAATTGACACTAATTCCATAAATTAGTATTTTAAGAGTTGATTACACAAGACAAGTCATAATCATAAATGTTGGCAGGTCTAGATATGAAAGGAAAATGATAAATTTATTGTGATTGGACCAAAACATTAAATACATTTATATTCCTGTACATTATCCTCTAAAAAGTAACACCCAAATCTGCTAGTTTTGATGGACTATTTGTGAATTTGTTATCACCTGTTCGTTAGACAAAGTGACAGGCATGAATACGATTATGCAACAAACTATGACACCACTGTTGAATTTGTGAAAGCCACTTACAAATTTTAAACTGACTTATGATGCAGGTGACATCATTATTAAATGACTGATCAGATGAAGGCTGACATTTGTTTTCGTTATTATTTCCAAATGATTCTTTTCTTTTATTACCTCGGCTATATAGTAAATTCTTTAGCTTGCAGTCAGCTGTTGACAAATGTCCACTTTCCAGTTATTGTGTGTGGGTGTGGTTGGATATGGATGCGATTTGGATTTTTAAAAATTGTCTGTTTTGGGAGTTTGTAGTAATGTGTAGCACTTGGGCATAATACCGCAGACATATAACATGTACCACCCAATTACATTATCCTGACACCAGGCCAATCAGTTCTAACAGCTGAGTGCCCAATGAGGCAGTTGTTTGTACCATTTTATAAGGCTTTGGTATGACTTATGATAACAAATTAGCAAAAAGATATTGAAGAAAAAAATAAATCGATGTAAAATAATTTCTTATCAAAATGTTCCATCTGATTTTATATTTAAGCAAATTTAAAGATCTTCAATAACCTAAGTGAACTAAAATCAAGGTTCATTCTCAATTACTTTTAGTGATCCTATATGACCATGTGAACATTGTAGAAAATTAAATTGTAGACAAAGCATATATCAAGTTTCCATATAGTATATTTATCAGTACATGAATATTCTTCTCCATTATCAAAAGAAGAATAATTACAGTTCAATTTATTCTTACATACCCCTCCAGCTTTGATAAGTTTTTCCTTAAATTCATCTGCTGGGTTTAGTAAGGTCAATTTTTCACACCGAAGATGCTCAGTTGGTGTATACAACTTCAGAAAGAGATCATCTTTGAACATGATCTTCATTGGCTTTTTGTTCTGTAAGTGGATGGAAATCGGCAGAATAAAGCCAGCATATCCCATCTCAGTCACATAGTAATGAGGTTCCTTCACCACTGGAAAAGATTGAATGAATTCATTCAATCTAGTTAGAGTTTAACTACATCTGAAAAATCAGTGCTTTTGCATTATGAAGAGAAATTTCTGCATAGTTTTATTATTGGATTAAAAATCAGATCTGATTATCAAACAAAAAATGATAGTGTGTGCAAAAAGTATATTTTCTTGTTTATTTATATTGCTTCCACAAATTTGCATGTCTTGTGACCTTTCCCCTACCAATGACTGACAGCTAGGAGGGCTGTATGCTAAGGCACATACCTGACCAGAATTTCATCAGAATATTTTTAGGGTATAGGTATAAAAGGTAGCACTAGCTTATTCTTGTGGCAGGGAGAATCACTGAATATGCAAGACACTGTCAAGTCAAAGTAAATAAAAAAAATGAAATATTTATTAAAAACTCTTCATTGCTTGAACATCTATACCTATACATGGATGGAGGTTTATATTTTCCATTTAGGTGTAACCACAGTTTGCAACATATTGCCTATCTTTGATAATAACTTTCCAGTTTTATTGAAATATCTTCAAAATGTGTACAGAATTACATTTTCCCTCAATGACCTTGATGTTTAGGCAGGGGACATAATTATAGTGTGCCTCATACTATTTATATATGATGCATACTTGGCTAAAAATTTAAAACATTGAATTGTTCGAAAGGTATAATCAAAGCAAGGCTAAAGGTCACATAATTGCATTGAATTGTTATGGCCTTTATATGAACAGTTTCATGAACATCATTCCAATTATTACAGCGTTATGTGACAGACAAATAACCATACGATAACTAAAAGATGGATATATCAACATGATACTTAAATTTCAGAACTGGAGAAGGGAAAACCTACTGTTTCTACTGAAAGATTCAGTTAACTTTAAATTTATGGTTTGCAGGATCATGAGTAATAATACAGTTAAAACGTATCATAAATATATCTCAATAGTAATAATCCAGTTACTTATCCTAAATAACACATCCCAATAGTAATGATCCAGTTACAACATATAATAAATATCGTACTCCAATAGTATTGATCTAGCTACAACACATCATAAATATCGTATCCCAATAGTAATGATCCAGTTACAACATATAATAAATATCGTACTCCAATAGTATTGATCTAGCTACAACACATCATAAATATCGTATCCCAATAGTAATGATCCAGTTACAACATATAATAAATATCGTACTCCAATAGTATTGATCTGGCTACAACACATCATAAATATCGTATCCCAATAGTAATGATCCAGTTACAACATATAATAAATATCGTACTCCAATAGTATTGATCTAGCTACAACACATCATAAATATCGTATCCCAATAGTAATGATCCAGCTACAACATATAAATATCGTACTCCAATAGTATTGATCCAGCTACAACACATCATAAATATCATATCCCAATAGTAATGATCCAGCTACAACAAATATCGTATCCCAATAGTATTGATCTAGTTACAATATATAAATATATCAGTATCCCAATAGTAATGATCCACTTACAACAAATATATTATCCAAATAGTAATGATCCAATTACGACATATCGTAAATATCTATCTCAATAGTAATGATCCATTTGTATAATACCACAATCAGCAGTATCCAGAAACATGTCAAATGCATCAGTATTTCAAGTGGTCAAGTTACCAGAACCAAAAACTAGTCTTTTAATCTACTCGTGATATCTAAGCATTGTAACAGGTTTGGCTCAATAGTTTTAAAATGTAAAGTTAACCAATATCCCCCCCGACAAAAATTACTTTAAAACATGGAACAAAATGTAGGGTGGCTTACAAAATAAAATCAGTTTTTCAACAAATATTTGTCTGCCTACATTAATTTAACCTTTCCTTAATCTCCAAGTCTGAAGATTTGAAGCACATAAAAGATTGTATATATTCTAAAATTAATACACGTTATCTAAATCTATCAAATTTCATTAGTTGGCCTTAAGCGAGGTTTTCCTACTTGCATGGATTTTGCAAACTGAGACAAACAACGTGCAAAAATGTTTTAAAACAATGCCATTTAAAAACTAAGACTAGTAGAGAGAGAGAGAGAGAGAGAGAGAGAGAGAGAGAGAGAGAGAGAGAGAGAGAGAGAGAGAGAGAGAGAGAGAGAGAGAGAGAGAGAGAGAATTCAGCCATTAATAATGCTGTTGTGTTAAAATGTATCTAACTGCTTCCGTTTGGCTTTTTTTCCAAAAAAGTAATAAAATAGGAAATGTAAAAATAATTAAAATACATACCGGGCTTCCAATCCAATATACTGTGATGGTCTTCGCAAGTAAAATGAAATTTCCAGTCCCCTTATTTATACACGATTATTCTTTTTTTTTATTAGTGAATGTCCACTTCCCGTATTTACTGGACAGTTGGTTTGATCGTTGCTCCTGCCTATTGTTAATTGAAAGTTTGGACAATTTTGTCGGTGAGAACAAAAGGTGTCCTTAGTCGATGAACTTCCATTCAAATTTTCGGTCATTCCCTATCCTTGCACAGTAGTGTACATTAGCGTGCTTTACCGGTTCGATTACAATACCCTATCGGCGTCAGCATTTCCTAATTGGTAGCCTGATTAATTTTTCTCACCTGCAAAGAACACCGCAAAATTGTGTAGCGAGTGTGACGAGGATGTAATTAAAACAAGAATACTGTTTGTTCAGAGCTATTGATAGCGTTTTGCACCGGAGTAGGACCATAATCCATCCATCCATCCATCCCAAAAAGTTCTGGTACTTTTCATGTACATACAATTTAATAACGAGGTTCAGGTTGCTGTAAGAATACCAGTTGCGCTTATATTTTGGACAGCAGGCGCTCATCTTGTCGCATACAATGTTAATAAACAGTATCTTTAAATATCAAAATAATAATAATAATAATAATAATAATAATAATAATAATAATAATAATAATAATAATAATAATGATAATTTAATGTAAACATTGAAGTCATCTAAATTAAAAAAAAACCAAATCTTTCAGGTTAAGCTTTACATAGAATATCAAAAGATGTGTGCTTAAAAATCCGTCAGATTTAAAGAATTAGCCAAGTCTATGAAAGGAATTATTGCAATTGCCTCGAACTCTAAACTGATTTAACAACTCCTAAACTTTTACGTATGCTTTTTGGGGGGGAGGGCAAATCGAAAGATCCAACCCCTACCTAGTCAAAAATATTTTTTTAAAAGTATTTTATGTATTCGTGTTTTCCTCCAGAAGCGGTATAATGTATCTTTTTATATATAGAATTTTTTATCAAAAATTTATTTAAGGTTCATTTCTGACGGGGTATTTATTCCCTAGTGTATCTGAAAAGTTCGTTCATCCGATTGAGTTTCAATTACTTATCTGGAATCTCCCCTTTTTCAAAGATTTTGTGACCTTTGCCAAGGGATTCCTATGTCCTGTGTGTGGTATATGTAATGTGCTATAATGTGTTTTGTAAGGACGGCTATTTAGTCAAATTAAGTTATTTCCCAAGTTTTTCATTTTTGCACACACACACACACATACACATGCATATATACGTTGTTGGATATACAATTAATTCACCTTAAAGATAAACAAAGGAATTAACATTTTGGGATCTAACTTATTTTTGAGACGGTGCACTAAATAAAAGGGAAAAAATTACCCATGTTTTACTTGCTACATGTTTTGTGTCGTCTCCTCTTGATATTTATAAAATAAATTTAATTTAGAAGTAAAATAGTTATTATCGTGAAACTGAGTATTTTGATTGTATCCTGCAGTGATTAACACTTCCTTTTATTCTTTATTCTTTTTATTACACTCACCTCATTTTGCTCCCAATTTCACGTAGTATTATATAGAATTAGTTTGGTATTAGACTAGGTCACCCTTGTTAGTCTTCTTTCCCTAAGTCCCATTTGTGTCCTCTCTGTCCACGTGCTACACATGGATTTTTCTGGGGCTCTTTCGTAGGCCTTCGCCTAGCGCAATGTAGCATAGCCCCACGACGTCTACGTCTCTTCCATGTATAGATTCCATGTCCCATAAATAGAAAGAGAAAAACAGATTTTATATAAGAGGTTAGGTAAATCCAGTTGATGTATTAGGTATTAGTATATTCAAATTAATTTGTTAAAAATTCCTTATATTTTTTAATTATAATTACTTGCCCACGTCTTCATTATTGTTATGCATTCAGTTAACTAAATATATATTTTTTCGTCGTTTCCATCAAGATATATTAACATTTGTTGTATTGTTCAGTTCTGATATTTGTACTGTTATTATATTCCGTTCTATTGCTGTTTTTTCATATTCCGTTTTTTGCGTGTATCTATAATTTGCTTTCTTACACATGGGGCATTTGGGCATCTGATCATTTACCTCCCCTGTTAGCCATGCATTATGTAAATATAATATATATATAATCCGGTCTATTTCTTGCCGCAAAGCCAAACCAATAAATGTATAAAGCTTCCCATGGCATGTTAGGTTTTGATTCTATAACTTAAAACGGTTGGTTTAAAATGTTCGTGCTTTTTAGAGTAATTGATTTGGTAAATTTATCCGACTTTTTTTGACTTGTATAATGTTTTTTGTATATAATGTATTTTATAACCACATTTATACTTTATTATTTCATTGTCCAATTCCCTTATATTTTACTTACTTGTCGGTTGATTTAAGTATGTAATTCATGTTTGAATAGAGGTAGGTTTTTGCCACTGGGCTCGCTCCATTATGCTAAGTAGCGTACAAGACCAGATTTCTATGCATTTTTTTAATTTTTTTCCCCAGTAGTTGTAATTTTCTTTATCATCATCGAGTCCCAAAAAAAATCCCAGAGCTTTCACTCTTGGTTTTTATATATTGGGGAGGTAAACCAGGGTGATTTCCGCTCCAGTTTACTAGCATTAGTATTTCCGTCTTATTGCGATTTATTTTCGACCCTGGTGCTTTACCGAATTTCTCATTTTCTTAAACATTTAAAGGAGCTTGAGTCGTTTATAAAGTCGGTGTAATCATCGGCATGTTGGAGCATTTTAATTCCGTCTTTCAAATTTGGTATTTTTATCACTTCTATTTGGTTGTTGCTTATCTTTATACTAAATACTTCTATTACTATTACGTATAACAGCATTGATGGCACCTTGCCTCACAGATCTTAGTATCTCAAAACTATCCGTTTCAGCCTCATTTACCTGTACTTTTGCAGTGATTTTATTGTACAGGATTTCAGTCCATTTTCGGAAATTTTCTCCAAAGCCAAATATTCTAGAACCTTCTGTATGTAGAATTCTATCGAAAGCTTTATATGGTCAATTAACAACATGGCGCCAATTTTTCCAGTTTCTTTAATATAGTCAAATTATGTTTGTAATGTTTAGTATATTTTATTTTGTCCCACAAGTCTGGTTTGAATTGATCATTTTTCCCATGCAGTTTTTAACTGCTAATAATTTTGTAGTCATTATTTAGGAGGGAGATGGGCCTCCACAATTTTTTTTTAAATCCTCCGTCTCCTTTTCCTTTGTATACAAGGTAAATTAGACCCTCTCATGAATTTTATCATTGTGTAATTTTCAAGTATTATATTATTGTATAAAGATTCTAGGATCGGCGCCAACTCACCTTGGAATTTGATAGAATTCTGCAGTGAGTTCATCTCATTGGGGATTTCCCTTTTGTTTTATAGTTTTCATCACTGGTGATAAATACATCACATAAGTCCTTATGTACTGATGATATTCTCACATTCAATTTCATTCAGATATTCCTTAATTCTGATTTAATCTTCTGTGTTGTATGCAGTATTCTTTTATTCTATTAAAAATTTCTCTTTTGCCTGAGTAGTTTTTGACAATTATTTTATGTTCTCCATACATTTTTCACCTCCTTTGTTCATTTCTTTTTTTATAGACTTTATGGATTTCTGAATATACTTTGAAATTTTTCTGTTTCTTATTTTTTTATCATTTTCCTTTTCTTGTTCTATTTGAATACATTTTAACTTTAATACTTTTCATGTTCTCTAGTTCTTACCTTATTTAATTCTAATTTCATTTCCAGTTCATCTTTTTTCGATATTTCCTGTAGCCTGTTGTGTACCTCAAACGTCGTTTCCTCAAATTCTTCATTTGTCAATATCTTATTCATTTTCCAGTATCATTTCCCCTATTTGTATTTTTGAATAATTTTCACCTCAAGTTCTGTCATTTTATGATCTAAAATTTTTACATTTGTGATTTTAGATTCCTTAAAGCGTTTTTCATTAAAGTTTGTAATATAGAATATATAGAGTCTACTTGCTTGTCCATTTTTATAGCAGTAAGTAAATATTCAGTCCTTAGTACGTTTAATTTTCTGTAAGTATCATTTAGTTTACGATTGTTTAATAGTTTAGACATTTCCCCATTAAAAATATCATTTGGTGTTAAAAATCCTGTTTTATCGATTGAATCTGCTATCCAGTTAAAATCTCCCCTTATTAAATCATAGTAAATTCACTTAAATATTTAAATGTTCGATAAAATCTTTACATTTGCTGGAAAAGTAAATAGCAATTATATGGACGTTTTCCACTATTTTGTCTCCTTTATTGCGTTACCAATTTATTCCCCTGATACTTATTATAGCAATTCCACCTTTAGTGTCATGCTGTAATTATTCCATTTAATTTTTCTTCTAAAATTTCAAATAATTCTTTTTCCCTTTTTTTTCTACTCCTTTTTCTCCATTGGTGTTGTCTTCCCTTCCAGTGTTTGACCACTACTGTTGGAAGATTATGATGACAAGGTTGTTGCTATTTTCATTCTTTTGGATCAGTTTTAGCAGCTGGTGTGGATGTTAACAGTTTGACCCCTGACATATCCTCCATCATTAACATAGCTCCTGATAGCTCTTCTCACCCGATACGCCCATTGTTTCAGCCTTACAAGCCTGGAATTGTTGATATTGTTAAGGCTATTTCTTCCTCAATTCTCGGAGAGAACGAAGAATTTGTTTTTCTTCAACAGGTCCCTTATATTTGTTCTCCGGATTCTCGTAGTGTTAGGACTTAGTAGTTTATCGATTCCGTATTGTCCCGACTCCGGATTGCCATGCCCTCTTATCTTTTCTTGCTCTGGTACTGGGATTTCCTAACTTCATGGGTTTATTGTCTCTATTGGCGATGGTTCTGGTTCTGGCTTGTCCGTCTCCCTGTTCATTCGATATCCGATTTAGGAGTTTGTTAATGTCCCCTCAGTTTCGCTTTGTTCTTATTTAGATTCACGTTTTGGTTAGTAATCGTGTTTGCATACGTGGGGGGGGGGGCAGGCAGATTTTTGCAATCTTTTGGTCCATGCCCCACCTGTTTATATCTTGGGCATAAGCTGTTTTCGCGCCCTCTTTACCATATCTTGACAAGAAATCACATGACAAAAATACGTAAGGATTTTTTTTCGCATCTTATGAACCGTCAAAATCCTTACACCATATTTTATATTACTGAACCCCATAATGTGGCTACTTTCTGGCCTACAACCCGACTTTTCAATTTGCTTTGTATTTTTTTCAACAACTTCACTATTGTAAATTTATAGAGGGAGGCCAGAGATAAACTTTTTTTTTTGCTTCTACCTCTCTTACAACTGGTTTTGTTCCACCTACTGTCGCTTTCAATCCTTTCACCTCTAAAATCATGTTTAAAAAGTGGACTTTCGAAGTCTTTTGGGTATAGGATTGTTTCTCTCCCCCCATTTTTGCAATCCATAAATGGAATTCACGTCCACTCCGTTTGCCCTCGAGGCAATTAGAATATCCGATTGCCTGGGACAATTTGGACTGTCTCCAAAATTTGTTGACATCCTGTGGGTGGAAAGCTATAAGCCGGTTCCTCTGCACCTGTGTTACAAAATATTTTTGCAGTTTTGTGCCTGCATGTTTAATGTTATCTATTTGCGCTAGGGACATTTGAATTATTTGAGTAGAAATTACCTTTTTTTTGTAGTGTAGATTATATCTAGGTAATGTAGCCTTACTCAGGAAAATACAAAATTGTTCTTCAAAATAACAAAATACAAAGAAAAAATTTGATAAGTATAAATGATAAACAAAGTTCAACAGTTAAAAAAAATTCAAAATATTTGCACGCTAGGTTTGGATAAGCAAAAAGCTTTGCCTAATCAAACAAAAAAGAAAATGTAAAACAAATTTTGACATAACACTTTCAGTCTGCTTATACCGGGCCATTTTTCAGATTGAAAATCCTTGATGGTGCTAATCACTTCCTCGCTAGATGCTCAGCATTAAGAACTTAGTGTTAAGAATGGTTGGCCTGTGTCAGGATAACGTGACTGGAGGGGACATCGTGCTACATGTCTGCGGCATGATGCCCCAGTGCTAGACATCACTAGAAACTGACACTGCAGACATCATAGCGGTATCACTGAAAATATGTTAAAGCTACGCTAAAATTCCAAAAAACACGCACATAGACCATCTCTGAAGAGAGTTGCCCAAGTATATTTGGATGTATATCATTAGGAAAGCAAGGTTATAAAGTTTTGAACATCATCCTTAATTTCAAATTTGTTTATTAAAAAGAAACAATGTTCCTATGGTTCTACATTTGTTCATTAATACTTAAACCTAAAAAAACTCATTGATGGTAATTGTTCGGAATTTCGAAACCATTAAAAATGTCAACTTATTTTCGTTGTTTTATTCTGTTGTGAATTTTTTTTTACAATATGTATAATAATGTGACCTTATTTAGTTTATTATCGAATTTATTTTCTTTGAATAACAGAATTTAAAATAGTATTCATTCTGATTATGATGGGGAAGTAATTCTTTCGATTGCTTTTCAAATAGGTTTTGATGTATATATCTAAAGACTGAATGATACAGATCTCTAAACGTTTGTATTTGATTACATTTTTAAAAATTAAAATTAGTAAAATTGTTAAAGCGTCGGTGAACAATTTATTATAGCTTAGAAATATTTATCTTAAGATTTAAAACAAACTCGTCACTTATACAAAAAATACGGATCAACACTTCTCATCGATCATATATCATATATGTAGCAAAGTTAAATTTAAGTCCATTTGAAAAAAATTAAACTTTAAATAATGTCGACGATAGCTCCAGAAATTGAATAGTTAACACCTTTTCAGAATTATAACATGGGGATATGATTAGGTGGCATGGGACGGTTTCGTAGATTGTCCCTTACGAATTTTTTGAATTAAGAGTATAGCGTGACTCTGAACTATTGTGTTTTTTATTAAGCCAACCAAACCAATCTTGTAAAGAAATTTAATAAAGTTCAACATTTTTTATAAAAAAAATTAAGCTATTATGTGGAATAACAACAATCCATAGGATATAATGTTTACAATGTCTTGTTTATGGAGAAAAAAAATGACAGAATTTAGAAACAAGACTACTCAAGAGTAATTTCTTGAGAATCTCGTTTTAGTGCGAACTTGTCACGTTGGGTAGCAGACGATTTTGTACGAGTGGGATAACTTCTAGCGAAATAGGAAACTTGGATTAAAATGCACATTTCTTTCAAGGTATACATTTCCATCTTTTCAATAATTTATTTAGATGATCCTAAAAGATAATAGCAAATAGGATTTTCGTGGTTAAAAGTTCAAGAAGGTCATGGAGTAGGTCTTCATGTTGACATTTATAAATCACATTTTGATATGCATTTCGAGTCGAAATGGGGATTTTTGTAAACTTTATAAGTATCACTTATCATAATTCATGCACGACCCTTTCTTTCTTGACACAAAACGATTTTTTTTTACTCAATAATAGGTGATCCAATGTTAAAGAAATGACGTATCGTTGCGCACAAATACCCGACGCGCAGAACTGGCCGACATGGGGGGAATATGACAGAATCGAAAAGATACACGAGTCTAATGAAAATTGAACCTGTAATACAATAAAATATAAGTAGAGACAAAAAGTCAATAATAATAATAATAATAATAATAATAATAATAATAATAATAATAATAATAATAATAATAATAATAATAATAATAATAAATTAATAATAATAATAATAATAATAATAATTATTATTATTATTATTATAAAATATATACAATTTATCAATTAAATATCTAACTTACGAATCCAATAAGTTTCGTTTCAGATTATTAATGTGTTCGTGCACAATATTGGCATTAATGAAAAATCGAGATAAGTTGGTATTAAAATGTACTGAAATATTAGAAGAAAATTGAGGATCTAATTTCTTTTATAGGAAAGCCATGATTATTCATTCTCTTAGAAATTTGTTGAAGTCTTTGTCCAACGTATTGCATATTAAATTTTTTGCCGGTAATCAAATCACATTATATACAATTATTTTGCGTTTGAAGTGAAACCTTCCGTTGTAAGAGAACCAGGTCTTTGTAAGGGAAGCCAGTCTACCATTTAATTAAATTATATATTCTGACTAGGCTGCAGGAATATGAATCGCGTAAGAATAATTTTGATATAGAGAGTGATATAGAACCCTTCGACATGAATGGTTCAGAATTCCCCAAAACAATCGGACAGATTTATCAAACTCAACAAATGTATTGTTTTCAATACATGACCTTGACCTCCTAGAAATAAGAGCATTTGGGATAAGTATCTTGATTCTGGTGCCTTTATTTCAATTTGAAGCACTCAGAAATGACGTCCCTTTTTCTTACAATAGGAATAGGTACACGAAGGTAGAGGCAAGGATTTAGAATCAAGTCTGAGGTTTGATTTTTAGAATTTGTGCCAGATTGATTTTTTTTTTTACTGAAGGTCGTATTTGTTTGAAACATTTATATCAGTAGACTGCTGAGTGAAATATTTAACTTTATGAGTTAAGGAATACCTAGCAGCAGCCAGAGCAGCATTTTCCATGGTCTTAATCTCATGATCTTCATGGTGATTTTTGATATCACTAGGCTTATAGTTTTTGAATTCTTGAGTAATACCAATTGTTCAAGTATTTAATAGTCCTGTTCAATTTTCTCAGACCATCTCTTGAAAAACTTATTTTTCCCTAGCAAATAAAACAAGTTTTATTAATTTCTTTTTTGTATCTTCTCAACTTTTGTCGATATGCCTGTTCTACTGACATTTTTGGCCTTGCAATTAAGTACACTCTGCAATAATCGAGTCCAATACTCTTGGCCATTTTTCATTCTCAGCTACCTTTTCAAACAATATTTGTTTACTTCCTTTTTACTAAATGGGGAACTAATTTGATATTTCCTAAAATGTTAAACTTAATTTGCATGAGATGTGGAATCATGCCTGTCACTTGCCAGATCCGATTATTTCATTTTAATTTGATATTCTTTTTCATCCCTTTTTACATCTGTCCATCTCCTTCCAAATTTATTTGTTCCTTTTGTAATTCTATTTGCCTATCTTTTTCCCTTCAATTCGTTTTTTCCTTCTATTTGTTTTTTAATTTTTAAATTGTAATCTCGTTTCTTTTTTTCAGTTCAAGTTCTTTTTGTAATTCAAGTTGCCTTTCTTTTTCTAATTGTACTCTGAAACTCAAATTTTTATTTCAATTTTAGTTCTGCCATTTTAACGTCAGCATCAGTTAAGTCTTACAGATGTCAAACACTTGTCCAAGACATTCTTCTCATACCAAATGTTGAACTATAATTTTCTTTATTTCATGTTTAGTTAAAAGTTTTTTTGCTTCAGTTCATGCTTTCTGGCAAATTCAAGCAATTCATCTTTCCTAAAACTCCAACTTTTCTTTGGATGGAGTAGAAAGAAAGCTCTCCACTCCTGACATTTAAGAAAAATAGCCTGTTGTTTTCACTAAGATTTCAAATAAAATTAGGGTAATTTAACTTTTCGAAATTTAGCCAATTTCAAATATCCAAAAGGACGGGCGACCATTCTTTTATGTTACGTATCGGCTCGTTCAAAGCAACAAAAGAGTGAAGACAAGCTTTATAAATTTTAACAAAATAATTTCCCCAGAAAACCTGAAATAATGTAAATAATTTAAGCAAGACTTACGGTGTACAGAAATGATCCAAATTTCGTTCAAAATAGAAACGAGTCCTGTAAAAAGTTCTAAACGCAGTCTGAAGTGTCTTAAGTTCTGGTCCAAAATGGCGGATGCCCACGTCAGACGAAGGCTAACAGAAAATTCAGTTATTTACACAAAGCACAGTGTGTGTTGTTGCGTTCCGATTTAGAATATTTTCGGAAAAAATGTTTTTGTCCAAATTAGTAATGTTCTTCAGGAAAACAATTATTTAGAAAAACTAAGTAAAATTAACTCCTCTTACAAAACATGTTCTACGTAGACATACGGACAGACTTCTAGCACAAATATATTTTTAAGGTAATAGAAGTGTATAACTGACTTTACTTACTCTATACGACTGTGTATGACTCTTCTACGACTGACGATTGTTGACTCTCGACTACGACTGTATGTCTGTGACTGTGTACGACTTACAAAAATCTCAAACATATAAATGAAGCTAATACGTTCTTTGCATTTGCACGCGCACGAGGACGCATGCAATTTCGTAATACTTCTGGACGTTAGAAAAGCCTGACCCAGTATCAGCCAATCGTTTTCATAGCTATTCCTGAAGGTTTACTTGCAATGAATTTGTTATCATACACAGCACGTGCTCACATGATTCACATCTACTACTCAAGTAAACCCTGTTTTTCAAAAACATTATTAGACTGATAATAATATAATTATATTAATAATTACATTTAAGGAAATAAAAATGAAATAAAAAGATTTATACAGAATTGATTCCTTAACACACACAATTAAACTACAGGGTTGTTACAATATACATGTATATGTGCAGGATTGGTAGAGTTGTTTAGTCATGCATTCATTTTATTTTTTTATTTCGTTGATTATATACAGGGCTTATTATTTTGAATCTCTAACTGTGGGGTCATACTGGTCTTGAAAGTTATGAAAAATAAGGAAGTGCTGTAAATCGACAGACATAGATAATTCGTAATATTCATAAAAGATCGACTTTAAATGGCGGTATGTAATTAAATCAAAGGCTTAGTATTGATGCTATTGGTTTAATATTGTATGATTTTAATATGGTATGTTGAGAACGTATTCATCCTAGACAAACCTGAATTTTTATACACTTGGCAAAGATAAGCTGACGTTTCGTGGATTTGCTAAGATATGTGTTGTTGGAAACATTGACTTAACGAAGTCATTCTGAACAACTTTAAGATTAAGTGTGTATAAACAAGCAGATGATCGAGACAGTCGGCAGGATGAGAGAGGACCAGTACAGGAGAATATGCCGACCTGGTGGAGAAGCAGTCTCAGATGTGGAGTTTGATATTACTTTTCTGTATATTCTTCTAAGAAATTTAGACATGGAAGAGAAGAATTGTCAGTGACCTTCCAAAGGATGGGGATGCAATACCTATCCTGATAAAAATCATTTAACTAAAGGGGATGACACTGAAAGAATCCGTTTAGGGAGAAATGAGGTGTTTGGTCACGTGGAAAAAAGTTCCTGCCAAACGACGCATTTAATCGGATTTGAGCAGATATGCTGACCGTTGTAAAGCGATTTGACATTCGTTTGAAGACAGCTTTCAAGAGTGAAATGGAAGACATACTAAATTATGAAATGTCATCATTCTTAGCAGAAGATTGTATGACAGACTTTGGAAATAAATTGTAATAAATATGATTCATACACAAGAGAGATACATATATAAGCGAAGAAAGAGGCATCTGAAGCTAAGAAATTGGTGGAAAAGAACTTAGAAGAGACAGAAAACGTTTAAAGTATGTACGGGGAAGAGGCTGATCAGTACTTGCACGTAGACCTTTTAATATTGAAACACGTCTTTGTATCCTAGTTGTCTTAGGTTAGATAGTTGGTGTAAAATAAATGAAATCTTTCATTTGCTGAAATGATTTCATTATTTCTTATAATATTTTTAGAATAGTTAAATATCTAGCCTAACATCAAGAGATGCCATTAAGACCAAAATATAAGTAATATTAATTTCGTTAAATATAAACTAATCACTACTGTAATACTCGAATTAAAGTATGGTTTTTATAGAATATATTACTTGTTTGTGAGAAGAGACTGGACATAAATTGTAGATATTTAAATATTTTCTTTCAGAGACAAGTTCGATTTTTTATATGGTTTAGTCATTGTCAAAGTTTGTATGCTTGTTGATTTTGTGACAGGCAAACACCGATCGAAAAATAGATGACGTTACAAATGATGCAAAGGAGTGGGAAAAAAAGGACACTCCAAATTATAGTGTATGACTGGGAAAATGTGTAGTTTATTTCATTTTTGAAGCAGATGCAACGAAACTAATAGGGCTGGTTCAAAAGGCGTGTTTTCTGTGCGTTATTAGTAATAGGATTATTCTCATACTTGAAGTAAATCAATTCCAGTTTCTAAAATTTTGTTTAGTATATAACTATTCGAGAAACGTGTAGTGTAACAGGCTACATGCAACTTATAATATATTTTTCGCCATGTAAATAGTACACAAAAGAGAATTATGTTTGAAGTCAGAAACTTCCCTTCTAATGAAGCAGAAAAAAGACCAGATTGTTGTGACACTAAGGCGCTTCTTAAAATGTAAAGCATATTTTCGTTCGAATACGACTAGGTTTAGGAGTGAAATAAGTGCCTGAAGTTTATATGTAATTGACATCAAAATCAAAGCGGTGTCATATGAATTCAGGATTTTTATCCTTAGTATAGATGCTTGTCGAGAACCGAAGGAGATATTAAAGCTTATGTCAGGTAGTTATTTCATACTAATATATATATATATATATATATATATATATATATATATATATATATATATATATATATATATATATATATATATATATACACGTCATTACATTGCAGAAAAAGTTGTTTGAAATAGATTTTATGTTTCATTGGCTAATTGATGGTTTTAAAAATGACGGTTGGACGCAGAGGCAAAGAGATCAGAAATTAGCAGAATTTTCCCATTAAAATGACATTACTTCCAATGGTTAGTGGTATTCAATGTATTGTCACTCATCATTCGGTAAATGCATTTTCCAAGAAAAATATATTGTAACTAGTCTATTTGTAAGCAGTGCGTATATTTGATTTTAATGTACTTTATAAAGGTAACCAGCATGGACTGAATAAGATCTCTCGAAAAGTGTTGATGATTTTGACAGATCCGTTGTTGCTATTCTAAGCACTTTATTATGATATTTGTACAGAATTTCTAATCATGGTACTCCCAATAATTGAAAAAGATACATTTATCTTGTAAATTGATCCTTGTAAAGTTCAATATCGGGTTAAACATATTATTTCAAAACACGATGACATTTAATTTGATTTGTATATTTTATGTATCGATATCAATCTGAACATCTGTATACGATTGTGCATATAGCTCAGCATCCTAAAAACTTGATCCACAAACTGAATATTTCACATGGTCCGTTCACATGGTCCGAATCAGCTGGGAAGTTGGGCCGAATCAGTCAGTAATTTGTTTCTAATCAGAATGGTCCGAGTTTGAGAGTAAATACCACATTAATAAATAATGTTTATTATAACAGATAAATCAATCAAGAAAGTTAACAGTAACATTTATTCAAAAAAGTTTCCGTTTCATACAGTTACACACAAAATCGAAGGTTTATAGAAAATTAGTAATGGAAACAGAATGACAAAACGTAAAAATGTCCCTAATGTTGCTTCACTTGGCAGATAATTTCTTACTTTTCAAAGATGGAGGAAAAAAGAAGAGTAGAAAGATAGGATTGTTCCAGTACCTCTGTTGATATAATAATATAATATAAAATAAGAGTTCAACAACGATAGAAAGTAAAGATTTCAAAACCAATATATAATATTATATTATAATATAATAATTTTCTGCTAATATTGAAACAGTTTTGCTATATAATTGTCATAGATGAATAATGATGGAAAATAACGGCAATAGTTTCCATATTATTTAGTACCAAGCCTGGGATAGTCTAAGAGAATAAAAGAAAAAAAAAAAGTAATCGGATACGCGTTGAAAACATTCAATCAAGGAATGGTATTCAACGATATATTTGACAATATGAACTATACTTACTCGAAAATGACATGACTACTTAATAGTGTGCTTGATAAATTTAATTACATTTATTTGAACATCGTTGAATTTAAAATAGCGGCGCAAGAGATTGACACGAATGGGTTAAGAACAGAAAGGTTTATATCAAGGGCTAAAAACAATGACGACTCGTGTTTTTGTCTGCAATCGAATCAATTCTAAATACTTCCGTAAAAAAACCCTGATATCAAACATATTAAATTTTTAATAAGTGCTCATGTTGTTTTCGTAGATGTCCAATAAAAGTACTGAGCAATTCAAAATACGATCAAATAAAGCAGTAACCACTATGTGACGACATATTTGTTGCTAATCGGGTTGTTCTAAGGTACACAGTTCTATCTTACTAATTTATTTTTTTAACAGATACACAATAAATAGGTCATCTGGGTTAAAAATTTGGGGCGACTTTTCCAACCATTTGGTGCGACTTCTCCAACCAACCTGGGATGACTTCTCCAGATACGTTGGGGCGAGTTCTGCCAGTTTTCCATTTGGGCGGGTTATCTCAGGGTGAGTTCTCCATGTACCGAATTTTCTAAGATATGATTAAATACTGTGTGTGAGTGTGATTTATATTTTTAGCGTAGCTTTTACAATTTCTCAATCATATCGCTACGGTGTCTGCAGTGTGGCAGTTTATAGCGATGTCTAGCACTGGGGCATCATGCCGCAGTCATGTAGCATAATGTCCCACCCAGTCACATTATCATGACACCAGGCCGACCAGTCCTAACACTAACCTCTTAATGCTGAGCGCCAAGGGAGGCAGCTGTTAGTATCATTTTGTAAGTATTTGGTATGACTCTGCCGGGGATCGAACCTCCCACAACCGAGGCGGACTCTCTAACCACTAGGCCACCGGAGCGGTCTAGATCAAAATAGTCCATTTCATGGATTTTTCATATGCATATACCTTATTTCACACATTGAGCAGTGTACTATACAAATGTAAGTTGTCAATATACACGCCAATTTCAGACTAGTTGTCTTCATTTAATCAAAATTTCCATTTCTTTTTCTCTCTGTATAAATCCTAGTCACTGATGACAGGTCACGTCTTCAAAATTTCACTTGACTGCTTAATTTCAATTTATTTTCAGTATCCTCCCCTTCACTTATATAAATATCCACTTATGTCGATAATATTACCTTGTTCCCATGGATGTTGAGATAAACGGAGAGAACTATGGCGCCCTCAGGATATTTTGCAGGTGTGGGGGTTAGGATGTTTTGCAGGGGTGAGGGGAAAACAGGATTTTTTTTTTGGTTTCTTTGGGGGGGGGAGTGTCAGTCATTCACGGCCGGGAGAGTTGATATAAAAAGTAGTCTAAAACTAAAGCTAATATTTATTAAGCGTTTTGAACAGAATCTCATATTTTCAGCTTTATTTGCATGATTAAACTTGTCAGAGTATATATATATATATATATATATATATATATATATATATATATATATATATATATATATATATATATATATATATATATATCGAGAGAGAGAGAGAGAGAGAGAGAGAGAGAGAGAGAGAGAGAGAGAGAGAGAGAGAGAGAGAGAGAGAGAGAGAGAGAGAGAGAGAGAGAGAGCCTTCCCCTTGACCCAATCTGCGGGCGCCCATGGATAGTGCATATTAGGGACAAAGTATTGAGGTTTGCAATTTTTTGGCGACAACTATTTTGTAGCCAGCACCAACCCTGGGCCCTGGGGTATGTAAATATCCAGTTAGATCTTGTATAACTTAATAGATTTTTAGATCCATTACAAGTCTTATGAAAGGACATTTCAACACCGATGTCTCTGTTAGTCGGGTTGGGAGACCTAAATATGATTATAGTATCTGCAATGGTTAGGAACACGTATAACGAAACAGAAATGTTTCAATATTTGCCTACTGTTGATCCTATTGCTCTAAACTAGAGTAACATTTGTATCGTACTTAGTGTACATCAATCAAATTTCTGAATGGCATGAAATGTATTCCAACCCCGCCAACCCCCTTCCAGACGAGTGTTTAGGGAAATGTTTTAGGGTAAAACAATTCCCTAGCAAACACCTATACAAAACAACTTGCTTTAATTTCTTTAAAATCGTGCCTTAATGTGGAGATACAATTGTGACGATCCCAAAAATGTGCAATATACCTATAATACGATCAAATATGGCCCATTCCCCTGATGGCTACTCTGAAAATTGCGAGTTTTAATATAACTAGCTTTAAGGTCATGTGTTGTCTTAATTAGTTCTAAATGATAGACTATTTAATTGTTTATTATGAAATAAATGTTATACATGGTAACTATTATTTATGCATGTACGAACTCATTTATTGTCTAATGTATAATATAAAAAAAAATGTTCTCCGTTTAATTATGATTGCATGTGCTTCTTTCTATTTACCTGCTCATTACACATTTCTTGGATTAGAAGGATGGCAGTTGACATGATATATAGTCTGGTCCCCTGCTTAGTATGCTCCCTGCTTTGCACTATAGCGGAGTGCAACGCAGGAAGCATACTAAGCAGGGGACCAGACTACATGATATAATGTTAAATGAATTTGTTTGGATTGTTAGACATGAGAAGAAAATTAAAATTACTACACAAAGATTTTATTATAGATAAAAATTACAGATCACAATAGTTTACATTACTAGGCAAAAGGTCAATGTTTTGTTCAAGTTTTATGTGCAAGATACGATACAAATGACAGAGCAAATTATCAAATATAAAGAACATATTGAAGATAGGGTCCAGAAGACGCCAAGCTTCAATAGGATGACAAAAAGTAGTAAAACTTAAACCAATTTTAAACCATTCATAATATACCAAATATAAATTGATTGTTTAATAAATTTTGATCTCAAAAAGAAACAAAATTAAAAAGGGAAATATAAATAAAATATATTCATTGGAATGAATTAAAAATGAATGACTTTTATAAATTGGTCATCGCCTTGAACACTCCATGTATTCCTCTTAAACAGGAAATATATATTTTTTTTATTAAAACCAATTTGGTCATAGAAATTTATTTATCTGGGCAATGAATGTATTGAACATTCATGACAACCAAATATATTTTGGATGGATGTCTGTTAATTCTGAAAATATTTACCACACATAAGTGTCTTAACAATGCAAGAACATATACACTCCACTAATATATTAATTAATAGAGAAATAAGAACTGTGAAAATTGTACTGGCCACGAAAATTAAGAAATGTGACCTATACTTGTGATTTGTGTGATAAGGACGCAACATTTAAGGAATCAGAATCATTTAGAGAAGGTTATACCAGTACAAACTCAAAAATATATCAATATTGGACTTTGAATCGAATCACAAAATGTTTAAATTTATTAAAATACATTCAATAGTCCTCCATTTGCAAAGCTGTATAATCTGTATTTAAATATTCGCAATATTTAGTTACAATCCAATGACTTTTTTAAAAAAAGTTATCAACATGAATGTTTATCCTTTTAAAATTTCAATTGTTTTGTCAATATGTAAACAAAATCAATAAACTCGGCATTATGCTTCCAAATTTAAATTTAGTTTTTAATACACATCTGAATGTATATAGAGTGCATGTTTATAAACTTTGGGCAAGAGGTATTTTACAAACTTTATTGTTAAACTTCTTGTTGAGTATTGACTTCTAATCTTCAGATCACTGTCATAAATGGCAGTGCAGATTTATAATTGTATCCAAAAACAAATCATATAAGTTATCCAGTATTCCTACAGTCTGCTTTCCAAGTTGACGTCTCTATTGTCAGAAGTACTCACATTCGTAATTTTCTTAATCTCCTCTTCACACAGAAATACTTGAGGTAATACTGTCTTAATCAAGTCTGTTTTCCAAGTCGACGAAACACGCTTTTACTGTCAGTTGTGTTTCCAGGAAGGCTTTTCTGAGGTCTTAATGTACTCTTTACACATTTCTGCTCCCGGTTAAATGTTACATTGAAAGAAAAATGGCTTGAATCAGGTGCAGGTTTATTATCCGCTGTAAGTCCTAGTCTTACTTTCACATTTGCATGTTCTATTATTGCACAAGGAGCCAAGCGTGCGAAATGAACTTGGTGACTCTTCCAAATCTCTTTTTTTCAATAAGAATTTTCCTTGCTTTCTTAGCAGCACTTAATTTTGCCAATCTTGCGGCATTTTTCAAAACTCCAGCATACTCCAAAGGCTTGTCATCTTTTTATCATCATCATCATCATCATCATCATCATCATCATCATCATCATCATCTAGTATTTCTATGGATGTTGCTGCTCTCTTGACAGATGTCTATCCATGACGACTAAACACTGATCTTTCTGAAGCCATTTAGACTTGACTTAACACTAATATTGGGGGCCCAGAGTGGCCGAGTGGTCTAAAGCGTTGTCCGTTACGGATCACTGCCATCTCACCTGTCTGCGTGGGTTCGAGTCTAGGATTCGGCGAATGTGGATATGTGAGAAAGCTTGCCAGTAACTTCTCGTGGGTCGGTGGTTCTTTCAGGTGATTTCCCGGTTTCTTCCTCCCGCCATGAATAGCCTATCGTGTGCTGAAAATGTCGTTAAGCCCAACAACAACACTGATACTGTGATTGTTGGCTTAGAACTTTCGGTCTCTAATCCGAGAAGATCAAATACAAAGGACTTTGTTTCATCTTGAGTTTTCTTCTGTTCCAGAATATTTTTACTTTTTCCAGTTGTTCCTGATAATATTGTGATCTTGTAAGGACATTCATACTCAAGTAGTACCCTTCTCTTATGGGTACAGGAACTTCAATTCTACGCATTGTGGAAAGATGGAAAACTGCTTATCTTCTCTTTTGTCTTAGAGATTCCTAACCTAACCGACAGTTCCCTGAATAACTTTTGGAGCATATGGTTCATTTAGTGGGGAGGCTGCAGGGTCAGATCCTATAATGAGCTCCACAATCCTGCTGGCAGCCGCGGTTTTTTCTAGGAGTTGGACTGTTCGTACTGGAAACATTTCTCTGGGACTTGTCACAGGACTCCTGCGTTTAGACAAATTATGCGTATTTAGTTAAGTATGTATACAACATCCACCAAAATAGTGATATCCATATCATTCGAATAATCTTTATTTAGATCCATTAACATGTCACGCGATATTCTATTATCTGAGAAGATGCCTGCATAATTAAGCCTAGTGGAACGTATAGCCACGTTTATATTTGTTCTTTAATTTTACTTAAAAGATATTTGTAATTGATGTCTATTGAATCTTTTCAATGAAAGACCCTAATGCCTTAACGTGATCTTTAATTATGGGGGGGAGAGATAATCCATGATGGTTACCCTTCCAATTACCAATTAAAAGTATCTCGGTTTTCGCATCATTAATGGCGGAGCCTGGTGCTTTGCCGAAGTCATGGAATTATTTTTTAGATGGTGGAATGAAGAGTGATTCCGAATAAAATTGGAGCAATGAGTCAATTTTTAGTACCGGTAGCAGAGAGTTATAAGGAGACTTAATTTGGTGACAAGTTTTCAGATGATTTGGATGGGGAATATTGTGCACCGTGGTTCGCAGAAAGCGGCAGCATTTTGATCAAAATAAAAAAATGTGATCCATTCAAAAAAAAATATTTGACTTCACTTACAAGTTAATTTTAAGTACAAATGATGTATTAGGATGTTAAAGTTTGCTCTTATTAAAATTTATTAAATGTATATACAAGACGATTTTAGAGTGCTATTTTAGTTTACCAATCCTTTTGTAGCTTCACGGGTAATGATTGGTTGCTTCTAAGTTGGTATCTTTTTTTAAGACATGAGGCTTTTTGATATTCTCCAATATGGCGGCCAACCACCCCCACCCCCAATTACGTAGTCCTTATTTTCTTTTGGCGCGTTTAACGTATGTAACGTCGTAAATAATAAAAAACTAAAGCATCTGGTACTTAAACTATATGTTTGTCAGTTGAATCATAATATTTCAGACATCTATTACTGAAAAATACTTTTAAAACTCAGCTAAGTAACCAGCGTGGATTGCATTGTGGCAGATATATGGGCGTGGCGTTAATCGAACTGGTTAATAAGGATATGTCTGGAATCATAGAATGAATAGCAAAGACTCTCTTCTATCCGTGTGTTCTGCTGATCGAACTAGTGTGTTAATTTCAGTTGGATCTCTCTTGTACACAGATATTATGGAAATCATTTGTCACTATTCAGCAGCCCAGGTCAGAGTGAGGCTTTTCTCTTTACGGGATGCGATGACTGACTCCAGTGAAAGAAATGGAATAAAAGCAAGGATCTTGACTATGGCCGTAAAGAGCGATAATGGACCCTGGGGTAAGAAACACCTAGTTCACAAAGTGTGTTCGGCCAGGGCCCTCGGGATATATCCCCGGTAGCCCACTCCTTCTCGTTGGTCTTTTATATAATCAACAGTAATAAACAAATATCATCAATCTTTAGTTTACTAATTTGCACGTTTTTGTCAGGTGCTCGACGCGAGTTTATGTTCAAAAGTAAGCATCAACTTGTAGAGAAAAAACTCATACCGCGTGACAAATTAACCTAAGATTTTACCCGGATGACCAGTAATGACATAGGACCCTGTCTATTATACTATTAGTCTCTCTGTATAATTTTTCCCCTCCAGGTTATGTTTTGGTTTTTTAAATTAGTTTCGCGACAAGCATCTGTAGTTGTCAGTTAAACTTCAGATTTTAATGAATAAACCGCATAATACTTTTTAGTCTAATACACAATTTTTCTTATTTGCTTTTGGGTGGGTCTCCCTTGCTTGATCTTCTCAGACCAATTAAAGGAGGCCCCATGCTATACTTGTATTGTTGCTGAAGCTTAACGTTCTATAATTGATGTATGCTATATGTGTTTTCAATTTCACAAAAGTATTTTTTTATTATAAATTATATTTGTTCTGTTTGAGTTGTTGTATTTAAGTCAATTCTGTCCTTGCAGATCTTTTTTTTTAAAACTAACCTTCCAATATTCATCAAATCCATTAAGTTTCCATCATCTTTTTTCTCTTGCCTCGTATGTCTTCTTCTGGCTCTCATTTTAACTGTTACCATTTCCATTCCTTTTTCTTATTTGTGAATTTTTGTTATTCCTCATGTTTTCTTTTGTTCCGTTTGTGGTACTGTCCTCATTGCTATCATTGATGTTGTTGTTCTTCTTGTTCTTCGTGCCGTCATTGGTGCCAGTTTTGAAATCAGTTGTTGTTCAATTAATTCTTCTTGTTATTGGATTTTGTCTCAGTTATTGTTTCCCTGCATTGTAGCAGCAGGGGAAAACAAGGGTTTATCCCAACCCTTGTTTTTTACCCCTACTGCTATGTATAAACTATCCCCCACCCCCTTTTTTCAAAAAGTATTAGTAAAGTTTCTAACCAAACACCCCCTTCTCTGTTATTACAGTATTAGGTAGAGAGTTATATACACGAATTATATTCTCAGGTAAACTTCCTTGTACAGGATGTACATCCAGGTAAGTTAACAAAAGATATTTTACACAAACAACAGGTGTTAGAAGGTTAAATTAATAATTCATCCATCCAGGTAAGCTTTTGTCCTATAGAGGTGTGCAGACAGGTATTTTATAACCAGACAAAAACAACAGGTGGGAAGGTCATCCAAGTAAGCTTGTCCTATAGAGGTGTGCAGACAGGTATTTTATAACCAGACAAAAACAACAGATGGGAAGGTCATGATTCATCTAGATTAGCTCTGTCATACAGAGGTGACGAATTTTTTAGAACAGAGCATGCGTGGAATGTTCACGAATTATTCTAAAGACGGGATTTTATTATCACTCTACCGCAAGATTTTCATCAGATAACATGTGTGCTATGCAGGGTGGAAATTAAACTACGCATTAGAACGTGGCGATTTCAGTTAACAAGACGGAAATTAAACTACGCATTAGAATGAATGTGATAGGTAAGTTATATTATTTTATACCTCGTGACTAATGACTAATGTTTCAACTGTTGATATTAAAAATACTTCACTATCACGATTATAGATACTAAAGTTTTCTTTACCGCTCACACAGCGACGGGACTCAAACAAGTCTTTTATTTCTGGTCTGTTCAGAGGATATGTTTTGTTGATAAAATGCACCTTTGACCGATCGAGATTAATTGTGAGTTTAGTATATTTTGTTGGCTAATGGGGCTGTGAAAGTTTTTAAATTCCACTAGCAACTTTTGATACAATTGTTCGATATAATTGAAATACACGCTATTATCAGATCTGATGAGCGAAAGTTTTAGCTTGTCACGTGTTTCATTAAAACATATACCTGATGTTTCATTATTAAATTCAACTGTCAATTGTTTACCGTCCATCATTAGATATTTGATGTTACTACTGTAGCTATTTGTCATTATCAAATTTTCAAACATTATTCTATAAGTTTAGATAAAATTTTAGTCACAATAACAATACCCAAGGGCAAATGTATCTAACCCATTTTCGCAATAACGTTTGTCATCAAAATTACACAATCCACGTTTGATAATGACATCTGTTTCAAGCTTATGATGTTTCGCTCGAATTGTTATAGCTCTTATAAAACTAACACCACCATCAAGCGCGTACTTATAGTCATCAAATTGCATGAACTTTTTAACAAAATTACGAGGCAGACCTTTTGCTTTTTTCGTTATTTTATTATTGTCTAACAATACGGCATACATTTTGCTGCGTAATCCGATAAAATATTTGATAGCGCTCTATTTCATATCATCTTTGAACTAACCAATAACCTTTTTATTTGTGTCGTCATGAAATTTACTTTCACGTGGGTAATTAGAAAGATCAAACAGATGTCGATTATTGTACATGTCCTGATAGATATCCTCACATTCGATTTCATATACGAGTGAATCAGGATCAGTAAACAATAATCTACTGGCTGGCCACTGAATTTTAGCAAAGTTATAATGAAAATCATACATCAGCCACTTTGATAAATCTAACACTGCAGCTCCAACATAGATCGGCTTGTTTAGTTTTAGATTTGTTTTTCTTCTTTGTATTGCAACAAGATTTTCATTAAATATTTTCATACTCACAAAATCATCGTCTGATACTAGTTTGTTTCTGTGATTGACATCATTAACTAGTTCGATATTTACGCGTCTCCTAATATTCTCCATCGTCTTACCAAAAACGGAATTGTTCATCAGTTTGATGAAGTTCATCTCAAACTCTGTTTTCGCTGCAGCCCTTCTTGAAGTGTTCGAGTTAATATATTCTCTCATCCACGGCGATTGATTAAATTTTAGTACACGATGAACTTTTCTCAACACAAGACCAGCATCGACTGCTTGTTTTAAAACTTTGTAATGCAAGATATAATTACGTTTATGAAGCAAATTTGGTACTAGTTTCTTGACCATACTTTTGTGTTTTTCGAGCTCACGTTTTACAGTTGTCTGTAGTAGGTGGTAAAGATTTGTTGCAGTAAAATTTACTAAAACATTTTGATTATCAAACCGATAACTATTGTCAAAACCTGCAAAAGCAGTCGCTATTTTATCAGGTTTTCCCATAAAGCTTCTCTTGGCTATATCACGCAATTTTTACATTATTATACTATAATGTAATATCTAATTGATAATTTACCTCACACTGCGCATGCGCTAAAAGTCAATTAGAGATATAAAAAATTACCTATAATATAATGACAGCAAATCTGACAAACACATGTGAGCAAGAAGCATATCAAATTCACCCAAAGTATAACTTTACCTCACACTGCGCATTCGCTAAAAATCAATTAGAGATAAAAAAAAATCGCCTATAATATAATGACAGCAAATCTGACAAGAGCACGTGAGCAAGAGATATATTATATTCACCCAAAGTATAACTTATACGCTGGAAATACATTAGGTTCGGTTATTAACATTAAAACTGGAATATCTGTTGGCAAATTAACGTCAGCGGGTTATCAGTTTAGTGTAAAAGGAGATAATACTGAGAGGATTACAATGCTTAGAAAAGATTTTATTTACACGTTGTTCTACGGTGACAGTATTCCAGAGGGATGGCGTGTATATCACGTGAACGGTAAAGTCACTGATGATAACGTTGAAAACTTATCCTTAGAAGATGAGTTTCAGCTGCATCCGATCTTTAATTTATACGAGACTAACGATCGCGGTATTATTAGAAACAGTAAAACTAAAAAAGTTATTGGTTCTATAGGTAATATGGGATATCCTCAAGTAGAAGTTAGAGGAAAACTAGGAGATTTTGTCAATTATAAATCGCATAGGTTTGTTTATGAGGTGTTTATCAGATGTATACCCAAAGGTATGGTTATTAACCATATTAATAACGTAAAGACTGACAATCGATTGGAAAATCTGGAGCTAGTGACGCAACAGGAAAATGTGAGAAAAGGAAAAAATAGTAATGGTATTAATTTTAGATGTCCAATAAAACCTGTTGTTTCAAAAAACCTCGAAACGAATGAGGAGATCAAATTCAAATCGATTACAGCTGCGGCAAAGCATTATAAGATAAATTCCTCAGTCGTAAAATTTGTAGCTGATGGAGTAACAAAATCAGCTTTTTCAAGAGAATACAATACCAGGATTGTTTTTAGATATGATGATTAATAATATTTTGTAATTCAATTTTAGTCAAACAATGATGAGCAAATGCTATAATATCATCGCAATCAAATTTTAGCGTCGTTACTGCACTTTCATTAATTTTATTTTTTTTCCTGCTGCTGTTAGCAATATTTTGTGAGAATCACCTTTCATTACAATAACGTCAACAGAATATACACTATAACCCAACAAACATTGTCTTACCGCTTCGGCTAGTTCGTTGTAATTTAATATATTAACTTTTTGGTGATATTGTATCTCATCAGTCATCTTATAATAACAAATTAGATAAAAATATATTATAATAATGGA
Source organism: Potamilus streckersoni (assembly GCA_016746295.1). Classification (NCBI taxonomy): domain Eukaryota; kingdom Metazoa; phylum Mollusca; class Bivalvia; order Unionida; family Unionidae; genus Potamilus; species Potamilus streckersoni. The sequence goes on along the minus strand of JAEAOA010001572.1, from coordinate 154,841 downwards.
CTAGATGAAACGACTCGCTGAATTATAGGAAGAAGATACTAGCGACAAAGTCTCCAGCGACAAAGTCGCCAGCGATAAGGTCACGCATAGTATTACATTTTCCAAAGATTTTGTAGACAAATTGTTGGTTATAGTGAAGATGATATTTTGTATAACAACGAATCTGATGATGATGGTGAAATAGTCACTGTTGCTGACAGATCTAATTACAGCAGACCAACAACTAAAAGATATAATGCCAAGTATCACATTGCAAAAAAAAATTAATGAAATTTAATTTTACCATTTCCGAACAACAAATATATTGGCAGCTAATCAGACCTTTCATAAACATCAGAATTCCAGGCCGACAGAAAAATATCAAATTCGATTTCATATTTGTCAAGATTTTTAATCTAATGACGATCTCTGACGATCGCAGACAATATCTAATATCGTTATGTAAACCAGTAAAAGGTATATCTGTCAAACAAAAGTCTGAGGAAATTTATAATAGCATTGTATCATAATTTGTTTGGTTGGGATCCAACTGTTAAATTTATCGCTATACCCACGCCATTTGACTAAACTTTTATTTCCTTTTTTCCTAATCACTTTCAGGATAACGAAAACATCCTGCTCAGTTTTCTGTAGTTCTTGTTCGTAAAAACTACCTATGATAGGTTCCCCTGCCAGATCTTTTAAAACGTACGTTACAGGTATTGTGAAAAGTACCTTATCAACTACAAATACTTCTTCGCTCCAGTTTGGAGTAAATCCTTTTGCAAATACCTTTTTTGTCAAAGAAATTCTAACTTTATCACCAACCTTAAATTTATGTCTGTGGTACATGTTTTCATTTGCTAATATCGGATTTTTAATAGCATTATTAGGTGACATTTTGATGGTTCGGTGTTTCGTGTTATTATATTCACCTACGATTTGAGAAAGTTCATCGATGTACCTGTTGGTGTTTTTAGCTGTCATATGTTTGTGTAATTTCACGTTTAACGTGCGATTAAATCTCTCAACAACAACGCTTTTACCCTCGTTTCCTGTAACATATTTTTTATATTATTTTGTTGTAGAAACTGTTCAAACTTTTTGTTAAAAAAACTCAGATCCATGATCAGTCCAGATTTTATTTGGTTTTCTTTCTGTACTCGTTATTATTTGTTTTAGCGCATCAGTCATTGAAGTCCCTGTCTTATCTGAAACAGGTACACTGAAAGCATATTTATAAAAAACGTCTTAAAAAATTAAACAAATATCTTTTTGGAGCACCATCAGCGCCAATGTTAAACTGAGCTAGATTGGATACATCCACCAAATCTATTGCCCAGATATCATCTACACCATTAGCGACAACTTTACGTCGTGGGAACTTTTTTTTTAGGTCTGTGTAGTTCGACTGCAAGATCATCGTATACATTTTTTCCCGGAGGGGGAAACCGATCGCGAGGCGATTGACGAGACTCTCCGAGTCCAAGTTTATATTTTGCTCCAATTATTCCCTGAACAAATCTTCTATCAAAACGTTCTCGTAGATTTGTTGGCTCCATATCACGTAATTCGTCTAACATCATTTTAGCACAATCTGCTTTCGAGTTTTCATGATCACGATAACAGATATCATGACGCATTGCTATTGCATCCACTTGATTGTAAGGATCTTGTCCTGGCAACGGATTGTCGTTTTCATCTAGTTGTTGATCTAGCGGATTGTAAGGTCCTGTAAACCGATGACCTGGCAAAGTCCAACCGCCTTTTGGTTTTGGTAATTTTCCAATAATTTTATGTATATCTATACCTGACCCTATTATTTCTCTGTTGTTACAACATTGACAGTATGCGACAATTTTATTTTGCTCAAGACACAAATCTCTGTCAGAATCACAGTTGCATATCATTCTATATTTTTAGTCGTCTACTAAAATAACCTCCCTGACAACATTAGGATAACCAGATCCTAGCGAATTTTTCGCTGACGACACTGTCGCTGGAGACGTTTTCTTTAAAAACATATTTTTTCTTTTTCCGCAGACTGCACAAAAACTTTTTAATATTATCCTGTTGTGTTTTGTTTTTTTCTGTTGTTTCATTAATATTTTCTGTTTTAGTTCTACACTTGAGACAGTATGTTGACATTATTATATTTTTAAGTTTAGATAAAATTAATTGCAATCTCATCATTAGCGTGAGAAGGTTGCTTGTCAAACTGTAAAATAAATTTAAAAAATTGAGATTTCTGCTCATCTGTCTGATAAACATTATACAATAATATCCGCAAGCAGATGTTCCAACAGGTTGGAGTTGATAAGACAAATAATATATCTTTTTAAATTTTTTATTCATATACTTTTTTATTACATCGCTTGGAGGAAGTCCAAATGAGTCGAAATAATTATAATTATAAACTGCTACCCAATGTGTACCGGATCCGTCATTACAATCTTGTATATTAATAACACACGAACTTAGAACTGACGGCGGCTTTATTGCTGCGAGTTCATCTTTAGAATAAACTCCATGAAATCCAGGAACTGCTTTTAACTTATCAATGATATCAAAATTACTCAACGGGGTGGTCGAGTTCCTGGTAATGTTAGGCTAGTCCCGCCAAAAGTGGAGCGAACGGAATATTTCTTTTTTGTTTTGCTTGTTTGCGTTTTGGTGTTGTTTTCTCTTTTTTGTTTTCTTTTTTCTGGCGATTTTATTGTTGGTGATTTCCTTTTTTCTGGCGATTTTGTTGATGGTGATTTCTTTTTCCGTTGTGGCATTATAATATATCATTTACATAAAATTTACAATTTTTTATTCCACTTCCATGAATGATACCATTACCCTCAACAGCTTTCTTCGTTGCGCCAGAGACTGCTCCTGACATTGCTGCTAGTCCTAATGTGCCTAAGACTGGTAAAATTTTTGCAGCTAATACTGATAATGCTGGACCAAGAAAACCACCTTTGATAACAATGTCGTTTGCCAGCGCTGTCATCTGTGCAGCACTTAAATTTCACACAAAAGTGTTTTTACGATTATACTTGTTTACTTGATTTTTTGTCAGCATTAATTTTGTTAAAACACCATCAGAGATATTAGGGTTGATTTTTAATGATACCTCTTCTCGCTTTGCAACAGCAGCTACTAATTTTTTAACTTTACCATCAGTCAAATATACTTCCTTTTAAATATATTTTGTCATTTTATATAACAACTATAGATTAAACTTGAACTGTCATTTTACCTCCAATAGAATCTACCGTGATAAATCTATCGCTAATCACTAATGCGTATACGTAGAACGGTGCTATTGGAACCGCTCCAAGTGTCCAGGTAATTTCAATATCAGCTGTGCTGTCTACAATTCGCTCGTTATGTTTACTAACATCAAAATAAAATATAGGATAAAGCGTACGAAATTCCTCTGCTGATATCTGAGTTCCATCTTCAACATCTTGATATTTTTGCATTGTGTCCGGCAGGTACATGTACGGTCGAGAAATATTTTTATTAACATCATCAGCAAAATTGCACTCTATAGCTCGATCTGGATATTGCTTCGAATTTAATCTAGCGTATATTCGTCTGACATCAGCGTGGTCAAATATTGCATTATTTTTTTGTTGGTTTCCTCGTCGGGCGTGCTGTTGAAATACGACAAATATATGTCTCGGCAGTTGTTCGCTTGATGTTGTTGTAACCCTCCACGTGTAGTCAGTAGTATTTGGAACCGCTGTCTGATATATCTTATGCTGCTTAAAGTAAATTCTGTTTGTATGCTTATCAAGCGTACTATTTAGTTCTGACATTTTAGTGATTGGTGGTGTTATACACGGCATCCACAAAGCAAGTTTGTTTATGATAAACTGTACATCAACCCCTCCAGATCTAAACAAGCAGTCGTTTTGTTCTGCTCGATCTAAAATAAGCGTATGTTTTACTCCACGGAATACTTTATCATAATCGCGACAAAAGCCGAAAATCATGCTTAGCGGAAGCATCATTGTATTTTGACGTGATCCTGCTGAAAGTTTTCTTCGCCTAGCAAAGCCTTCGTTATAGCGTGGATTTCTCACATCAAATGTGTTAAGAAGTAAATTTAACATAGCAGTACCGTTCGCATCTGCAGCTGGTGGTGTTATATTTAGATTATTAAAAGCTGCTATAAGAGAAACTCTTGTGGCGTTTGCATTAGCATCTTCAGCAGGTGCGGCAATATCTAGAGCAGCAGCATTAGCAATGAGAAAATTTCTCACAATTACAGCATTTTCATCTGCATTAGCTCCATGAACTATAGCGCCTCTCTTTAAAAATTCAGTTGATTCAGCTATACCCCGTCCAGTATCTTTAAACCACATCATGTTAGTTGCAGTTGATCTCGAGTAATCGTCGGAAAACGAAATATTTAAAATTGTACTTGCAACTTGTAGAGGACTTGAAATATCTTCTATAGTTTGATTGGCCAGTTGATATCTAGCACTTTTGAATAAACTCCAGCCGTTATTTATAAGAGCTATTTCTGATCCAACTGCAATTACAGCAGGAGGATTGACTACTGTCATCGGACCACTAACTTCTAACATAGCCTTGTGTGGCAGTAGAAATTTATCTTCGTCTCTGGTATCAAAGGTTCTGATACCAGCTTTATTTGGTTCGTTAGAGTTTTCATCAAGATATTCAATATACTCAAATTCTGTCACAGCGTTGTCGATGTCATGAGTTTCTGTTAACTCGAGATAATTTTTAACAGACATTTTATTTTATTAGATTATATAAAATTTTATTGAGGCACTGTTGTTTTAGATATCAATTTTTGTATGATCTTATCACCCTTTGGTGATAATAATTTTTTTGTTGTTGTTATCATAGCTCGCTGAGTTTCTTTTGTTGGAGCGATTTCTGAGATAGCTTGTTTTATTTCAGATGCAGTCGGTGGATCACCTTTTATTTTATCAGCTATTTTTTGTCCAACCGCAGTCCCAGCGGCAGATGCAGCTCCAGTTGCAAAAGCTTTACCCGCGTCAATGGCAATTGGGGCAACTTTACGCGCTATACCCGGAATATTTTCAATAACTTTAGTAAAAAATATTTCCAAAAAATCCTCCTATTTTTTTCTTCTATAAATCTTTTTTTCTTTGTTTCATTATATTTGATGTTGCATAATTTTTACTTTTGCTCGCGTAGATGTAAATAATAAGTTACAACGTCATTATTAACATGCAACTGTTTTCCTGATTGATCTGTCAACTGCATTATTATACTTGATATTTGATCTTCAACGTTTAAAGGATAATAGATAATATGTCGTGGAGTTATTTGCATGAGAGAACCTGGCAGAACTTCTGGTGAAAAACTGTAAATCGTTTGACCTTTGCTACCTTTTGATGTATAAGAGCCAGAAGCAATAGAGCAATTTACTAATATCGTATTTACTTCTGTTATATTTACTGGCAGTTCACTGTCATACGTAAGAGCCTGATCAAGTGCAGTGTAAGTTTTTTCAGTAAATCCTAACAGCTGTGCAATACTTCTTTCTCTTGGTTCAAGACCGATTACTATATTTTTCAAAGTTATCCTAGCTCGCAATGTGTTATAATTCGCTGCTAATTCAAAATTATCAGCCACACCGCCAGCTTTTGTTATGAGCTCTTTGATTGTCCTATTTAGATCAGTAATATTATAAGCTCCTTGTGGAATTTTTATTTTTTTTGTTGTAGATATTGAAGATGTTGTATTCATAGTAAACCAAATTTCATTGTTAACATCAGTTTTCACGTTAGGCATAGCATTCCAGCAAGTACAAGAAATTAATCCAATCTCATACTGTTTTGCAGGATCTAGTTGGATAGGTGGAATATAATTTACTGAAAAATTTGCGCTATCTATCGCAGACTCACTAGAGTTTAGTAATAATGTTGTTTGCATTCCTTTTATATTATATCATTTTACAAAATTAAGTCGCCGCGATTAAGTCGCGGTGTAAAGTTTCATATTCGTCAGATTTTAATAATTCACTCGATCTTAGATGATCAAGTATGTCAATGATTTCATTATCAAGTTCAACACTAACATTCCCAACTTCTTTTGATGATATTAATAACATTAATCTACCTATCATTTCAGTAGTTGAAGTAAATATTTTTACACCAGTTCCTGTTTTTTCTTGTCTACTTTTTTCTACACGAGTTTTATCGAGTGTATCAAATTTTCTTTTAAAACTCCACCCTTTACCAAAAGGTTTTGCTTTACTATTTTCTGATGTTTTTTTAAACACTAAAGCAATAACACCATATCTCATCCTATCATAAAGTAGATGCATATTCTCAATCTCTGTAGCCTTGTCTATTTCATCTTTAGCAGCAGCTCCGTCTTTAAATATTGTATCTAATCTATCGGGTAATGTTTGATATTCTACATCAGCCCACCTGCTTATATTATTAATATCTATTATATTTTCTTTCTTTAAAAAATCATCATATTCATTATCTTTCATCACATCACTTGCTCTTTTTGTAAGATGAAGTCTTTGATCTCCAACTTCCATAAACTTTACAGTAACATCACCAACTCTTTGTTGCTCCTCTTTGATATCTTTTATGTCTCCTGATAAATTTTTATAATATTTGTTATTCCTTGCGTTGTTAACTCTGCTAATCTTTGCTCAAGTTTCAGCGGATTGTTTATCAATCGATCTGTTTCAGCTTGTTTAGCCATAGGATCAGCTATATTTGCTGTAAGTGCCTCAATTAGTTTTCTTTTTTCTTCATCAGATCTAGTAACAAGTTTTGCAGTAGCTGCTTCCTGTTGTTCTTTAACAATTCCAACCAAACCTTTTTCCTGCAGTTGTTTAAGTTCTTCTTCTGACAGTGATTTGGTTTCAGGTTGTTTTCCAAGTAGTGCTTCAGTAACTGGCTTGAAAATTGTAGCTGTTGTTTCTGTAGCAGTTACTTGCCCACGTCGTGCTTGTTGTACTTTTTGTTTAAGTAATGCCTGAGATTGATCAAGTTTTTTTTAGATCTTCTATGTGTTGTCTGTATCTTGCTCGTTTGTCCATTATTATTATTATAAACTTGATAAAATTGAAACCCCTTACTGTAAGTAAAGGTCAATACAACAGCGAAACATTTTAGTTGGATCATGCGTAAGTTTATCAAATAAGAAAAAGTTGAATTTATCTTTTGTAGCATTACGGTAAAGTTCAATAAACTTATCTTTTGTCACGTCACCGCATTGCTCGCTTGCAATATTTCTAACGTCAACATTGTCCAGTCCTGGAAATAATATAAAACAACCCGTATTTCGCCTAATAAATCTGTCAACATTATAAAATCCTTGAGCGAGATAAACAGAATTACACTGTTTATTACGTGATAGTGAGAAATACAATCTTATTTTACCCATCTCCTTGTTATTTAGCGGAATATCGTCAAAAACTACTATCTTGTTTTAATCTGCATCAAGTTGATCAACTGCAATAAGATCTTCTGGCTGCCTAATTATAAAAAAAATCTTCACCAGCCTTAAGTTCATCACGAAGCTTGTCATTATACTGGCTTATTAACTCATACTTATCCTGTGGTGGATTGATTGTGTAAATATAAACTCTGTCATAGTTAAAATTCTCACCAAGAAGCAAGTTCATAAGCAAATTTGTTTCCCCCGATCCAGTTCGCCCAATAATAAGATAATGACAATCAGGAAGTTCATTGTTATGTTTATGCTTCACCAGCCGTTATGTATCAAAGTTTAATATCGACGATTTTGCCATTTTATATAATATTAAAATAGTGTTGATAATTTTATCTAGGATAGTAAATAATGAGCTACTATACAAAATTTGGAACACTATCAGGAGATTTATCCACGGAAGGTTATCAAGGTGACTTATCCAAATATGCAACTCTTAATCAGCTCAAAAATGAAATCAATAATTTACTAAATCTTACCAGTGTAGATCCAAATGAAATCGTCATTTTCCAGGACAAAGAAGGACGATTAAAAACGAGTAATGTAAAACTGTCAGAGTTACTTGTACGAATTCCTAATGCGGTTACTGATAATATTGTAACTTTATACAATCAAGGTATGATACGAGATTCTGGTAGGTCAGTGAATGATTTTGTTAAAAAAGCAGGTGATGTATTTACTGGGACTGTTATTATGAACAAAAATAAAATTACAGATCATGGATATCCAACTACTGATAATGATGCTACAACAAAAAAATATGTCGACGATCAAGAATCAAAGTACATGTCAGGCAATGGTGGTATGATGCGTGCATTTCTCAATATGAACAATAATTCCATTACTAACCTCAAAAAACCTGAGTCTGATTTTGATGTTGTAAACAAAAAATACGTCGATGATAAGGACGTTCCAATCAATAATGAAATAACAGCACTCAAAACTGAGTTTCTTAGTCACGTGAATATGTTTTTAAGTTTTCGTAGAAACATAATTACACTTAAAAACGAATTTTTTGGAAATCCATCAAATGTTCACATTACACTCGCTAATATTAACACAAAACTCAATGATATTAACACAAAACTCAATGATATTGTTGAGAAAACGAGTATGGTTAAAATTCCTCACAAACAGATTAAAAATATCGTGTATAATGTTGCGCTTCTGGGTTTGGTGATTGGAGGAAGCAAAATATTTCTATCAAACACACTCCAAAAGTTACTGGTATTTATAGATTCACAGTGATTAGTATTGCAAATTTAAAATATCAATCAGATTTCCATTGCGTAATTTGAATACGTCTTTTGAAACTGTATCTATACTAATATTTGAAGGTATTGAAGTAGAATTTATACCTGAAGTGGTTAATACAAATCTAGTTAATGCTGATTATCATTGGTGTTTGGAATTTGTAACTGAAACATTACAATAACCAAGCCTGGGGATTATGTAAACAAATATTATAATGAAAAGAAGTATAGTTGATTTCAATCATATTTCAAAAGTACAGGATGTGGACGCACTAATACAATACTACTAATATTATCATAAAAAAACTTTGGTGTGTTAAAAAAATGTTGCAAATACTACAACAAGATCCTTCGAGTAATATCATATCTACCCTTGTTAATGACCAGTTCTGGTATAATTTCAAGTGGGGTATCATTAAATCCTTTTTTGTTAATCATATCCGGTATTGGTGTTTCACTTACAACAGCGTGTAAAAAAGTAGAACCAAGACTTTTAATAAAAAGCATAGACATAAACACGCTTAAAGATGATTTTTTTTGGAAATCCATCAATTGTTAACATTACACTCGCTAATATTAACACAAAACTAAATGATATTAACACAAAACTCAATGATATTATTAGTGGAATTCCTAATATTGTTGAGAAAACGAGTATGGTTAAAATTCCTCACAGATTAAAAATATTGTGTATACTGTTGATACTGGTTATACTGGGTGGACACCAAAAAATAATTCTATCAAATATATTGCAGAAGTTACCGGTGTGTATAGATTGTCAGTGCTTAGCAGTGCAAAGTTTAGAATATCTACCAAATATCTATTTCGTCATCCAAATGATGACTCATCTGGAGTATTATCTGTAATAATAAACAAAAATTCTGAAGAAGAATTTATACTTGAACCAGTTGATAAAACTTTAAAATTAGCAATTTTTCTCTGGTGTTTGGAATTTATAGCTGAACAACCAGCTCTTATTATGGATTAACCAAACATAGGACTATGTGAACTAATATTATAATGAAAAGAAGTATAGTTGATTTTAATCATATTTCAAAAGATATTCCAAAACAAGATGTAGACGCATTAATACAATACTATAAATATTATCATAAAAAACTTTGGTGCGTGAAAAAATGTTACAAATACTACAACAAGATCCTTCGAGTAATATCTTATCTACCCTTGTTAATGACCAGTTCTGGTATAATTTCAAGTGGGGTATCATTAAATCCTTTTTTGTTAATCATATCCGCTATTGGTGTTTCACTTACAGCGGCGTGTAAAAAAGTAGAACCAAGACTTTTGATAAAGAAGCACGGTTGTTTAACATCAATTAAAACTTACAAGAAACTACTTGATCAGATACGGTCTTACCTACGAGGAGTTAAATATAATATGGATGATTTATTACGTGAATTTCGTATTATTGACAGTATATTAACAGACATTCTACCAATGAGGGTTAGCAAGTATGAAAAAAATTATCAAATAAATATGAGTAATGTATAATTTTATCTAAACTTAAGATACCTTCCCTAATGCTAGTTTAATTTCCACCTTGCAAATGTTAACTGAAATTGTCACGCTCTAATGCACATTAAGAATCTACACACAGGTAAACATGTTTCCCTACCTGTAACTGCAGTATAAAATCCAGGTAAACTGATATATCTTATCTTTTCTGACTGAAATTTTATCTAAATTATATAAAATAATATAACTTACCTCTCACATTCATTCTAATGCGTAGTTTAATTTCCGTCTTGTTAACTGAAATCACCACGTTCTAATGCGTAAAACCCGTCTTTCTTGCCTTCTTTAGAATAGTTCGTGAACATTCCACGCATGCGCTGTTCTAAAAAATTCGTCACTTCTGTATGACGGAGCTTATCTAGATGAATCATGACCTTCCCACCTGTTGTTTTTGTCTGGTTATAAAATACCTGTCTGCACACCTCTATAGGACAAAAGCTTACCTGGATGGATGAATTATTAATTTAACCTTCTAACACCTGTTGTTTGTGTAAAATATCTTTTGTTAACTTACCTGGATGTACATCCTGTACAAGGAAGTTTACCTGAGAATATAATTCGTGTATATAACTCTCTACCTAACACTGTAATAACAGAGAATGGGTGTTTGGTTAGAAACTTAACTAATACTTTTTGAAGAAAAGGGGGTGGGGGATAGTTTATACATAGCAGTAGGGGTAAAAAAACAAGGGTTGGGCTAAAACTCTTGTTTTCCCCTGTTACTATTGTGTTGTTCCGGTTGTCGCTTTTTCTAATTGCGCTTCTGTTGTTGATCCTGATATTTTGGTTTTGTCGTTGTTTCTTTTCTTGCGTTGTGTTCTGGTGTTCTTGCTGCTGTTGTTGTTTTTGACTAAGGACCTGTATTTGTTGTGTTTAGTTAGAGAAGATTGTTGTTTACGATACAAAAACTTCTTGCTTCCCTCATTACTGGTCTTCGGGTATATGTGTGGTGTGTGTCCTGTATTCCCGCATTTGTTGCACTGTCTGTGGTGGATGCAGCTTTTGTACCATGATTTGATTAAGAAGCAATGTAAGAAAAATGCTGTCTTCATTTTCCTTAATTTTTTCTTCATCTATTTCCAATATCCTTATCCCATTTTTATGGGAGTAAGGGGGGTAGTGTCTATTCTTGCTCTCATCATCTTTATTTGGAACTTACCTTCGAATTTCTCAATCTATGCTTGTAGGGGATTTCCATTGGTATATTTAACAGGTGTAATTCCGCTGATCTCTTTTTTTCATTTTTCTTAGTATTGGGAGAGGTTCCTTAACCAACACTTTTTGCCATCTTCTAGTTGTAGTTTGGGCTTGGTCCCCTATGTCGTAAGATCTATCATTTAAAGTCTTTTCTATTTAGCGATTTTGTTTAGCTGATAAAATTTTTATTCATTAGTTGTAACGCTGTCATTATGGTTGCCATTCTTGGTCTCTTTTGAAGGGTTATATCAGTCAAATCAATCTCCTGTGTGCCCTGCTTGTATGCACACTGTAAGAAGTCACCATTCTGTTACTATCCGCCTCGTTCTGAAAAAAAAATTCTCCAGTTGTTTCCCATTTGCAACTCGTGTTTCTCACCAAGGTTGTTTCACTTGTTTCCCCAACAGTTAAAAAAGTATTTAACTTTTATAAATTTTGAATATTTATCAAACCTTTTTTTTCTTTCATTTTATTAATTTTTTCTAGCCCGGCTGTGGATAACTTCGTGTCTTTGTTCTTCGTCCTGCGGACTTTCGGGCAGTTTGTTTAGTTCGTGTCAAGGAAAGCGTTTGACGTCAAAAATCGAAAGACTTGTTTAGAATCAAAGATTGTTATTTGTTTGCTACTTTTAGCCTTCATGGATCTTTCCAATCCAGCTTACAAATTTTTTCATTCACATTTGAATGGTTTTTCTCTAGTATGTATTAAATCAAATAACAGTGTACCATTTTTATATAAATTTGAATGTCAGCCACAAGTATAACTTATATATTATCATATACAATTATTTTTACAAATTTTTATAATATTATAATAAATTGGAACTATCTTAACATGTCTTTAACTATAACCAAATAAATTTAATATTATAATTATAATTACAATGGAACTCGTATGTGTTTGTTAAGGAATGTACAGTCAGTATTGGACACTATTGTATATATGAGTTGTTTCCCCTACAAGAGCTAAAGAAAGATAATCAAGTTTAATCTGCTTTTGGGAATATCGCATGTATCCAGTGTATAATTACGCTGACACAGTCATGCATGCTATTAAACAACGGATGGCCTAGATAAAAGGAAATATGGCAATGATATTATTGGTAGAAGAGCAAAAACAGGAAACGTAGATATAGGTTCAAGTGCCACCTGGAGGTATCTCTACTGCAGATAATGGTACTAGCTACGATGTCGTATCCTCAACTTGGTTTGTTGTGGTTGAGTGTCCACAACGTAGGAATAAGGTACTAATATTAGTACTAATGATGCTTCTTGCAGAGTCTACAAAGTAAAATGTATACGTTGTTTACGTATTAGTATTTTCAACGTGTCGTGCATGGCCTACGGTAATAAGTTACTCAACTGGTTTAAGTGTATTTGCAGTGACAGCATTGTTTTCTTGAGAGCCTGTACCGGATGATACGGTATTTTTTACATTGCATATATTCAATTCACTCGCAGCAGCTTTTTTTAATTGAAGATTGAACTTTATGCCAGATATGGAGGTTAACATTAAAACTATCCTTAAAAATACAATTATTAATAAAAGTAATGTTCTTTCTTAACGTTTGACATGCAACTATGTCAAACTCTTTCCTTATTAGATCACATACACACCAACACATCCCCCACCCCAAAAAAAAGCACGCATGTCATAAGTTACGGTTGACTAAATATTAGACTTGCATTAAAGTGAATAGAATCAATGCATCTCCTTAACATTTAAAAAAAATGGACGAATGTGATCCGTTTTAGATCTAACTTTAACAAATCAGTGGAACAAAATCCAAGCAGACAACACATATTTATTAAAAATTAAAATCGTTCTATTCTTGTTTCCTCAGTTTTCGGGTCTAAATTATTATTATTATTATTATTATTATTATTATTATTATTATTATTATTATTATTATTATTATTATTATTAACAATAGCAATAATAACAATAATAATAACGATAATACTAATAATGATAATAAAAATAATAATAATAATAATAATAATAATAATCATAATCATAATAATAATAATCATAATAATAATAACAACAACAACAATGAAAAATGGCGGCAATACAAATTGTCAAAAAATGAACAATCCTATTTTACCAAAAATAAAATTTTTAAAAAAGGTACACGAACTTCATTGTTATAATGTGGATGTTTCCATTTCTTAAATTTACAAAAAAGACTACGTCATTATTTTAAATTTCTTAAATTAGGCAAAGTATGTCTAAATAGGAATAAAGATATAGTTATCTAGATTGTTAAATAATAATGAGGGGAAAAAAGACGCAGAAAACCCAAAACAGTACTAGACGTATAGACTGGCAGGAAATTGTGAAAATATTATGGAAGTCCTTTAATAAAATAAGCACTACATGTAACCATTTATCGAATTAGTGTATTCATTTAGGTTCAGATTACTACTCATCTAAAATCACCCTACAGTAACATGCGTAAAGTGCAACTTACTGATAATAGTTACGTGAATTCTTCGCGATGCGATTGTCTGGGAAAACATTTGCATCCATTCGGCCAGTCCTACGAATCGTACCTCCAATGTATGCCGAAAGTTGACATCCATACCACCACGATTATATGTAAATTAGGGATTGCCCGAAAGGTTACACATAGATCAAACTCTCTTTTTATTTTCTTTCTTTTGCAACATCGGCCAATCCATTCGTAGAAATAGCCGATGTAGTCCGATAGATTGCAGTTTTGTTTTTGAAGACATTTTAGGTGTACAAAATGAATGATTTTTCTCTAAAGTGAACACACACACACACACACACACACACACACACAAACACACGTTCGCGCATTAGTATATCTGTCAAACATGTAATTGCATATATGATAATAAGCTTTTAATTTATTTTAACAACAAAAACACTCGCACACGGTAATTTCCCTAGAATCATTTTTACAAACTATACTAGTGATAAGTGCAGGATTTTAACGTATTTTCGAGTAAGTAGTCAAATATGTAAAGAGAATGTTTAAGTAAATGTTTTACAGGGTATGAGTACGGCATCATTCCGGTAATCAACCTCCCGTGACGTACTCACACTATGCAAAACAATTACATCGACAGCAAACTGTTCGGATTTTGATGTATATAATTTGTGTGATTTAGATTTTTAACATAGCTTTTACAAAAATAAATTTAGTCCAATCGCTACGATGTCTTTAGTGCGGCAGTTTATAATGATGTCTAGAACTGTAGCATCATGCCACAGACATTTAGCATGATGTCCCACCCAGCCACATTATCCTGATCACAGGCCGACCAGTTCTAACACTAACCTCTTAATTCCGAGCTCCTAGCGAGGCAGCTGTTGGTTCAATATTTGTAAGGCTTTGATATGACTAGGCCGGAGTTCGAACAGCGACCTCCCGCATCCAAGGACTCTCTATTCACTAGGTCACAGGAGCGTTCTGTTTTGATGCCAGGTAAAGGATGAAAACAGAGAGCTAACTTAAATACCTCATACAATAATATAATTGAACACAATTGTTTGATTTCCAATAAGTTTGAAAGAAATAATTCAGTAATTCTCATTCTATATCGTGTAAATCACATGACGTTTTGATTCCAAGTGAATGTAAAAAATAATAATAATGATATCGCATTTAGGATTCATATGTTTTTAAAATCCATCGCAAATATAACCTTTACAAAAGACTACGAATTTTGAACAACGTGTAAAAAAAAAACAGCAACGTCAAGATAATACGACAAATCTATGGTTTTAATGAAACTCTTCTGTTTAAAAAACGTATGTGTAGCGATTACTTATTCTACACCAGCTTTTGTATCAATTAACGTATAGTGACTATTCATAATCAGTTCATTTAACTGTTTATCTCTTGAAGATTTTTCTATACATGTTTATTAGACTATTGTTTTAACAAACAGATCACTTCCTCTAGTTGTGAAAAACCAATACATGTATTTGATGAGAGAATTTAATATAAATCAGAAGCAGGAAGAAACCGAACGCACTTCTAGTTTCCCAGGATTTTACAGATCTGCAGATGACACAGTGGTACTTTATTAAACTAATCTTTCTAACTTTATGGCTTTAAATTTTTTCTGTATTTTAGCACTTCCTTTTTTATCGATGGTGATACAACTGTATTATCAAAAATTGTTTTTCGATTCCCGCTAGTTCTACATGGACCCCTTAAATCCACGTATCAAAAACGACAACGGTATAGTTGGTCTTGGGATCTCGCAAAGACGATCACCAAGCAGATTGTGTGCAACACACAATTGGTTGCCGTAGTGGCCACGCCAAGATTTCTAAATTGTCTTCAATAGTGTTACGTGTCTAGGCTCGTACAAAAGTAACAACGAAAAAGGTGAAGCCAACAAGCTTTGTAAAATTTAACAATATAAATTTATTTGCCTAAAAATAAGGTAAGAAAACCAAAAAGGATTTACGGTTTATGAATCTTATCCAAAATCAATCCCAACATTAATAAATATAAGTTCTACAACTAAAAGGTCTTAAATGAATCACAGTTCGAATCCCGAAAAAGTTCCTAGATAGAAGGCAATGACGTCTTCAATAATCTGTTATGTGTTGTCGTGTCAACAGTTCCTTGTTGATTCACTAAATATAATATTCTGGCTTTCCAATAAATGTCTTTGTCTTTCTCTTGAGTAGTAGATATGGGTCACGTGGTCACATAGTTCGAACGGCGTAGTAACACCACACAGCTAGCTGACACCTACGCAATGGACGAATTTGATTCTAGTGAATGAATCTTACCATAAGATATAATAATAATAATAATAATAATAATAATAATAATAATAATAATAATAATAATAATAATAATAATAATAATAATAAGTTGTTTACATAGAACTGCCGTATTGGTCCTGATTCAAGGTCAGCAAAGATATAATGTTTTCTACTAATGCTTGTTTATCTGGTCAAACCAATCTGAACTGAATTTTCCAGAAAAATGTGAAATCAAGTGAATAAAATTTTCAATAAAATAACATAAAAATAAAATAAAATGTAATTTGAAACTAACACACAAGCAATTAAATTACATATACATAACAGCAAAACAGGCACTATTAGTAGTATTGTATCGTACTCTCATGTCGCTCTTGGTTCCAGGTTTTTGGAAGCCCAGGACCTCGAGTCACGCAAGTACAAAAGTCCTTTTGTTAGTTGGGCCTGAACGATAGAAAAATGTGTGTCAGTTTGCTTGCCCCAAATTCTCTACTGCCTTGTTCTAGTGGTTTTCACCTTTGTTCCAAACGTTCTTGCAGTGTCTCTTGCTTCTTTGCAACCGTGCAAGAATGCGTTCCGCTTCTGCTATCATTGCACCATTCGGAGTACATATTCGGTACTCTCACGTTCGGCTTTGTTTCGTCCTTGGGCTACATCGTCCGGCCTACTGTTTTCTCGTAGCAAAGGATCTTCTTGACCAGGTGTAGTTGGTGATCTCGCGTGAAATAAGGGACACCGTATGCATAGTTGTTGTTTCTTCGATTGGAAATGGCAAAATACTTTTGTTTTGGATTCCATGCGTTCCGATTCCAATGCCATCAAACAAAGGTTGTATAAAATAAATATCTATTTTTAACAGAACATCGTTGGATTCTAAATCTCGTTCGGGATACCAAGCGTGTGGTACTTTGATTTTTGGGCACAGTCGCTGGTTTTTCAAACTGTCCAGATTAGAGGTACACCTCCGAGGTTTTGGTCGAGCACAAGAGCGTAGATTGACAAACCTACAAAATCAGACGAATATATCCACAACATAAGTGTTTACCATTCCAGCGTTGGAAAGTCTTGTTTAGTATATTGTTTCGAAACACCGCAAAGTATTCTGGTTTTGGTATATCCCCAATATATCGCATATAGTGTTTTGGTTGGCTTCAAAAGCAGTACCAGGTTGCAATGTATAACCGCAGCTAGTGCTTGCTATTGGTTTTGTAAAGGCTGTATTCAAAATTTTTTGATTATGGTCATTTTTCGATTGTTCATACATCTGTTCTGCAACGTTTATGATTCTATGTTTGCCCATTCTGGCAACAGACATACAGAGACACCTCAAAACAGCGGATCCCTTGTATATCCGGGTTGGCATATGCTGTTCCCAATAGTTCGTTATGACATTTGCAAAAATTTGCTATATCGTTTCCAAACATTTCTTGTACGTCGGTGAATTTCCAAGCATTTCGTGTGCATCGGCATCTTCCATAATGGAAAATGAATGTGTTGCAGAATTTTCCATGACACAGTATACGATTCCAACAGGAACGTCTTCCAGAAAAATGGATAGATAATTGCTTTTGACACTGTTTAGGTTTTCCAAAATATGACTGGTGGAATCGCATGCAATCACTCTTCCGTCTTGTACGAATCCGTATTTGTTTTGTAGATATGCTATCGCGAGACGATCTTATCAAAAACCAGAGTAATCTAGGGTAGCGTATATTGCATAGAAACCAATTCCTTCTGCGCATAAAGATTAAAGAAAACCCGGCAGCAATTGAAAATGTTTTATAGTTGGAATATTTTACATGTCTGTTTGACATACCACAATCGATGCTGATGTATTTGTGTTTGGAATTTTTTGATCGGAAAAATATCGAGTACATGTGAGTCCTTCTGCAGTATAGGGGCAATTATAGACGGTACAACGAAGGTACAGTATGGAGTCGTATAAACAATAGCAGTACGTAGGGCAGCTGCCAATCAGTTTGTGCATGCATGTACGCGAACATTGTAGACAATTACTTTTGTCACAGATCCAGCATCAGATAGGGAAGCTTCTCCTGTTCGTGTATGTAATACTTGTCTATTAGAGAGAAGAGTCCAAAGGTGCAGATCGTCTACAAATATATCGGATATTGATTGCAATTCTGTTTGAAGATTGTCGGGTCGCGCTAGTGGAAGATAATCGACGTCCGATAATTCCGAAGCAAGGTTTCCATATATTTTAGCAACACGTGCATATTAGTTCATTCTCTGACAATTCGAATACCTGTATCGTGGGCGGTCACATATGCGTAGGTCAAAGTGTGTGTTATCTTTTCGCTCCAGTAGTTTCGTAGTACAAATATGGTTTGGGCTTCTTTATCTATGGGCTATGTCTTTTCTCTACTTGGAAATCATTTTGACTACCGGGAATTTTATTTTTGGTGACGACAAAAATAGGCATAGTTAGTTTTAGGTTCTGGTTTTCAGTGTTTATGCTTGTGTATGGTTTTGGTTTTCGGCGTTTCTGATTGCTTTTTTGGAGAATTAAAAAAAGAATGGCTACATGGAGATGTAGGGTTTTCCTACTGGTGTTGCAGACGTTGTTTATTAGTTAGTTATTTACATGGTAATTAAAAAGTAATTAAAACTTGAGGTCGTCGCCAATTGCATTTTATGAGCTAAATTTTTCATGGTGGGTAGAGGCGAAGATGGGTGGAAAGGACAAAAAGGACAAAAAGAGGGCAAAACCCGTAGATCTATACATCCAATAATGTACTTTGTCTCCAATGTTTGTTTTTTCGCAATGATTTCATATTCTTAGGCTGCAACCGATATTCTTCATATAAACCAATGAATTTGACTGATTGAGATGACTAAACTTTAATAGTCTTTTCTGCATCTGTTTAATAACCATCAATGACATAAAATAATGTTATATTATTCTCTCTCTCTCTCTCTCTCTCTCTCTCTCTCTCTCTCTCTCTCTCTCTCTCTCTCTCTCTATATATATATATATATATATATATATATATATATATATATATATATATATATATATATATATATATATAAACTCGAAATTGAACATAAATTTTCAATTTAATTAAAAGCAGATTAGTAACCATTTTCAATCATTAGGGTAAAAGTTTAATTAATTTTTTATTGTTCAAAGTTAGTACTCTTGCTTACTGGTTGTTACATATTATTTCAGTAAATACAATATTCGTTATTTTCACAGTAGAAATAGCCTGATGTCCAGAATAGAAATAAATATAACCACATAGAAACAAATATGTAATAACAAGTTAAACTTTTTATATAAATGTACATGTTTTTATCCTATCGAAAAGATGAAATATTAGCAGAATAAAAGGTTAAAGTTAATAAGTTTAACATTTTAAACCTAATAAGATTAAAAGCTGCAAGAACAGCATTATCATTATGATTGACAGATAGACGTTTTTTGTTGGCTTGGCATGAAAACTAATAACTAGAATACCATTAGGTACGTTTGATTTGCAAAACTAAAAATTAATGTATTTATCAAGATGGCTGCCTGACTGGATGCGACTTTTTAACATAGTACATTTACAGTGTGCAAAATGGTGAAAGTTTCATCCAAATGCAAGGGAATATGTTCATGTGTGACCATCATCCTCTCTGGAATTTGCAACGTTTTTAATGGAATAAATCTTTTCTTGGAATTCTTATATCTTGGAGAACAAAATGAACGACGATTGGCACCTTGATATTGTAAAATCAAGAGTAACCAATCTGACGAAATAAAATTGCATATACTTCAAGAACTTTCTATGTCTAATAGTTGTGTTGTGGCATATTTAATATGTGTTTATTTTATTTTTTCCTGATAATAATGTGGTTTGTTTTTTAGTTGGTAAATTAGGTTTTATTATCAATATGGAAAACAAATCATCTCAATCAGTGTTAAAACTGATTGTAACCTGGATACATGTGATTTTCGTACTAGATGATCTTTTCAGAGATTCTCTCCAAGGATTGAGGCTCAGCTATAAATAATCCGTTAGAAGGAACAATCTACATAGCGAAAGAGAAATATTCCTTTCAGATCTAGATAACATTCACATCTTTATGTTAACAAATACATTTTAAAATTGATAGTGCAGAAATACAAAACAAAGGAAGAAGTTCTAAACATATTTAATATTCAGATCATAAGAGTGAAAACAGATCAAGTTTTACTCATGTTATCTTCTCCAAACAACAATGTACTATACCTTGGCATAGCAAAGTTGTACTCATGTTATCTTCTACAAACAACAATATACTATTCCTTGGCATAGGAGAAACAAAACTGCCTGAAAGTCAAACTGTTAATGTTCTCTGCATTGATGGATATGACACACCTGTTCGTAGAGACAGGAAGGCAGGAGGAGTGTGACTCCTAGCACATGTCAAAAATTGTACAGTTTGCAAAAAAATGATGGATCATGAATCCGACGAAAGCCGAACCAATACGGATTCAGATCAACTTAGAAAAAGACAAACCGTATCTAGTGGGTTTCATGTACAGGTATTGATCCTCAAATGTTGACTTGAATGATGATTTTGAATTTCAAATAGTGAAAGTTATAAATTAGGAGAAAGAATTTTACATATATTAGGTGACATAAATAAGGTACTCTTGAAAAAACAAAAAAAGAACAGTGATGAATTTTGTTGAACCTTGCGGGATTTCGCAATTAGTCAATTAACCCCATAAGGTAAAATTCAATTCTCTCTCTCTCTCTCTCTCTCTCTCTCTCTCTCTCTCTCTCTCTCTCTCTCTCTCTCTCTCTCTCTCTCTCTCTCTCTCTCTCTCTCTCTCTCTCTCTCACACACACACACACACGGCTAAGCTCGCATCAAATGTGCATATATATATTTGCATATATATGAGAATTAATCACTAGGTTGTCAAGCGAGTGTTTTTCCTTCACACGAGCTCATATGAATAACACCGATTCAGTGCCATCATTGTTTTGGTAATGAGTGCTTAGTCAGGATGGGATATGGGCTAGTGTTTGCAGACAAGGTGATGGGTGCCGTTTACAAACTAATATGCTGCATGTTCTCTGTGATGAAACTGGTCTGAAAATGCTGTTTAGATTGAATTCTTGGAATATTTATACACAATTACTTGCAAGGGTCTCGTAATGTAAATTATATTTCAAAGAAAATAAACTCTTATCTTTGACTCCAAAAGAAAATCAAGGCCTTCGTTCTATTACATCATGGGCTTTGTTCTATTGCATTACATAGCTACTTTTTTTCAAAAGTTACATTCAATCACATCTTGACCTCTGTAATATAGTTAAAGAAAATCATCAGCTGCTAAAACAAGAAAACTTTCCAGACTTAGGGAAAGAGTGTTTAAAATTATTCTTGATCAACAAACAGAAAAATTAAATTTCAAATTGTTACGCTCATAATATTACTTATGCATACAGAATAGATGTTTGAGAATGGCTAAAATAATGTACAAGGTGTTCACAAAATCTATTCTTATTTACCTAAACACCGTTTTCAGGAAAAGGGCACAATTTTAAAGTATCCAAACCAGAAAAGGAGCCATTTAATCATATATTTCAATTTTCAAGTGTTCTTGTTTCGAATCACATTCCACATGATATTAAATCATCTCCAAGCATCTCTTCCTTCTATAATATGTGTACTAGATGGATGAAATCATAACAAAATGGTGTACTTATTAAAGTACACGTTGCACCCCCTCCCACCTCCTGTACTTCGTTTTAACTTCTGCAGTAATGTAAGATTTATGTAAGTAGTTGTTTTATATACTATATGTGTGTGTGTTTGTGCATGTGTGTATGTGTGTACATATTATTAGCTAGTATTTTTTATGTACGTAATAGAGGACCACAAGGTTGATTAGATCTAATTTGTAACTAATTTTGTCACCCTTTGAAAATTAAGACTTTATTATTATTATTATTATTATTATTATTATTATTATTATTATTATTATTATTATTATTATTATTATTATTATTATTATTATTATTATTAAGGACATACTCCAAGAGTTCACCATTTCCCAAATCTGTCCCTTCTACCATAGGCCGCAAAGTGGTTTCCAAAACAAGCTGTTTGTAAATTTGACAAAAATTTATAAAATTATACTGCTTAAAACAACTTTCCATCTACATTGTCAACAGCTGCAAATTGTTTGAAAAGATGTTGTTACAAGCCAGGGGTCTTTGCTTGACCGAGCAGTATAAAAAGAAACCTGGCGCGATTCCCACTAGAAGTCATAAGTTCACACCAAATTTCCAAAGAATTCAATACAACTGCAGCTGTAAATCAGAAAGCCCGACGTGTCCATTCTATACATAAATTTTACTCTAATCAACGCAAGACCACATATTTCACAACATGCCCAATATATCTCAACTGAACATGTTCTTAGTGTCTCATCATCAACTTTCCGTACCGTCAGCAGTTGATGCCGTAGAAACTCTCGCCTAACACAGAAAAATATTTTAACTACGCCACCTTAGGCCAGTCAATCAACCGTTTCAATTCACATCACGCCAGTACAACTGCATCACATTTGCCACCATTGTGACATAAACATTGCATTTTCAGGAATAAGTTTAAATAATGATACACAGTTTAGTTTTCAAAATAGATACACGATTATAAACATTGTTTTAAAGTTTGCTTATTGATTGGAAGATATAAAACTTCAATGTCACGCTACGTATTTTGTTTAACTTTTATTATTTATAAAAATCGGATATAAAAATGAGTGTTCGAGGTAGCAATATATGTGTATTTAATCATTATGTACCTCATTTTTGTAATGAAATGAAAATTGGTGTTTTATGATACAGGGTTCATTAGATACTCGAGAAATAGCAACCCTTTTCAAGTCAAGGTTTATAGGATCACATCTGTTTTACACAATCACAGTCATTTTGTTACTGGTTTTTGAGAACCAGGGCTTGTCATTATTATGAACGATCATCATGAAGATGATTTTGGACCTCTAATTTCATCTGTATTTTGCATATAAACAGCCTTTATCAATGGGCCATAGACGGTTCCACAGTATAGGAAAAATAAATTGTTCTCTCATTGTGACTGTAGATACTGCACAACGAACGATTGATCGTCAACTGGAATGTGTGTCTGCCTTTGGTGCCATTACAACTGGGATTAATAACTTGCAGAAACTAAAGCTTTTTCTTTTCTGTTCAAGAATAGAATCAACGCATTATCGGGTAGGTTGGGCAATTGACAGAAAATATAAAAAGATAGCACAGTGGTAAATCGTTAATATATATATATATATATATATATATATATATATATATATATATATATATATATATATATATATATATATATATATATATATATATATATATATATATGAGACATATTTACACTCTAGTAATTATCCATATATGGAACACTTTGCCTTTACCACCCCGACGTTCGCATTCAATCCCAAAAATAACAAGCCTGGCCTTACCTTAGAATATGTATGCACTGGCACACATTGTCAGTTCGATGATCAATACCTACTGCCAATACTGTGGAACAATAGCAGCAAGTTACATGTTCCTGGTTAGTAAAGCCCGACATCTCTTCATGTTAACCTGTGTACAAAGTATTCATGAGTTGGAATGTAGTGTAATTGCCTTGTTTGTGGTCGTTTAAAGGTAAGTTTCGGGGATTTGGGGAATTTAGAGATTTGTCTTATTAGAAAAGTTATGGTGGTCACTGAGTGTATGCATTACGGAATTATCGTAACTTATTTATTTATTTATTTTTATTGAAAAGGATCACAGATATGAGCGAGTCAGTGCGTTGTCAAGGTCAAATGGGAAAAGCAGAACATGCGCAAAAGGGTCTTTCTTTATTTCATTATTTTTGTTTTCTCTCTTCTCGTTTCCTTCTTTTTACTGCTTAAATCGCTTTGGTTTAATCTTTTTTTCTAATTCATGGGTGAAACCATAAATATCGATTAAGAACATATGGGTGAGTAAGGATGGAATGGAAGTGTAAACAAGGATATGTGGGACGGAACCCCCTGAGAGGGAAGCCTCCCCCTCCCCACCTCCAACTTCTGCATTTGAAAAATTTCCAGAGGATAGCTGTAACGATCAAACTAAAAAAAAAAAATTACCTTAGACAACGTTTCAGTTGTTTTACGTTAACTTTTAATGGTGGGTTGGGGAGAGGGGCAAATACCCTAAACCAAGCCCAGCCCTCGTTTTGGATTAGCCTTCTGTAATTAGTGTCTTGGTGACATTCAACATTCTGTATTTGAGTCTACCATTGCGGAAACACTCGAGGGACAGAAATGAAGATCATAATTTATGCATGTGAACTTGAAGTGAATTGCACGTGCAAATTAGTCGTCAAAATTGCACGAGAAACTTTGAATGATGGATATAAACAGATTCCAATGTAAAGTGGAAAGAAAAATTAAAATATCATGGAAAGCGTAACGGCAATGTAACGGTCACGTGACGAAAATAATTGTGCACTTGTAGGCACTGTTGCGTAACCTTTACAGTAATATGATAGTGTCATCACTATCAACATTACGGTTACAAGATGGAAACTTCAGACTTTAGGATATGTCATACCTACAGTTTTACATTATTTGATAATTCTAAAATTGTACTTATTTACAGAAAGAGAAACTATGAGTGTACTGGGAGAAGACTAAAGGGTTATTGGTTAGACACAGGTAATGGATCTATCAGGGTCACTTAACTACAAACAGCCGTTGGTCCATTACTATAAATTAAAAATTATAATAGATTTAATATCAATACTATTGCGAGCTATGTTTGAATGATACATCTCGTTATATATACTGGCTTACGAATTGTTCCTACTCTTGTAACAACAAAAATCAGACTTGTCAGTACTACAAGATTCTCGGTTCCCAAATTACCAGCATAGTTATTATGACACTAATAATATTTGATATTTTCTGTACAAAAATACTAATCCTCTCGCATTTCAGACCAATGTTAATGAAATCAAAGTCTTATACTTTTGTTATGCATCCATGAGTACAGACGGCGCTAAACAAGCAACAATACAACTGAGGTAATTTTGCAGCTGCTGTTGCAATACTTGTACGGCACCATATCGAGTTGGTTAGCAGACAATCGCCTCCATTTTCCTGAGTCGGTTACCAAACAAGGTCTCCATTTTACCGACTCGGTAAAATGGAGGTCTTGTTTGGTAACCGACTCGGTAAAATGGAGGTCTTGTTTGCTAACCGACTCGGTAAAATGGAGATCTTGTTTGGTAACCAACTAGGTAAAATGTAGGTCTTGTTTGGTAACCAACTCGGTAAAATGGAGATCTTGTTTGGTAACCGACTCGGTAAATGGAGGATTTTACCGAGTTGGTTACCAAACAAGACCTCCATGTTACCGAGTCGGTCATTTTATCACAGAAATTTTCCATAGTCCGATATTTTAATTATATCGAAAAGTCTAAAAAAAATCTTTTCAGATTTTCTTTCCATAGTAAAAGTCTTGCCATGCCTTTAATCTGACAACCTGCTAATATTCCGTGTCTCTCAGAAACATGATTTACTCATAAGGTATTTCAAAATGTTTTGTACAATTGGCTACCTAATCAGAATTAATTAAGGGTAATGAAACGGCATATAAAGCAGTGAATCTGCCCTGAATCCGTCCGTTTCTAAGTGGAAGATTACACATTATGACTTCAGATCATTTATAAATTGGCATGGTTTCGCAACATTTGTGGAATAAAAATTCCGCAAACACGCTTTTAAACAACAAAGCCATATCTGGAGAGTGGCACACATGATACAGAACCAGAGGCGAAACGAGGTCATATGGCGCCCATGGCAAGAAGTAAAATTGCACTTTTATCAAAGCCTTGAAAGTAAAAAAAAAAAAAAAACCTTCTGCTCACCAGTTTTTCGCTGCACCCCCACACCACCTCCACCCCACCCCACCCCTTCAAGTGTTGCCCACGGCACGTTCGGTGTCTTTCCACACCCTCGCTGCGTCTCTGTACAGAACAAATCACATGGAGTAGATAGTTCGCTAATGGGATACACATATCAAAGCCAATGCATGCCTCCTAAAGGTCGAACCTCTACCAGAGTACATGCCTTGCTAGTGTACACTGGTAGTGGAACCCTTTATTGTTGAGTGTCGTCTTCCATTTGTAAGATTTTTGCTTTGCTTTTTATGCGGATTTTATAATTGAAAAATTGGATCCTATATTTCAAAACATGTATAGTCAAGAACTGTATACGACATGGTATGCTTACAAAATCATCTATGTCCCTAAAGTATGTGCGCTGTTCGTTGCTGTATATTAAAGCCTGATTATTAACAGTCAGAAAATGTATTCTGTTCATAAAGGTCTGCATTAAAACTTTGCCGACATTTGAAAAGAATGAGATTGCAAGTTTATCTGCATTTCAGACTGGTATGATAAATAAATAAAAACTTTGAGTGGTGAGGTACTTCAGATCAAAACAGTGGGTAACCCTTTCAAGTATTATCTTGCCAAACCTGATCTTAATTCTTTGCAAGTTTTCTTCTACTCATATTACTCAGAAAATCAATGTATTGAATGACTGTCATTGAAAGGCTCCTTAAAATGCGAATCGAAACTACGTATTATGTAACTGTTAGCTCTGTCTTTAGTCTGAATATATCTGTAGTCGTTTCGGTCAACTTGAAGACGCAGTTGTTTGCAATGTAAGGATTTGTTACATAACTAGATAACAGCGATCTGCACTTTTGTAACTAGGTTGTCTCACGTTGCTTCTAGATGCATTTTTGTAAAGGTTATGATTAGGTCTCACATTGCAGCGAATCGCAGTTGTATAAGTAGGTTATCATTAAGTTTCACGTTAGACATGTTGAGTCATGTTCCTTAGTGACACATTTGTTTTACAATCTTTTTTAAAACGTGGACATGTATGACTTCCCGAATTTTATTACATAGAAACGTGTGTTAATGATGTTGTGATCGATATACATGTGTATAAATATACAAGAAAACAAAACCCCTTCGCCCCCACCCAAAAAAAAAAATCATCGCTTTGCTTTGGCTGAGAAATTCTTATATTTCTGAGAAATGTTTGTTACTTCTATCATACACGTTTTCAACTGTCCATTTTATGCTGATTTAGAATGTAAATTCACAATGCATTTTACAACATATGTTTTTAGTATGTAATTCAGTTAAAAGATATTCTTGAATTATCATTATGACACATAAACACTGTTCGTACATCAGCACATTCAATATTATTGAATTCATAGGAACATTCTATACTTTTTGACTTGTCATAGGACATGTAAAATTAGTTTAGATGCTCATAGCATATCACCCAAACGAGCATTTGTTCCAAATACATTTTACAACATAATTTTGCTTTTTGTGTGTCACTCAAATGAATATTTATTCCCAATATATTTCACTATTTAGCTTTTGATGATTGTACCAAATGGTTGTACGGTGTACTTTAACTTTAAAGGTATCCCAGTCACCAACATTTCTCAGCCCAGATATGAAGCAAGTCAGTAGTTGTAAACAGCGCCTTGTAACATAGGGACAAGTTAAATAATTAAATAAACCAGTTGAGATTTATATGGTTTAGGGGTCATTTAATTAAGTGAAGTAAATAAATTTATAATGTTCACTTTTATGTTTATCTGAATGGCGAAACTGAAGTTACTTACTTGAGAATTGTTGATTAAGCCCAATATAGGAAGCAATGTATATACATATATGCATACATACAGTAAGATACATACATATATGCATGCATACAGTAACATACATACAAAATGGCATACATACAAATAGGTACATACATATATATGTGCATGAATATAGTAAAATACATACATACATACATACATACATACATACATACATACATACATACATACATACATACATACATACATACATACATACATACATACATACATACATACATACATACATACATACATACATACATACATACATACATACATACATACATACATTACGTAACCCGACCTCATACTACATAATTAGAACATCTACTCAGCAAGGTTGTTTCACCATGCAACAAGCAAAGGATAAAATTTTCGTAACATAAATATTGGATTTGTCGGTCCACTTTAAGTGCAATTTAGACTGTAAACACATTTATGCTTCGTTTTCATTTCAGTAAACTGGAGAGAGAGAGAGAGAGAGAGAGAGAGAGAGAGAGAGAGAGAGAGAGAGAGAGAGAGAGAGAGAGAGAGAGAGAGAGAGATTATTTCTTTGTTTAAAATAAAAATAAAATGATATACTTTTATAACTAGGCATGGTATCCAACATCAAATCCATCAACAGAAATTACGAAACATTAACTAAAATTCTGAGCTCTAACGAACTTGTGTACTCATAGTATAGCTTTTAATTTATCAAATCCCTCCTGACATGTGACATTTTCGTAATATAAATATTGGATTTGTCCGTCCAATGACCAATTGTCAGATCAAGGAACCGTGCATATCTTATTTAACAAATTTCTAGGTGTTAAGAAATTGTGGAAAAATTAAAAATTTTGGATAATATCCATCCATACCCAAATATTTTGGGAACTCAGAGAGAGCCTTGATCATAACGTTTACAAGTTTAATTTGATCGTATCAAGATATATCCTGAAATGTAACACAATTTTGTCTAAATAGTAAAGATTTTTACAATAGATACAACATTCGGTTCACTGATATCGCTATGACAATTGTTTGAATCTTGGATACAACTGACGAAAGACAAACAGTCACAAGGAGGGCTCGAGTGACGAAATCGTAGCATCTGAGGTTTATTGACGATCAAATACTGACCTTAGTTTATGACCAACTCACTTTCGCTTTTGAATAAGAGTGGCGTTACAAACTCAAGCCGGGTGTTCCGAGTGGCTGAGTGGTCTAAAGCGCTCTCCGTTACGGATCACTGCCATCTCACCTCTGTCTGCGTGGGTTCGAGTCTAAGATTCGGTGAATGTGGATATGTGAGAAAACTTGCCAGTAGCGTCTCGTGAGTCGTTGGTTCCTTCCGCGGATATCCGGGTTTTTTCCTCCACCGTTAATACTAACCGCCATATATAGCCTATCGTGTGATAAATATGGCGTTAAGACCCAAAACAACAACAGCAACAACAAACTCAAGCCAAGTAACATCAGTTAAAATTATGATGAAAGAAATATCAAAGTATCATCCCTAATAAAAGAGATTAGTCTTGAGAATTCAATTGGTAAGCTGGAGAGAGGGGTGGATAGTCTAGAGCCAGAAACAACAAGATTTTAAGTCTACAAAATAGCCCTTTATCTAAAATCATCTGCTTTGATTTGGTTTCTAAAATTAAAGAACTTGAAAAGATGAATCGCAATATTAAACTCGTTTTCCATAGTGTTCATGATTGCTTAGAGAAAGATGAAAAGGGTAAAAAAAAAAAAACATTGTGTTGCTTACGTGCAAATAAATGAGCTTGTGACCATTTAAATTGCACACCGCACCATCCGACAAAACCTGGCCTTTTGTGGTCCCTAAAGCCAAGGGTAGCCGTGCCAACATTTTATATAGACTAGTTTCAAGATTATATCGTTAATCGAAAGTGAGGCTTAGGTTGTATACCTCATGTATGTGTACCGAAGATAACGTTAGACCATGGACTCTTAGATCTGTTATAGATGATTACATTTTCATATTTTGAAATAAATTAATAAATAAAATCGAAAGGTAATAGAGTGTTAAGTGCTAGGTGTTATGCTCGTGATCTCTCTCCGAGTGTGAACAACTTGAGCGAGAGTTACATGGAGCGTGAATAGACAAAAGAAACAACATCTGCAACAAAACAGCTCCAAGTCAGCTAGATTTTATACTAAAATAAATTATTTATCATGACTGTTGAGATTGTTTCAGATTTTGTTATTGATCTATTGCAAGCTGAAAGAAAACAAATGGGAATAAAGGCGTTTGTCTCAGACTGTATTACGTCCCATTTTGTGTTTTGAGAAAATTAGTGTTAAACGAGCGCGAGAAACAACGAAAGAGCAGTTGTTACGCGGCTTTTTCATGACGACAATAGTTTGCATTAAATATTGGACCAAACCACAGTCCAAAATCCCACCATACATTTACTTTGCTATAGTTATTACGAGATCCATGAGTCACGTGATCTTCAATAGTATATAATCTGATGGTCATAGAGAGAGAAAAAAACTTTACAGATTTAGCATTGTGCTAAGTATTGGCCATAAATTAATATCTTGTTGGAAAACAATGCATTGATATTATATTCCCGTTTTTCTTTCTTATTTCTTTCTTTAAATATCTTCTTCCGTTATACATCGCTTAATTTTAGTTGTTACATGTATGTGACATCACTTTTCGTTTTATATCATTAAATTTAAAATCCATTCAAAAGAAAGACCTGGCATATTTGCAGTTAGACTATTATCCTTTATCAGAATTTGATATTCAAGAAAATTCTTAACATCAAAGAGAATTAGATCTGCTACGATTAAAATTCACTAAAACAAAATTTGTTTTATATCAAGTGTTGGTAATAGTCCAATTAAATGTTAAAAGGTAAAACATTGATAAATTACAAGTATTACAACGGAAAATAAAGAAGTAAAAAATTATTTAAACTTTAGGAAAAGATCTACAGGATTTTGAATCTTTTCGGAATGAATCTTCCGATCAATATGCACAATATTTAATAATAATAAGAAGAAGACGAAGAAAGACTGAGTCAGAAAATGTTAGCTTAATGCTGTCTTAGATAAAGAGACAAAAGGTCTTAAGGACGGCATGCTTTCATGTACCCTATTAAAAACGATGGCCTGACATGTGCAACATGTTTACCAGATTTATTACCTAAAGTGATATCAATGTTTAATCATGTGATATCAAAATGATATCAAACTGGAATCAAAACACAAAAAGGCAGACATACTCGAAAAACAAGAAGAGTTTTACAAATATTTATAAAAGTAGAAACTCATTTCATAATTGTTTTAAGGAGAAAGCAACAAAATAACACAAATAAACAAACACAAAATCAATCATTTGCTCCTGCTGTCAGTTAAACTGTAAGTTTGCATTAAATATTGGACCTAACTATTCTTATATTTTCACCCCTTTAGTTACCTCTCTTTTGAATTCAACCGCTCCGGTGGCCTAGTGGCTAGAGCGTCCGCCTCGGATGCGGGAGGTCGTGGGTTCGATCCCCGGTCGAGACATACCAAAGACTTACAAAAATGGTACTAACAGCTGCCTCACTTGGTGCTCAGCATTAAGATGTTATTGTTAGGATTGGTCGGCCTGGTGTCAGGATAATGTGACTGGGTGGGACATCATGCTACATGTTTGCGGCATGATGCTCCAGTGTTAGACATCACTATAAACTGCCACTCTGCAGACATCGTAGCGATATGACTGAAAAATTGTTAAAAGCTACGTTAAAAATTATGACCACCATGCCTCTATTGTATTCGTTAATTAAACACAGTACCTATTATTTATACACTACAAGTTTTCTGCTACATAGTTTGGGCTATTATATTTTTTAAAAAATCTATAAATAGAGCTACACACGATTGCATTCGAAAGGACGTCAAGGTTACAACACAACAACCCTTATTAACTACCTGGTCTTTGGTATGTAAACAAGTTCAATCACGTGGTAATGAATGCACCAGTGTAAAGATCATCAGGTCGATGACATTATTCAACACGGCGTTACGTGATTCGAGTTAGGGTTTGAGATGAAAGAGACGTGATTTTCTATAAGATAAGATAAGATAAGAATTCTTTATTTCAGACTGCATAGTCCTTACAGCTTAATTAAAATACTGATATAGAGTAAAACATTGTAAACATAAAAGAACATATATATCATATGTACAAGTATACTGATACAACAATTAATTATGCCCTGCATTGTTAAAAATGAAATTAAATGACACATTTAAAGAGTAATTTGTTCCATCTACTAATAATATGAGAATTTAAATGAATGTCATAGTCCCAAAGTGATTTCAATATACCATTCTTACTATTAGACAGTCTTGTTAGCATTGAGAATATTTTCTCATAACTTCTTCAAAAAGGAATACATTATAATTTACAAACATGTTGGAGGCACTTTTCCATCTAGGAAGACCTAATAGAAAGCGAAGACTATTATTATAACCAATTATTAGTTTTCTTTTTACACTTTCACAAAAGTTTGTCCACAGAGTAGCACAATACACAGTGCAGCAATAAGATTTGAATAATCTAATTTTGATACTCAATGAATAAAAGCTGTCAAAAGGAAAGCATATGTGATACGTTTTCTATTGATTCATTGATTTTTAAAAAAAATTTCCAGAAAAGGAAACTTTGTTGAAGAATTTGTTATTCAAATACTTCCTTTTAATAAAACTGTCGTTATCAATGACCGGCAAATAGTGCAGATGTCTATTTGGAACGGAAATAGTCACTACCACGAGATTATGCAACCCGTTAGAATATGGAAAAGGTCGATACGCCAGAGAATCCACAAAAATTACTATCCATGCACCACTACACACCTTCTCGGTATGATTATCCAATTATTAAATGTCATTCTGTATTAATTTCGGTATGATGTTCCCACAATAACTTCCGACAGCATGATAGCTTTCAAATCAATTGCCCCTCAGTAAATCTTTGATAACGGCATAAAAAAAAAATATTTTTAAAAAATGAAATTGAAAAAAAAAACACTTTGCTGCATAAGGACTGGTGGAGGATGTGGTAAAATTCGGTTGCAGTGCTCATATTGGAAGTCTCTCACGGCGAAAATGCGACGATGAGTTGTCGTAGAGTAGGGTACGATTCGCCGGTTAAGTAGATTTGGTCAACATTTAGCAACAGTTCGGAAGTATACTGAATGCCCGGTAAAACGATCAGATTCATTCACAGGTACTTTAAAGACCGGACCTTTCGCATCGTAAAATGAGGTGAAATATTTCTAGACGAATTCATGCTTGTGACAATGGAAACATCTTCATTGTGTATCAGGCATCTTTATCAATTGTCACCCTCACAGTAATCACTTCTCATTCACCAATCGTAGACAACGGTCTTCCAGAACATGCGTTGACTTCCATAGATACGTGCCATCTTTAAAACGATGACACCACCTTAGAATTGCACGATATAACAATTCTATCCATGATCATACCAGTACATGTCATGTATCATAAGAGCGTTTGGATTTCGTGCTAATTGCTCAGTCCTCCTTATTAGACATTTTCACCTAACTGCCAGATAATTTTTATTTAACGCTTTTTTGTCTCTCGATCGGCAAAAACTGTATAAACAATTTCAAATAAACAACGTCATATATAAAATATTCCAACTCTTTTAAATACCTCTCGTATTTCAGATTTCGGAAAATACATTTAAGCAAGAACGAACCGATTTTATTGTTATTTCAAAATATATCTTCGAAGTAACGAAAAAAATATGAATGATTTATTTTATGTTTGCATATCTTTAGAACAAAGTTTTGGATCTCCTTCGTAAATCGTAACTTACCTTTTCTCCATGTTTTCTAGGAAAATAAATTAATTTTGTCAAAATTTACAAAGCTTGTTGTCTTCACTCTTTCTTTGTGTTTCTTTGAACGAGTCAATACGTAACATTATACAGAGGGCATTCGCTTCAAACAGTTATATAACGTGTGTACTGAAAAAGTATTCTCACGAGTGGTGAAGTCACAATTGAAAATTCTTCTGTTTTCCACGTAAGAGATGAATTATATTTGTTTTTCACTTGTATCCAGCATGTTTTTGTTTTATTTTATGCTCAAACGTATTGGAAAGCAAGATGTGAGAAGTATGTATAACATATTTTTGAAGTTGCAATGCCGCATCTCAGGCCGTGTTTGCAGGATTACCATATATGATCTGTGTTCTTTTGTTATTATTCACAGAAAAGGTAAACAATTGCATAAATCTCTTTCCAAATTCAATGTAAAAAAGAACACTGGATTTGAACTACAGATGTTTTGTTTTTTTTTTTCGTTTTAGTTTTTGGGTTTTTCTTACGAAAGGCAGCCATTTTTGCACACGGCCACGTAAGCATCAAAGGAAAACTTGGAATTTCATATTATCTTATTATTGACGCAGCAGAAATTATTTGCCCTAATTCAGTCCAGTGAATTATTACTTGTTATACTTAGCAATTAAACAAAACAATTACGTTATTTTGAAAACGGCTTTCGTAAAGAACGTAAATTTGTTATTGTAAAAAGTTTTAATAACGAAAAGGTCTTAGTATTTGAAAAGATCTTTAAACAACGAAACAGTTTAGTAATTATTAATAAGTATAATTTTGTTTTGAAAACAAAATCGTCATTCCTAAAAGATATTTCGAAAAGTGTGTTTACGCAGTAGTTAGTTTTTTCAAAAAGATATTTCCAAAGTAAAGAAAATATTTTTGTTGCAAGGAAAAAAAATTATTATGTGAAGAAAAATTTTCTTTATTCAAAAGATATGTTGAATTCAGGAAAATATATTCGTATAATCGAATTAGATTTTACAAAGACGTTTCGTTTTTTAAATAGATTAATTGGTAGAAACTACGAGAAACTTTGGGAAATAAAGAACACCTTTCATTATTTAAAAAAGTATGTGTTCGTAATAAACAAAAAAAAAATTCGTTACTTTCTAAAAGATCTATTCGAAAAAATGAAATTACTTTCGTTATAACTTAAACACTTGCATAAAGACAATAATCTTTAGTTACCAGATACTTTGCTTTCTGGCTAAAAGCTTTCCTCATTTCAAAAAGATTTTTTTTAAATGACACACAATGCTTTGTGACTATGAAAACATAATTTTCACAATAAGAAAAATGTTTTGAAATGTTTTATCTTTAATTCGAAATTTCGTAATAATGCACCTACTATTTTATTTTATTTTGGGGCCCTGAGTGGCCTAGTGGTCTAAAGCGCTGTCCGTTACGGATCACTGTCATCTCACCTCTGTCTGCGTGAGTTCGAGTCTAGGATTCGGCGAATGTGGATATGTGAGAAAGCTTGCCAGTAGCTTCTCGTGGGTCGGTGGTTCTTTCCGGTGATTTCCCGGTTTCTTCCTCCACCATTAATACTGGCCGCCATGAATCGTGTGCTGAAAAATGGCGGTAAGAACAACAACTACTATTTTATTTTGTTCGTGGGAATAAACTCCGTACCAACACAGTAGGCTGGCATAGTCCCTCCACCACGGAAAAAATCACTTCCTTCATTTGAAAACAATCTTTGAAATAATTGAAAGATTGCAAATAGTATGTTGCCGTTTTTTCTATAGTAAAAAAAAATGTTCTCAAAATAAGGAATAAACATTTCAGAATCGAAGATAATATTTTGTCGTTACTTCGAAAAGAAATTTTTCATAAAAACACAACTACTTCCGTTCTCCAGGAGAGATCGTTTTGAAAAAAAGTGACTTAGACAAATTTTACACCATATGGTTATACACTTTAAAAAGATCAATAAAAATAAAATTAATCAGACGCACCAGCAACTGTAGATTTGAGTTTGTGTTATATTAATGAAGGTGGCTAGTGTTAAACTCTCTCTCTCTCTCTCTCTCTCTCTCTCTCTCTCTCTCTCTCTCTCTCTCTCTCTCTCTCTCTCTCTCTCTCTCTCTCTCTCTCTCTCTCTCATAATATTCATGACGAGCGCCTACAAAATATCGTAGGCGGTAATGATAACAGACTGGTTTCCCAGAAAATATTGCAGTTTGTGAGATATCCATTGTCGAGTTTTTCTCTTCGTACTGAAGGCAGTTCTTGTTGATTGTTATCGCCTATAATATCATATAAATGGTCTCGTCAGCGAAAGTTCTTCATCTTCCAAACCGGGTACATGTGTATTCACCTATCTTTAGTTTATGGAGCTTGTACTTTTGTATTTTCCTTGATGATGTATGCTAACTTTCCTACTCCGTATATTCTTTTAATCATCCCGCATTTAGTTATTCTGAGTGGTTGGGATGGGCAGAATGCTCTTCCTCGTGGTACCAACTGGCTTGCGGCTATTATCAGACTAAGACATCCCGTTAGTAAACAGTCATTTAGTTATTTCCAGGATAAAGCCTTTGGCCAAATACTAAACCTAGATGACCAGGAAACCGTTCTTCGTCTGACGTTACACACTGACTTTTCAGGCAACAAATTCGGTACGTTTCAGCAAGGAATAGTGACCTCACCACTGAGCTGTAACCAAACTCATGCATATTTATATATAAAGAATTTATTAGTATTATATGACGATATATTCCTACATTTTAGACAATTTATATGCCATCGATACTAACTGAATCTAGCTATGTCGATGCGCATATTGATGAAATATGCATTTGTTATATATATATATATATATATATATATATATATATATATATATATTTATATATATATATATATATATATATATATATATATATATATATATATATATGTGTGTAAGTGTGTGTGTGCATGTATGTATGTATGCATGTATGTATGTATGTATGTATGTATGTATGTATGTATGTATGTATGTATGTATGTATGTATGTATGTGTGTATGTATGTATGTATGTATGTATGTATGTATGTATGTATGTATGTATGTATGTATGTATGTATGTATGTATGTATGTATGTATGTATGTATGTAAATTCTGCTTCAGGATTAGCACAAACAAATGTCGACTGTAAGAATCAGTTTGCATTATCTGATATGCGTATCAAACGAAAGCTCAAAGTTTTATTGATGCTTCTAACAATAAGAATTCGCTTCTTCCATTCATATTTATATTCAACTTTAACTTATGTTTTCATTATCAGGGCACATATTTGGAAAGGACAATTACGTAAGATTGAAAGATGGGACACAAACAAAGCAAAATGAATGAAAAAGAGGTGAAAAAACTCAGCAAGATTTGTGACATGTCGCCAGCAGAAATTAGAGAGTGGCATAAAGACTTTAAGAGACTTCTCAAAGGAGGACGTTACCTCACTCCGCAAAACTTTAAACAGGTATATAATGAAATGTTTCATGGCGATGCGACACATTTCGCGGAAAATGTTTTCAGAACTTTTGATATAGATGGAAACGGCAAAGTGGACTTCAAAGAGTTTTTGATTGGCCTCAGCATTACAGCCAGTAGCAACGTAGAAAAAAGGTTACGATGGGCGTTTAAAATGTATGACGTTGACGGAAGCGGAACCATTTCACGTCAGGAGATGTGCTCTATAGTACAGGTACTTTACTTTTTGCGTGTTATACAACAAGTCATTGAGTAATTTGGGGGTGAACTTATTAATATCCTTTACCAATCTTACCACAATGCTTTTCTGTATGCCAAATATCTGACGATGAAAATAAATAACAGCCACAACAAAGGGAACGATAGAAAATATGGACAATAAAATGGCACAATTAATCGTCATATTTATATAGTTATATTCTTTAAAGTTTAAACAATAATACAGATATATAATATTCATTTATACTAATGCAAAGATACGTCTTCATTTTGTTTAGAATAAAAAGAATAACTTATTATTATTATCCTCCTCCTCATCATCATCATCATCCTCGTCCTCCTCTTTCTCCTCATCTTCCTCTTCTTTTTCTTTTTCCTCCTCTTCCTCTTTCTCCTCTTCCTCTTCTTCCTTTTCTTCTTCCTCTTCCTTCTCCTTCTCCTCTTTCTCTTCCTCTTCCTCTTCCTCTTCCGTTTCCTTTTCCTCTTCCTCCTCTTCTTTCTCCTCTTCTTCTTCCTCCTCTTCCTCCTCTTCTTCTCTCTTCCCTTCCTCTTCCTCTCCTTCCTTTTCCTCTTCCTCCTCTTACTCTTCTTTCTTGTTATCTTCTACCTCTTCCTCTTCTTCCTCTTCCTCCTCTTTTTCTTCCTCCTCTTTCTCCTCCGATTCTTTCTCTTCTCCTCTTCCTCCTCTTCCTCTTGCTCCTCTTTCTCCTTTTCCTCCTTTTCTTCTTCCTTTTTCTCCTTTTTTCCTCATCTTCCTCCTTCTTATTCTTCTCCTTTTCCTTCTCCTCCTCTTCCTTTTCCTTTTCTTCCTCCTCATTCTCTTCCTCCTCTTCCTTTTCCTCCTTTTCCTCTTCCTCTACTTCCTTTTCCTCCTTTTTCTCCTCCTCTTCATCTTTCTCCTCTTACTCTTCTAACTTTTCCTCCTCTTCTTCTTCCTCTTCCTCCTTCTCTTCCTCGTCCTCTTTCTTCTCCTCGTCATCCTCCTTTTCCTTGCCCTCCTCGTCCTCCTCCTCGTCGCCCTCCTCCTCGTCCTCCTCGTCGTTCTCCTTGTCCTCATCCTCCTAGTCCTCCTCCTATCTTTCTCATCCTCCTATCATCCTCTCATCCTCTCCTTATCCTCATCCTCTCATCCTCCTCCTCATCATCATCTCATCCTCATCTCATCATCATCGAACTGATCGGTTTTAAATACGGAGATATCAATTAATTGGATCAGAAGGTATGATGCTTTTCTATACAATCAGATATGACTGATCTAAATAAAATAGGGGTCGGCAACCTGTTTTACATAGCGCGCCACTTTTTCCCTGATTAATTACAAAATGAACAAACGCGTGCCACCAGTAAGAGTAACACTGATCAAATCGAGATTTTCGGCTGCCCTTTGCATGTCACATAAAATCTATTGACGTGCCACTTTGTGTCACGCGTGCCACTTTGCTTCCTCCTATCTAAAGTATAAGCAATTAAATTTGGATCTATGCACGAAGGCAGACTTGTAATAAATTATTGGAATATTTAATGATTTTTGTCTTTGTTCGTTGCAAGACAGAGAGACGGAGACAGACTGAAAGAATGATAGAGAATAGTCTGGTACCCTGATTAGTATGCTCCCTGCGTTGCATAGTATAGCGGAGTGCAACGCAAGGAGAATACTAAGCAGGGGACCAGACTGGATGGAGAATATCTAAACGCTCATCGTCATAATAAATGGCATGTAAATCTTGATCTTAAAAAAGGACACGACGTCTTGGATAGTTGTGAAAAGTGTAATAATATCGTTTGAGAATTTCTATGTTTATATCGTGTTGAAAGTGTTATATATGAGTAGAGATATATTACAAAATGTTCATTATAGAAAGCATGGGATTGGAACGAAAGCTAATTGCTTGCAATGCTCAACTCCTTTGACGATACAAAAACTATATATAATTCTGTAGAATTATTATACTTGTGTTCCGATAAAATTTGTGAGGAATCATTTATTCAATTCTTAATTGGAATTGCAAAGTGCTCATTGACTATTTGGACTAAAACACTATTTGGGGATTATTGTGAATTCATTCAAAAGATATTCTGGATTATATCATTGTAATGCATCAAGACTGTTAATGGTCAACCTATCCAAAACTATTGGTACATCAGCACATTCAGTACTACAATTTATATAGAATACTATAATAGTGGACATATGACATAACTGTTATATTTAGGATTTAATTCACTTTATTGTAAGCTTCCTTTAAATTTCCAATTTTTATTCCAGGAAAATATATTAGTTGTTGAATCTTTCCCTTCCTGATTCTCGATGTCAAGCTTCATTAGATATTAAATTTGGTGCACCAACACAATTCTGGCTGCCTTATATATATATATATATATATATATATATATATATATATATATATATATATATATATATATATATATATATATATATATATATATATATATATATATATATATATATATATGCCCTGTACAGCGAAATTTACAACTATTTAGTCTCATCAAAGCAGTAGGTGGAAAAGAAATGAAGAACTTTAAAAGCTTACAAAGTTGTAACCACTACCAGAGTGGATATGTTGCCTATGCAAATAAAGAAATTTTTGAACATACATTGACGACACTAAGGTCGTTTATGTGATATATATTTTCAACGGAGCGTGTGTGTGTGTGTGTGTATATATATATATATATATATATATATATATATATATATATATATATATATATATATATATATATATATATATATATATATATATATATATGTGTGTGTGTGTGGGTGTGTATATATATATATATATATATATATATATATATATATATATATATATATATATATATATATATATATATATGCAATGTATTGACCCGTATCAACTGTGACGTGAAATCGCGAGTAAACAACCTTAATTACAATATAATACAAATTTAAAACAATAATCTGAATTCGATAGGCAAAATAGGTCACAAAGACTAAGGATCAATACAAATGTATAGGTTTTCTAATAGGGATTTCAGCTGTACGTAACAAGACATTGTGTTCGCGTGTAAATATAGTGGTACGACTGATCAAACAATCACGTGATTGTTTTTCGCTGAATACAATTTTGACTGAACTGTTACATCGATATTGGTCTCCGCTCGCATCTGTCATATTTTACATCTGAATGAAATGAGTGTGGTTTGGATTTTTAACGTAGCTTTAATGATCTTTAGTCATATCGCTACGATGTGACCACTAGGTCACCGGAAAGGTCAATAATGATGAAATGATGTTTAGAACGCAAGTTCGTAATCGAATCAATCGCGAGGGATAGCATTTCTGTGGATTTTTTGAATATGTTTTGGGTAGCCGACTAAAAAAAAGGGCGATTTGGGGGATGGGTGGGGTGGAATAAGCATGTTAGATAATAACTAAAACTGTTAGGAAGTGGAGATGGATGTTAAGGATAACCATATGTAATATTTTGCTTCATTAATCCAGGCAAGTTTCTAAAACTCTTGCCATGCAAAATGCTTGATAATCTCAGACTTCTCCGCACATCTGTATCTACTACGTTTTGTCTTAGAACAAATAGCCAATTTTATGACAAAGGAAACTCGGTAATATTTACTTACACATGTCTTTGGATGACGTTATGTAACATGTAACTTCCGATTAGAGAACTTTTAAACATTTTATTTTGGCCAACTCTGAAGAAACACAGATTCATGTTGAAAAAAAAAACACAACAACCAAAATATTCTTTGTCGCTGTAGATTTTAGGTTATTGCTTTCTCTTTAGAAAAAAAAAAACCACACACTTTTCTCTCGTTTGTATCTTTAGGCTGTCTATACCATGACTGCGATAAGCCAACAGAACACCATACCTCCCCAGAAGCTGGCCGATGATCTTTTCAGCAAGCTAGATACAGACAATAACGGTGAGATCACATGGGAGGAGTTTCGAGATGGTGCATTAAATGACGAGACGTTGCTCCGCTTGCTTCAAATAGACCCTGAAGGCGGAGATGAATAAAACTTTTTAACGGAGTTGAACAGTTTCAAGGAAATTGAGCTGTATTGTCATGAATCAGGACAAGAGAGTGCAACCATAAAATTGGATGAGACATTTTCTTTGGATATTAGTGGGGTGCTGTTGATGTGCCAAAGGGGGACAAGAATATTAAACATGTCTGCAAGTTAATTTGTCCATATAAGCACGTTAGGCTGCGACCACAACGAAAGTCGCAATTATTTCTTTTCTCGGTGAAAAAATAAAAAAACAATTCCAACGAGAAACGTTATTTCAAACATTTTAAACAGGCCTATCAATACTGAAACATACTGATTCCATAACTTCAAATATTTACTTCCCGATTTCCAGCTTCCTGAAAATATATTCTTACGTTTTGTAAAAAACAAGTCTGGTCCCTGACCCTATTATTAGTCTCACTTATATAATAACGAAAGAAACAGCTACAAACTTTCCAGTGGTCTGCGACGGCGTCAGAATTACAATTATGTTCAATAGCGTTTGATGCAACTATTGTGTGTGTGTGTGAGAGAGAGAGAGAGAGAGAGAGAGAGAGAGAGAGAGAGAGAGAGAGAGAGAGAGAGAGAGAGAGAGAGAGAGAGAGAGAGAGAGAGAGAGAGAGAGCAGTATATATTCTTAGCGAAAGGAACAAACTTTGTATACAATCCGGAATAGCCGTATTCATCTGCAACATGAAGCTAGTTCTGAATGCATTTTTTTTTAAATTTTATTTTTTAATTTTACTACTTAACTCGTGTATAAATTTCGAAAATATTTTGTAGCTACACGGTGTTAATGGGAATTGCACGCAAAAGACTGATTCGGTGAATCTAATTAAAACAAATGCGATTAAAGAAGTTTTTCTCGGTGCATCCATAAATATTTACGCGAGAACGTCAGTGAAAACGCATAAATAAATCTTGTCTGGGTGTGTGGTACAAAAATACGAATTGGGCATTCGTAAAATAGGTATGTAATAAAGTGGAGGTACATCCTAGGACGCTGAACAGGCGTGAAATCGTGTACCGCGGATCACTTTTTCAGAGTCATGTCTAATGTAGGAACTTGATTACAACTTTAGAGTCGGACCTTGCTACTTTGTAAACTTTCCCAGCCATTCATATAATTCAATGGTTTCGACAACATCCATTTGGTAGTTAAACGATATCATTGAACTTTAAGACGATCTTGAATCCATAGAAACAAAAACTGTTTTATGGTAAATGAGACAGAACTCAGATTTATCGAATCGCATAATTTTGGTAACTTTATGAGGTATATTTTGAGCGAGATAGTGTAGTACAATATATTTTAAACCCATTTGAAGCGTCATCATTACATTGTGTTTACATTACTGAATATATGAACCATGTGAATGTCATCAAATTGTGCTTATATTAATGAATATATCAACCACGTGAAAGTCTTTATTGAAATAAGCTTACATTACTGGTTATATCAACCAAGACGGATGAATTAACACACACCTGTGTTGACATTGACTATCGTTTTCCGGGGTGATATCGCCTATTCATTTTAAATCTTCAAAACTCTGTAGACAATCTTGTCTTGCATACATTGGTGTACATTTTATACACTTACCCGTATTTCTCACAGCTGTTGAACTACCGTTGGCTGAAGAGTTCTGTTGGTGACATGTACATAATATTTCAGGATCAAATCCTATGATCGGCGACTTGTGAATTCACGTGGAATAGCATCACCCTCTATCCTGTGGCATATTGAATTTGGTTCTAAATATGGCTATTACCAAAAACTGGTAAGTATCTAAATTATATACAGGTGTGTTCCGGAAAGATTTGCATACAGTAAAATTCCACATTTTAATAAACAGGTGACATCAGACTCACATATCGTCCATCAGTATCAACACAGATTGGGGGATGGTGATTGTGTGATTTATCGGACTGATATCAACAAGGTGAAATTTATAAGCATTAGATTCTTCGATTTGTATATCACTTTTTGTGTAATAAGCCTGGAATATGACATTCGAATGAGAAAAAAGTGACTCTATGTAAATACTTTTATCCTGGCTTTGCTGAAATTTAATTGTTGATACGTATTTACTGGTCATGATGTATAAGTTGCATGTTCTTTTCTCTGTAATGTAATCAATTTTGCGGATACTCTGTAATGTAATGCATCTTGCGAATACTCTGTAATGTAATAAATCTTTCGGATACTCAATAATGTAATGAATATTGTGGATATTCTGTAATGTAATAAATCTTTCGGATACTCTAATGTAATAAATCTTGCGGATACTCTGTAATATAACGAATCTTGCAGATACTCTGGAACGTTTTTATTTTCACAAAATGCATTTAATGGATTTCATTACCAAATTGCATTTAATTAAATCATTGTCTTACAACTACCAGGGTGTCAACTCCATAAGCAGGATTTTTTCCAAAACTATTTAAAACGTCATGCATCGATTCAAATTATAAACTTGACACTGCCAATTATTCCAAACCCACATCCCGCTCTTACATGCAAATATTTTGATTGTAGCCAAGATTACTATATTTTTTTACTCTTGGAAAAATTCCTGAAAACTCGCACCCAATTAGATTTCTTCTAGAAATGACATAAATTCAAAAGTACATTCAACTGAAAGTTGTTTATTTTCAAAAGGACTTACTTCTATCATCTAACCTCAGGTGTGTCTCGACCATACTAGCTCCAAAATGATTTTGTTAATTGTAGTAGTAGTAGAAGTAGTAGTTGTTGTTGTTTTTGCAGGGTTTAACGTCACTTTCAGCACAAGATAGGCTATAGATGGCGGTCAATAATAATGGTTGAGGAAAAACCCAGATAAACCCCCGAAAGAGCCATTGACACACGAGAAGCTACTGGCAAGCTTTCTCGCATACCCACATTGGCCGAATTCGAGACTCGTTCTAATTTTATGTCTTCAGTTTTTTTAATAGAAGTTGAGAGCAAGGTGAAAAAAAAATTAATCTCTGGAACATTGATATTGATAGGATTTGGCGAAGTGGTTGGATTATCTGTTAAAGTCGATTATATTTTTGATCATCAGCATCATCCATGGGATAAACCAGTAGTACTCGATATTGTATCATTTGACATTTTGCTTGTATCTGATACTAATTATTTATTTCCTAGTTTCTGTTAAAGGATGCGTACCTATACTAAAGAACACCAAAGTGATTTGAACACGACACACAAATAAT
Source organism: Potamilus streckersoni (assembly GCA_016746295.1). NCBI lineage: Eukaryota > Metazoa > Mollusca > Bivalvia > Unionida > Unionidae > Potamilus > Potamilus streckersoni. The sequence continues at coordinate 110,076 of JAEAOA010001572.1, read as the reverse complement.
GATCAGCCTATTATTTAATCCATTTATTTTTTCACATAACAATGGTATGTCAGTGTATTATTTTTTCAAGCTTGGGAATAAATAGATTCATTTTAATGACATTATTTTAGAGGTTTGATCTAAAACATGTATGACCAGTTAGAAGGCGGATATGGGGACAAGTCTGGCAACAGTATCGGTTTCAGGAAGTAATGAACGAATCAAAGTCCTTGAGTATTATAGTTCACATTGTACAAAAGAGTAAACAGATCAAAAGGCTATACGTACACGTCGGTATTACTATTATTGTGTCATTTCTTAAATACATAACTTCAGGTTATAAAAGTAGAAGACCTAAACAGAATAGTTTTGGTGCATGAAATCTAAACGTTGAGTTTGGTAAAATATTAACAAGTAATTTCTTGCTTGAATGACTAACACATAACTGTTATTTAATCAATGAAAGCATACACATAATGATAGCGTATTCATTGCAAATAATCATTTAATTATCTGGTTAATTAAATATTGACATATCAAGTTCAAGGTATCACCTTTCCTTAACTGAATACATAAATTTGCGCACATATATAAGAAATAAGTCTACCATGGAAGCTAGCGATCTCGATCTCTCGTTTAGTACAAGCATAAAAATCACGCACTCTTTCATTTCATAAAATGATATGTAGGGATCATTTCCTTTCTCATATAGAAATTGATTTAGACAGACATGCCGTTTTTTTTTGTTTAACTTTGAATAGTAATTAAGTAAAAAAAGAAAAAAGCTGAAGTAAGCACTGATTTAAAGCAATTAGACCCGTGATTTGACAGAGTAATATAACGAATATTTGAAAAATACAGCATTCAAGAGTCCAATTCAGGTTCTAGATTTGAAATAACTACAAGGTTCCAACAGGGTTCATGGTATAAATCTCCCCGATTTCACCCCTGACAAAGGTCAAAGTTTACCTGACCACTTTATTCAAATCAAACAAATGATATTGTTAAACATAATAACAAATTAATTGACCTAATTCTTTAATGATAAACCCATTTTTAAGACCATATCATTTAAGACCACCCTTCTTTAAAAAGTTAGCACATTAAGAAAGCAATGTCCTATAATAAACATACTCCCAAATTTTTCAATGAATTTGTTTGGCGGACCTCTGCCATTCCCCGGGCATATCATACACTACTATCAGTTATGATGGAGTTCATTTCCTCTACATCCAAGCCCATACCACTTTTTCTTTTTAAACCGAGCCCTAGTTAGCCAAGTGGTCTAATGCGCCCTTGCCATCACAGACCACATCCATGACCTCTGTCCGTAATGGTTAAAATCTCAGCTCGACCAACGTGGTTATGTGAGAAAGTTTGACAGGAGCTTCTTGTGAGTACGTGGTTTTCCTCTACCATACGCGATGGTCACCATATATAGTCTATAATACCATGGAAACTGGAGTTAAACCCAACAAAACCAACCAAACCTCATTTGAATCCTTTTTAATGGAAACATGCCGAGTCTGCCTCGATAGAAAAACTAATTTAAAATCCGTCAGTTTTTAAGTCAGTCATCTAAGCAACTTACATCCGAAATTTGATTGGCATTATTTTAATATAGGTCCAACTGCATATTGCAAGACAAATTTTAGTAAAATCACATGCCGACATGACCATTCCTTAAAGAGCATCCGCAATTCAATTTACATGATGGCTACTTAGACAGCCATATTGGAAGGTCTGCTCTGTACTATTTTCTTGACATGATATATGGAGAAAGAATATTATCATACAGGTTAGTGAAGTCTTAATTTGTACTCTATTCAGATTCAAACCCGGATTCCACGAGTTACAGCACCGACCCATCGCCTTTCCTGTATGCACAAATCATCATGCCCCATCCACCTAGCACACATCCCACAAAAATTATGATACAAAGCTGCTTATATATATATATATATATATATATATATATATATATATATATATATATATATATATATATACACACACATATACACATACATACATACATACATACATACATACATACATACATACATACATACATACATACATACATACATACATACATTTGTGCATAGCAATGTGTAGCTTTAATAAGTTTTCTGAAATATATCTACGATGTCTGCAGTGTAACAGTTTATAGTGATCATTAACACTGGGGTAACATGCCCACAGACTTGAAGCATCATGTCTCTCCCAGTGAAATTATCTTGACACCAGGCCGACCGGTCCTAACACTAACCTCTTAAGGCTGGGCGCCAAGCGAGGAAGCTGCTAGTACCTTGTTTTTTAAGTCTCTGATATGACTCGGCCGGGGTTCAAACCCGCGACCTCTCGCATCCGAGACGGACGCTCATAACATTTTTCATTTCAGTTAAACAATGTAAGTCTTTTAGCGAAAACCCCATGTCCCTATGATAATCCATTCAGGTAGAACAACAAGATTCATTACATGAATCTTGTAAGAATCAAGTCATTACACGAAAAAATAATATCCATGTCACATAGTCCTTCTTCATACTGCATGGCCATGACATCATTGACTTTTGTGTAACACCATAAGGTTAATAAATCGTCATGGAGTTGAAATGACATTTATACCAATAAAAAGAAAATCAAATTGCAAATATTTCCCTACATCATGTAATAGAATACTTATTGATATTTTGTTTGGTGAATATGAAGTTTTATGGATCAATCAACCTTCATAAACCAATATTATTCACCTCCACTTCAGATTAGTCAGTGAGGTTTAACATGTTCATTAGACTTTATATTTACCTCAACAAAGGTCTATCATTGTCTATTATTAACTGAATCTCAAGAAGGATTTCATTTGGTGGCAAATAACATCTGATATTTCTTCATGCTGCAATGTTACAACATCAATGGCATTTGTAAAATTCTAAAACTATTCAAATTGCAATATTTAAAAGAAATAAAAATCATGTATAAAAAACAACTGAATTATTTTAGCAGGAAAATTAAGTTTATGAAGCTGTAAAATGATTGTATTTGCCTTTTTTTCATATTAGCCAGTATGAGGTTTACTGGTGCATAAAAACCATATTTACCTAACCATAACAATTCATTCAGTGAAAATCCTCTGTCAATATTACCATTCCTTCAAGTGTAGTAGTGACACAGTTTTTAAGATGGCACTGTGGTAGCCATGTTGGTGATAAAACACTGTCAATATGACCATGACCATTCCTTCCATACATGGAACAGGAGCAGCTGTTATAAGTTTTTCATACATTCAAAAAGAGAGAGAGAGAGAGAGAGAGAGAGAGAGAGAGAGAGAGAGAGAGATGAAAGAAGTAAATCTAAAGTTTTAGATAATGCCTTCTTGAAAAATATTAGCATGCATGTATGGACTGTATTCACAGCATATCATAAGTTACATTTTAGATATTAATAATGTCAAGGAACAAAATAAAAACATGTCAACTTTTCTCATGAAATTTATTAAACACTCTAATACTCCTAATACTCTATGCAATATATAGGCACTTGGACTGACTACATACTCGTAGAAAATGATTTCTTCCTTGTAAAAAACTACACATACAGTGCAACATTAATTCTTATGTTAATAAATTCAACTAGCCATTATATGGGAAGGAAATTTAAAAACTTGTTTGCTATAAAATCTGTATTTTCACTACTATGGGCATACATGTTATTTCTGAATTTCATGGAAATGAAAAAAAAAAGAACAACTAAAATTACAGTCAAATATCTATAAAGTCAGCTATAAGACGTCACATACAACAAAGGATAACTCTACTGGAATCTCATTTAAGTGTGCAAAGTCTTAAATGAAGCAGAAATGTTTATAATATCAAGTCCTCGGTCCTATTTCTAAAACATTGATAATTATAAAATTGTATATAAAAGAAGAAAATTAAATATAAAACATGTATAACATAAAGATATTGCAAATTCAGGAGCAAAAAGTGTGGAGAACTTATATAAATTTTTCACACCTAAAACAGTTATAGGAAACACTATTAGGTATGTTTCATTGGCAGCTCCATGAAGAAAAATACCCCAACAAAATAACTCATTTCTTGAAAAATATTTATGTTGAAAGAGATAAAATATATGCATACAATTGATAAATTATTTGGCACTACAAAAATATGGGTCAAAGCAACTAAACAGTAAATATGCTAAAGCATTTCTTGTAAAATACATGTGAAACATGAAGAAAATGAATACAATCATTGGCACATACAGGATACAATAGGAATTAAAAATATAGTCAAGAGGACTAAAACATTGTATTCATCTTATCACAACTATTGGATGGGGTTTACTCCTTGATCTACATAGACATATTATTCCCTATTCCTTGCAATAAAAATGTGGAAGAGCAACACAAAATGTAAACATTAATATTATTTACTGACTCGCATAAAAATTAGGAAAATAAAAACCCCTAAGAGTGCCAAATAAGTATTATCTTTTTAATGCTTATAATCTCCATTGTAAATTGTTCTTAACAATGATGAACACCACCTTAATATATATACTCACACACAGACACTTACTTGTCAGTTTAATGTTATAGTAATACTGATGCTGTTCAGACTGGATGGTAAAGAAATTCATCAGTTATTTATGATTATTATAAACAATTAAAAACAAAGAAGTTGTGTGCTTGGAGGGAATTAATTTGATGGTTTTATATGATGTTATTGGCATAAACAATTCCTTTTCCCTTTAGTTCAATGCTTACTATCTTTAGGGTCATCATACCCAAACAAATTCAAGGAATTTATATACTTCATGAATAAATGTGTAATCTCAAGATTTCAATGTGTCTTTTGTAAACAAGACACATTAATGTTATGTGTAACTAAAACATATTTAAACTAAATTCTATCATCATGGAGTTAAATTATAATTTGAATCTGTTTGTTTTCTCAGTCCATAATGAAACTGAGGAAGCTTGACCCACCAAAAAGATGATAGACATATTTATTTTCTTTGGTAATGTTATATGTAACTGGAGCTGAAATCTATCAATAGCTTAAAGGAGAACAATTTGCAGTAACAAACACCAGTCCATCAATTCTTTGCAAGATTATCCTAAAGAAACCAGTATAGAGAGATCAATCATAGCTCCTCTAAATTATGCCACAAAATGCTGGATATCCAACTCATTCATTTTATCATGAATATAAATCTGCATGCCAAATTTGGTCGAAGTCCAACAATTCCTAATAGAGTAATGCTGCAGAAACCAAAGCCAGGAAAACATACAATCAGGAACTATAACTCCTGTAAATGATATAGTAAAACACTAGAAACTAAACTGTTCAGGATGTGACTATTTTAGTGGACAAGGAAATTATATAAAACCATGCTATCTTCAACAATGACTGCCTTAAAGTATATAATGCATGAATAGTGAATATTTTGCAGAAATAAAAACCATGACCCAACCTGTTCACTACCAGCTTCCGCTGTTGCATTTTTCTGAACTGTGATTTGGATTCTTCATACTTAAGTAACCATTCCTCTTTGGAATTTATTTTGGACATCTGAATCTAAATTTTTCCTTAATGAATGCTATTTTGGAAAAATGAATAAGTCCTGGTAATGCTAACTTGCATCAATCAAAGAGTTGATGGACAGATAGAGAGACACAGGTATTGGTGAATGAACATGAATCTGAAATGGTACTTTGTGTTATTTCTGTATACTTATGTACACTTGTGCCTTCATGACCTTCTGTTATTCAAACCCAGGTATCATTCAAAGTGTTCTTTTAATTTGCCAGGCTTCACATAATCTAGAGTATACTGTATTTATTTATTCATTTACTGAATTTTGCTGATAATGCTACTCTGGGATACTGGCTTTCTTTAAAAGGAATTTTTTTAAAATGAAAACTGTATGTATAATTTGTACTAGTATTAACACCGCAATTAGGCTTGGACAACCTCATAACTGGGCCTCTGACTTGAATGACTCCTCAGTCATAGATCAAATTTAGATATTGCAATTTTGGTACAGCAATTGGAAGACATGGATCTATTAGTGAACATACCCAAAACTCAATGCATGATTAGCTGTTTAAGACAAAATTTTCATAAAATGACCTAAGTATTTATCATTTACTGACTGATCTGTACTGGAGTTGATCACACAGCAAATTGTGGACATTTGTCAGTTGATGGAACCAACTAAATTTTGCATTTTCATTAGGATGCACTTGATTAAATTGTCACCCTGTCTATCAAATATTATTAAAATGATCAGAAGCATTGTTTCACACACGAATTTAAAAAATTCATCAGATATTAGCCATGTGACATTTTGTGAAAGCTCACATAAATGAGCTCAATAGGGAATAATGTATGTGATCCATCCTAGTGTGTATTTCAATCAATTGGCATGTGAGTCTCTTACACAGTCACATGTGTCAAATAAATTGCTACCACTGAGTCCTAGGGGTCAACTGTATTGCCTAGTTTTTCATCTGAAATGCAGCAACTGAATTTGCATCTTCTCCTGTCTGATGCAGCATAAAACTACAGTTTTAACAAATATTTCAATAAATTTCTGGTAATGGGATTTTCAATACTATTGTAAAAATAGAATCTTAACTTCATGGCATATTTGTCACTTTCAGTGCATTAACTGTGCTAACTTGATCTCTTGGAGACAATATGGATATTTAAGGTGAAATGTTAATTTTTCTTATTTATTTATTATTTAAATGGGCATTTATTAAAGGCAATACTATGAGTAGAGAATGAAATAATGAGACAAAAAGATAAAAGACTAATCAGAGAACAGAGACAATAATGGTAGAAATTAAACTAAGATGTGGACTCGACAATGAAAAAGCTACAATGCTGCATCATCATATAATAATAAAAGTCAATCTTGATTTAATAACAAGATTCCAGCCTTTGCATCATACACACACACACACACAAGGACACAATCTCTGTATCCACAATGCAAAGTAAATCACAAACTTGCATCATTTTGAGTTTTCATCTTAGCATGCAGAGAGAAACAAGATTTTCCAACAGCAATCAATGAAACTACTGTATCAGCTGATAATGAAAGAAAGAAGCAGTGATCACTGATTATGCCTTAAAAAACTACTTCATGTTTCTATAGTTCACCTCCATGAGGAGGAAACTGAGAATTATCCTCAAACATTGCCTTGTCTACCACCTCCTTCACTTCATGGAAGATGTCATTAACCGGTATCCATGGACCCCAAGCCTTAAGAACCTGTCCATTTGAATCAACAAGGTACTTCCAAAAGTTCCAGTTGGGAGCATTCCCAGATTTCTCTGCAAGAAAAATGAAATTCTTTGTTGTCATTTGTGGAGAAACAGTGAAAAAAGTTCCAATCATAAATAATCAATTTCCTTCTCCATTGTTTGCAAAATGATTATAAATTGTGAACTGATGCCAATCTGCAATCAACTTAGTCTCAAACAAAATTGAGTTAGGGGAAAAAGGATTTTAGATTCTTTTTATTTTACTTATCATCAACTTATTTCCAAAGGTGATTAGAGGTTACTATTGTTCTAATATCAAGGTCGAGAGGAGAATTCTCATACGGTTGTAAGATATTTCCATTTGATTTTTCTAAACTGTAAGCTTGTAGTAATTTCTTTGTTGATGCCACTAACAGTATTTGTGTTCCTTAAAGCATTGTAGACCTAACTATTGTGATTCCCTTCTACCTGCTGCAACAGAAACATCAGAGTTCAAACACTGCTGCTTGGATTGTTCTTTGAGTACCAGGGACTAAACACTCTACTGGCTACCCATCTGTTTCAGAATCAAACATGAAATCTCTACCCTCAGCTACATTTCTCTGACTAACAACAGTACAAATACCTATCTGACCTCATCAATATGTACACACCTTGAGGAAACCTGCTATATATGCTTAATTACAAACCCATTCAGAGTGGTCTAAATCAATGTCCGTTACAGATCACTGCCATCTCACCTCTGTCTGCATGGGTTCGAATCTAAGATTCAGTGAATGTAGATATGTGAGAAAGCTTGCCAGTAGCTTCTCGTGGGTCGTGGTTCTTTCCGGTGATTTCCCGGTTTCTTCCTCCATGTAGTACTGGCCGCCATGTATAGCCTATCGTGTGCTGAAAAATGGTGTTAAGCCCCACAACAACAACAACAACAACAACAAACCCATTCACATTTAAGCAAACACCACCCCAGCAAAATGAATAGGTAAAAACATTAAAAAGTGCATGACCTGCACATAGGTCAACCCATAAGTCTGAGACAATATCATATGTGATAAGTTCTAAATGCATTTATTTTGGCAAACCACATGGCTAAAATAAAATATCTTCAAATCTAATAAAACTGAATATGTGAACATTAATTTTAATGTTGAAATATTTCTGATTCACACTAACTTGAATGAGCACTCCTTCCTATGTTGGAAGATAAACTTCTGACACAATTCAATATTTTCAAGTCTTTTGGGAACTTTTGTGTGATGCAACAAATCTGATGAATCTGCACACTTGTATTTGGCATCTTTCATTATTTGCATAGAACAGACCGCTTGCAGTTCTTGTGACAATGTATCAGCTTGGTTGACACTTACAAAATCAATGAGTTCTTTCTCCTATTCAGGGATGAAGCAATCCCAGTCTGATAAGCCTTTCTTACACTTTGTAAGTGTCAGTACAACACAAACTCCTCTCACTCTAAACTAACCAACATACATGTATTTCTAGTCTTTATACCAAAATATTTGTCATAAATTCCTTCAGAATCATAATTTCTAAATCTAAAGCTACTGTATTTTAGGTAATTTTTCATACACAAAAAAATAATTATTAATATCAGTGTAAGAAAAATTACATGTAAAATAAATAATCATTTGGTAGTATTGACCATATATGAATAAAAAAGGGATTGTACCAAAACAAGTTCAATGGTACACATGCTAATTGATAACCTAACTGTACAAATGTACAAGGTAAACATATATTTTCTGTCTCATTCTGCTCTCAATTCAAGAATCTAATTACAATAAATCAAAAGTACTGTTGTTATTAGTGAAGGAGAGAGAGAGAGAGAGAGAGAGGGAGAGAGGATTATGTCTCAGTGTGCAAGCTTGTCTGCATTTAGAACATATATTGCATTTAGAACATATAGGCAAAATGACCAAGATGGTTTGAACATGTATAAGTTATGAGTATTATTTATTGGTAAATTGTATACAACGCAATGTCCCTAAATCGTTAAGACATTAAGAGCAAGTTGTAGTTTTGCTGCAATGATAATCTCATTATCAAATTGCAATAAAAAAAACCTTGAAATCAATGTTTAAATTAATGCATATGAATGCATATGTGCATGCGTGTGTGTGCATGTGTCAAAGTTATCAATCAAATAAAAAAATTTCAGTGTACAAAACCGTATTTATTCAGTGTAGTTGTGGAGTCCATGACCGTAGAATTTACGAAGGAAAAAAGACAAGGTTTTTATATTTTATGTTTGTATGACTAATGAAACAATAAGATTAGTTGACCAATGGTCTGTGGTCTTCACTTTAGCATGTACTGAGATGTAATATTTGTTGGATAAGACAACATACTAGGGCTTCCAAATTCGTTTTAAAATGGATGTGGTGTTTTGTTACAGTGATGGAGAATTGATGATAATATTTAAATGTATGGTCTGTGAAGTCCTTTGTTCATTTTTTAATAAACACCAGTAGATATTGTAATGACAGTAAGAGTTTATGCACATGGACACCCGCAGGATCTTTTAAAAAAATGGGGGGAGGGCAGTCAGTCATGGCCAGGAGAGTTAGTATAGTAGACAGTCTGAAACTAAAGCTAATATTTACTAAATGTTTTGAACAGAATCTTGTGACATATTTTCAGCTTCAGTTGCATGATTAAATATATATATATATATATATATATATATATATATATATATATATATATATATATATATACAGTAGTGCCCTCTTTCACCTCCCCCCATACCAGCGGCCACCCGCTCCTTACGGCCAGAATCTGAAGGCACCGACGAATTTGTATTCAAAATTACCCCTCCCGAAAGGCCACCCGGCTAACGCAACCAGCATATTTTTGCAAAAACAAAATTTACCCCTCACAAGCGGCCGCATTTTATTTTGTAATATGTATCTAGAACAAATTTTTTTCTAATTCTGTTAAGCAATCCGATTTCTGTTTCCAGATGTCAGGTTTTCGTTCTTCAAAAAAGTGTTCTACAGGTACCACTAAGGTTAATATTATATCCTTTACACCTCACGAGAAGCCCCATTTATTCAATAAAGCCGAGAAAGACTCCAATTTTAATCCATACATAAAGGTAATCTATATATCTTTACTGTGTGTTATCATAAGATGTCCGGTTTATCCACTGATAAGATTACACTTATTAATAGTAGTAAGTGGCAAAATGGATGTACAATACAAAAGTCTGCCCAGAAAATGGTTTGATAGCCTTTATGGCTTCCCTTTGCCAGATGTTGAGTTTGTTAACTTACATAATTAATGGCTATTACGCAACAATTGTAAAGTTTATATATCCTAAGGGCCACAATGTGCTATAGTTCAGATCAAATCTGCATACCTATCCAAGCTGTTTTTTCCAAACATAGAGTAAAAAAAAAATATAAAAACAATAGGGTACCAGACTGTGACTAATGAATCACGTGACAATCGCTGCCTTTAAAAATATACGGCATCTTGTTTAAATGGAGAGAAAAAAATTGTTTTATCAGTCTGGTAGTTGCAACATTGATGATTATAACTGGAAGTAAGGTCAAGATCACACGGTCAGCATTGGCTAAAAACAGAAACAGGGTACTAGACAAAGACCGAAAAATCATGTGACAACACAACTTCTCGCTTCTTTACTAAGAAAGCATTTCGTCCACTCAACAAATGTGTTGTCTGCATAATTAAATCGCATACAATTAGCAACATCGAATAACTCATTACCAAACATTAACATGTCATCACGTAAATGAAGATGATTATTTCAGAAAACGTCAGTTATTATAGTCTACGATATCAGGGAGGAGGACTGGCCAAACAAATTTAGGTAGAAAAGACTCAAATAAAACAATTTTATGTTGAAAAGACTCGAATAAATAACATCGTAACCGATACGTTATTTAGCAGCAGTGGGAAAATAGAGCAAATGGTAAGAGAATTGCATATGTACCAAGATTCAAATGACGTTTTTTAATGGTTCTGCAATGCGCATGACAACACCCGCTCGCATATCATGCTTATGCCAAGAATAAGAACTATTAATGAATATTCATTTGAAATAAGTCAACTATTATAGCACAAGAACCGTTCAATAGTTAATGTTGCTTTTAAACGAAGATATTAAATGCTTTGCAAAATGAAGCTTTCTTACTATGTACATATACTTCTCACAAAAAATTTAGTCCCCCTCTGGAAAGGCCACCCGCCTTATAAGGCCACTTTCCCGGTGCAGAAAGAAGGGGTGGCCGTATAAGAGGGGGACTACTGTGTATCTATATATATATATATATATATATATATATATATATATATATATATATATATATATATATATATTGCGGTATGATAACTGGTGGGGTGGGGTGTCATGTGAACCCCCTTTCCTATGCTGCAGGTACCCAAACTTATGCATCAATCATTAAATTTTTGTAAAAACAAAATAGGAATATGGTATTTTCGATCTATTTTGCAAATGTAAATCTTCTTAATGGATATTTTATGTCTGGTAATTTAATGAATTTTTCAAATAGTACAAAATGATATGTTCGAAAAATTATGAAAATGTAAATAATTATAATTGTGAAAACTGGATTGTGTATGCAAAATTAAAGGGTATGAAAAAATACATGAAAAACAGTAGTGTGCATTTTTAAGGTACCATACAGTTTAACAATTGCTGATTACCATTGTTTGTTCTTGTCATTGTTTTGTTCTTTTGAATTTTTATTTGGAATATTTTGTGAGGTTAATCCTTGATATTAAACAACTACAGAAATCTTTGACAGGCAAAACTATGAATTTGAGTACCCATTAAAATGTCTTTTTTAAAAAATTTTTTTAACAAAAACAATGAAAATTGAGACCCACAAAATTAAATGATAAATGTAGTAGATCACTTGGATCTGTTTTGCTAATGCTGAGTGGTAATTCTCAATATGAAGGAATCTATCAAACTTTATTAATACAAGCAGTTGCTTCAGAGGAATGATGATAACAATGGAAAAAAGTATTACAATTAGGTTTATGTTAATAACAATAATTATAAGCACGTTGTTGATGTACATGTCTAACATGCAGGCAAAGCAAAAATTAATGCAATGCTATAACCTCCATGCATTACTACTAAAAACAGTATTTTTTCTTTAAATTCTTATGAAGTTAACCCACCTATTAAGTACTGCCAGGCTTCAGGAACATCATTGTCTAGGACACTTATCTTAGAAAACATAGGAAAGTTCACATCATAAACTTCTTCAGCAAATTTTTTTATCTCCTGATTGGTCTGCAACAATAAATAAGTACTGAATTGACAAAAAAATTCATTGTATTAACAGTTAATATAAGAAACATTTAAAATTTCATATCTCCAAGAAAGTGCTGGACCTTCTTAGGCTCTTAAAGTTTATCACCCCATCTTTCCCCATTGATTGCAGAACATATTTCATTTAATGTAAGGTGTGAAGCTAAAGGAAAAAAGGTGAATGATGTGGGTATATGTTTAACAAGTCCTTCAGTTTGAAAAGCCATTTTCATGCCACTGGATGCAAGGCAATGCACATATTGGGTTTTTAAACTGCACTTGCAAACACTTTGTAAATATATGGCACACATACAGTACATTTTATCTATCTTCTGTAAAGCAAAGACTTGAATATTGATGTGAAATTTAGTTCCCTCATCTGTATTAAACCAACAAGCTGAAACAGTTCAATTAAAGTTCTGAAATTGATGTATTTTTAAATCAGTTTTGGATTTACATAACATTTTCATGAGCAAATTCTGTCACCAGACATTTTTAGGAGAGATTACTGACTCTGTCTTTCTTTTTAAAATGTATACACATTCACTTTAACTATTTTTTATTTAAAATTAAATAGCCTACAATGCTCTAAGAAGAATTCTTATATACAAAACTCGTTTTTACAACATAAAATGTTCATCTGAACATCATAAAATAGTCCTGTAAGTAGAAAAAAAATATTTATCTCATGTTTGGAAACACAAATAATATCATGACTAACAATACTGCAGTTTTTTTAAAACTCTCTAAACAAATACTTTATGATTACTGTAAGGATAAAAACAGATGTTTGTTATGCTCTGTTATTTGTATGATGTATGTACATCAACTTTACACGCATAATTTTATGCCAACTTTATTGTTATCATTTCAATCAAGTGGTCTTTGGGTCTGTAGAATTTATTAATAAAGTGTTTCTGATTAAGGTATGTTAGTGAAATGTTATGGAAATAACAGAAACTACTTTTATGAGAAACAGGACAAATTGCATATACATTATGGGTGAAATACAGAACTCCATGAACAAATCTGGCATATATCACAAGTGTCAACATACACCAATCCCTCGATAACTTGCATGTTATAACTTGCAAGCCCACCTATAATATGGGTGTCAGTCATGACTTTTACCCTTATTTGTTGAATATGACAAAAAACATGAACAAAACTGGCAACTGAAACATTGATATGTCAATAACTTTATTTTCATCAAAAGCAGTTCAACTGACTTGGAAATTTGAATCAACAATATGATATTATTAACTTTTAATAAGAAGTCACAAATTGTGTTAAAGTTTCTTTCCAAACAACATTCTATGTACATAGTAAATAACAGTGTACAATGAAATTTTGATCAATGAAGATGTCACTACATGTAATGCCACTTGAGGCAGTATCAAGTGAAATGCATGTTTTAGTAATATCTGTTGCATTGTTGCACTGAGTTAAAAGCTGACCTCCTTGTATTACCATGTTAAAGTCTTCTGTATCAAACAGAGGCTGGAAAAAATGAAAAGTTAAAAGGCACAAAATCCAGCCTGTGTAAGAGCTAGCAGCCTTGGTTGTGTGTCCGATCAACTCATTTTGAATGATCAATCACACCGTTATAACTTTTCGTTTATTTTGGGGTGAATGTAATATAATTAAACTACCTTAAATTAACATACTCATTCACAAATGTGATCAAAGTTAGCAAGACAACCAAATGTAATGAATACTTTATGACATAAAATTTAGTTTTACAGACATGTTTTATTAATGAGAAGCTATTTTTAGAGTTTCTAGTTAATTTGGAATTACTGAATTGGCACTCTAAGATTTCCTCATGGATGAGAAGAAGTTTCACTATTACTTGTAATGAAATCATGACATCAATATTTTACTACTAAAGCAATAAAAAATTAACTTTAGATGATGATAGCTGTTTCACGAACTTAATGTTCCATATTTTTGTAATAAAAGAAATTTTGTTTGATTGTGAATTTGAATCAGTAAGTAGTCTGGTTCCCTGGTGAGTGTTCTTCCTGTGTTGCATTCCACTTTACAAGAGAGCAAAGCAGGGAGCATATGGATCAGGGAACCAGAACACTCAACAACAATATACATGTAAATCAATGATGTAATACACAATCTTTTAACATACATGTGACAGTTTTTGAAATCAATCTGAGTAAAAATAATGATATCTCAGCAGCTGCACATCTTCAAAATAAAGGTCATTTTTTTCAAAATACATAAAAAGAATAACTTACTTAATGTTGGTCTCTTGATAATTCATGCCAATGCTTATAGTGCCAACTATGCGTTTGGACCCCATTGTGAGGAGAGGTGAATTTACATATCAAAGTGTTTCTGAACCAATCTGTTTTCCAGCAGGGAATTTTAAATGAAGGTTGGGACAGGAGAGCATTTTTAGCACTTCTGTAGATGGAGGCATCACTTTTTATAATAAAGAGCATTTTGAGGAAATAACATGTTGGTGTCAACAGTAAAATTTAATGTTTTTGGAAGCAGAACAGATAAATTGACATTTAAAAGTTAATGCAAAAATAACTCAACAGAAAAAAGTTGTATTCGTATTTAACAACACTAAGCATAAATATTGTCCCTTCCTTCTCTGGATGTGAACAACAAGTGAGATCTCCTCCTTTTGATCCGTTCATTATTCTTCAGGTACAAAGAAGAAAGTGGTTTAAAGACACAGGACTGATTCCATATTAGTGAAAGCCTGTTCTTGGCAATGAATGGATGAGCCATCAAGAAAAACTTAACTATTGTGGTCAACTATTGGGTCAACTGATAAGGCATGAACCTCACAGATTCTGCATGCTGTAGCTAAAAATTACTAGGTATCAAATCTTGTATGAAATTTAAATCAGAGGATATAGGCAGTGGTTCAAAGGCTCTCTGCTCAGAAAATGAGGGCTTGGCTCTGGGTTACTGGGCTAATTGTAAAGTCTGGCATGTGTCTTTTATAGAATCCTGGTTTTGAATTTGATAGGAGATGTTGCTCTGAAAGGAAAGACCTGTTGATCATGGAAGGAAGATGTGATTGTGACAACATGTTTTTTACTGTGGGTGCTGTTTGAAAGAAAGCTGGTCTTGAAAACAACAAAATTCATAAGAAGACAGATGGAGAAGGAGAAATGACCTCTGGAAGAAGCCAAGAGATGTCTTTAATTGATGTATGGCAGGCTTAATATTTTTGGACATTATCAGATTATGGAAGGAAGATATGTTTGTGAACAAATGTCTTTCAGCTTGGAATAACAGGGCGGCAGAGAAACCACCTGCAAAGGTAATGATGACTAAGGTGTCAAAGCAGTTGTCTGGGATGGTAAATGAGGCTGGGAGTCAATCCACACTAAGTCATAACACACACAATGAGTAATGTCAAAGCAGTTGTCTGGGATGGTAAATAAGGCTGGGAGTCAATCCACACTAGGTCATGACACACACAATGAGTAATGTCAAAGCAGTTGTCTGCAATGGTAAATGAGGCTGGGAGTCAATCCACACTAGGTCATGACACACATAATGAGTAATGTCAAAGCAGTTGTCTGCAATGGTAAATGAGGCTGGGAGTCAATCCACACTAGGTCATAACACAGAATGAGTAATGTCAAAGCAGCTGTCTGGGATGGTAAATGAGGCTGGGAGTCAATCCACACTAGGTCATGACACACAATGAGTAATGTCAAAGCAGTTGTCTGCAATGGTAAATGAGAAATGAGGCTGGGAGTCAATCCACACTAGGTCATGACACACAATGAGTAATGTCAAAACAGTTGTCTGGGATGGTAAATAAGGTTGGGAGTCAATCCACACTAGGTCATGACACACACAATGAGTAATGTCAAAGCAGTTGTCTGGGATGGTAAATAAGGCTGGGAGTCAATCCACACTAGGTCATGACACACACACAATGACTAATGTTAAAGATCTGAGATGTGTATCAGGTGTCTGGAAATTAGGCATTGCTGTAGCTGGTATGGAGTCAAAATGCCAAAATGCAACCAACCTAAAATCAGAGAAATCAAAACAATGGCATTTACAAATGAAAACAAATACCAATGTTTTAAGCATACAATGAAATGGACACTATGAAATAATATAGATGCAGGAGAATATAACAAAAATTATTATATCACTTGGAATAAATGATCTTATCACTTGGAATAAATTATTACTAACTGGACAAAACTTAAAGGTAAAGTACTAAGATGAACTGCAAGTACAACAGACCATAGGGCAGGCAACTAAGTGAGATTTACCAGAAAACTGATGGAGTATACTTCCCTATGGTAATAATTAAGCTGAAAAGTCATTCAAGCTGATGAAAATGTGGATGACATTTGGGAAACATCTACTAAGAGCATGCTGATGAGACAAAAGAGAAAGTAGTAGCTGGCAAGTGACATGGTTTAGTGAGAGGCTCTCTATGCATGGGGATACTACTCTTGTTTGACATTTAGCACTTTGGTTGTTAAAACTACCCAAAAGACATGCCGAATGTCGTTTGCATGGTCAAGAATGTTCTCTTAATGTAAAATAATTAGGTAAACATATATGAGGGAGGAAAGGAAAATGCAAGGTTGACATTCATGACAAACATTATGAGAAAATAATAATAGCAAAACCAATACAAGAGATGAAGTAGAGGTTCATACATTTGTGCAGAGATATTATAAATACAATTTTATGAAAACAAAAGTTGGTTAATTTCCGAGCAAGTTTTATGATCTGTTAGTAGAAATTTAGTTATTTTAAACTGAAAAGATTACAAAAAACATAATTTTTAAATTTTAAGACTTATTAAGATCTGAAAAAGATAAAATCCACTTTGTATTTTGTTACACTAAAATGTCATAGAAAAACAATACTTCTATCCTCAAAATACATACTCCTGGTTCTTGAGCTCCAAACTGGTTGCAGGGGAATGCCAAAATAACAAATTTGTTTGAATTCTCCAGAACAGACTGTGTGTGGACTAGTGCCCTGTAATGACCATCTGTGTAACCACATTCTGAAGCAACATTTACCACCAAGGCAACCTAGCAAAATACAAGACAAAGTTAAATCATACTTAATGACAAAGAGGATTTGGGAAAAAAATAATATGACAATGTATTTTTATGACCATACTGTGACCTTCTGACTTCCAATTTTCTTTCATCCAAGATATATGGAGGACATGATGGGTGAAACTGTCTCATTACAAATTTGCTCATTCCTAAAAGTGCAAGCTGATCATCTGAAACACTTCAAGATTATTTAAATACTAATCTGCTGAATAATTCTTATGCTAACTTGTTTATAAATCCAGGAAGAATATTGATGTGCAAGGCTCAAGTTGATTACACCTTGTTGTTGCTTTTTCCCCCTGCTATTTACACAGTTCAGTTCACAGTTTTTGTTTCAACATCTGAGTGAGGCAGATATTCCCTTCCATGCTGGAACAGAATAATAAAGGGGTAAACAACAAGCAACTCATCACTGCTACTCTCTGTGCATGTGTTGTGCACTTCCACTGCAGTGGGGTTTGTAGTTGTCAGAATGATTGACCTGGTGAAAGTTGAACAACCAATATATGAAGTCTGACAATGGAAAAATAAATGCTAGTGATTCAGAAATGAATACCAAATGAGAAATATCTTTATTAAATTGTGTTTATAAAATAAAAGATCTTGTGAGAAGAATCAAAAATGTGTTTAGAAAAACTTGTCTCTGCTTCTATGTACAACTTCTTTGTCTTTATCACTAATGTAAAAAATCTACATATAATGTAGACAATAAATGTAAACAATAAATGCAACAAATTCATTCTAAAATTATGTTGTTTACTGTTGTTGTTGTTGTTGTAGGATTTAATGCCATTTTTCAGCACAAGAAAGGTTATACATGGAGGCCAGTATAAATGGTGGAAAAAAACCAAAGAAAAGCCTGGCATGAACCACCAACCCACTAGAAGCTACTGGAAAGCTTTCTCACATAACCACACTTGCCAAATCCAAGACTCAAACCCATGCAGACAGCGGCGAGATGGCAATGATCCGAAATGGTGAACACTGTAATTCACTTGGCCACTCAAGGCCCCACTAAAATTATGAGCTATATGCAATACATGCTGCAATAATACCACATGTTCATTTTCACAGTTCATATGTATATACATGTAGCAGAAAAGAGAAGACAACTTAGGACAAATCAGGAGATATGCAAAATGTGGTCAGAAGTTTTGACTTTTAAAGAGAAGATTTTCAATGAAAATGGTGAATTTTTCTCAGCAGCATATGTCTACAACTTTTTTATCCCAGTGATGACCCAAAAATTTGAGTTACTATGCGAGTAGGTTTTGTCCCATTTGTAAGAGAACTTTTGTGTGATTTTGGAGTTGGGGAACATTATTTTCACTAGGTCTGAAAAACATGATGCTACCATAAATGTTAGATTACATTCACTCTAAAGCTGGCAAGCAGTGTCTTAGTAAATATATACTTTTCCAAATTTGATGCAGATTACACATGAATTTCAAAAATGGTATATATGTTTTTCTATTTAATATGCTTTCATGACATGTAGTCTATGCATGATGTCAAGATGTTCACACCTATATGTGTAATAAATATGCAGTCATTAGTCTTTCTTACCACGCTTGCAGCTTTTAAATCAGATAGTATATAAGAGGAGAATGCATATTCATGTACCCTTGAACTTGATTCCAATCAATGAAAATCATATTTCCATCCATCTCTGAATTCTGTGATAATTCAGTTGCTTAGAATTTGATATTTAGCATGGGGAGATAACACATACTTAACATTTTTTAGCATCATGCAAATTTTAAAAATGAAGTCAAACCAAACCTATTTTTTATCACTTCAGCTCTTTCATAGTCAAAGCATAATCAATTAACATCTTAATTTTGGTTGAAATTACATTTGATTATACATAGCATAGACCCAGCTTGACAACTTTAAAGCACAAATGAAGAACCTACTCTGCAGACCCCTCCCCAGTAATGTTATTTGCTTTATGCTGACCGAACTCTTTCATACTTGAATTTTACTGCTTGTGTGGGCACTCACCAGTTATTATATACTTCTGAGAGAGAGAGATGTATGTAAGGTGAAGTTGTTTGCATTTAAAACATGCACAGTGGAGAAAATGTTGGCATACCTATATGCTACTTTGTAATGTGGCTGGCATTTCTTTGGATATTGTACTTTTGGAAGTTGTAAACAAGTTTAGCACACTTCTAACTAAAATGATTCCTCTCTTGTGCTCCAAACATCCTGAAAAGCCTGAATTTGTCTAAAGTACACTATCCTTAGCAGCTATTAAAACAGGGGAAATAAATTTTGCCAGACTAGACAATAACAGCTTCTGAAAGTGCAATTAATGTATTACCAAATATATAAAATGTAAAAAAAAAAAAGTTATTGGCTCCTTTTTAAATACAATTTACCTCTTAAATTCAGGAAGTGAAAATGAGCAAGTTGAGCTAGCACTTTTTTTAAAAGGTACACATCTGGAGTAAGGCCAAGCTGTATTCTCTATAGCCTATATTATACCCATCAATCATACACCAAAAAAAGGGAATTAAAGGTTCTTTGACAATACCTAAGATATGCAAGATCATCTTTAAATAGCCAGTATAACCTGTGAGGAAACCCAGGAAATTCTTTTTATTTAAAATTCTAACCCTATGTAAAATACAAAACTGTTGAGCACCACCTGTACTTCTTCTGCTCCACTAATAGTTGTTTGTATCTGTACACAGTTTCCATTTCCACTAACACCATTTCTCTGTTGTTGTATTAATTTTATCTTCGATAGCTACTAAATGCCTCCTGGTAATTGTGCTCAGCCTTGTTTGGGATACTGAACTGAAGAATAAGGCATACTTCTTGCTGCCAGCTACAACAGTTGCAACTGATATTACTTGACAGCAAGTCTGACTTGCATAACTATGAAAATCACCATGGTCACAATTTCTGCTATACCAAGCCCAACCCAAGAAAACTGATGATCAACCCCAAGTTATGGTGGCATTTTTGTTAAGAATTATTTTGGTGTAAAGAACCAGAACCAATTAATACTTCAGGAAAGCATGGTAGTCATTGAGTATTATAAGTTTATAAACAATCACTACAATGTATCTGAATTTTTTATGGATGGTCCGTTTCAAGTTGCTGTAATGCACTATTGCAACAGCAAGTGTAGTTATTTTACTAAATATTGGTTTGAAAAAAAATTGTATTTGAACAGGAAAAGCAATCTGATACTAAGTTGTATATATTTATTTTATCAGCTAATGAAGATTTTGGAAAACTGCTTTTACTTCAGTTAACTTGGAAACACAATATGCCAGGCTATTTTTAAGCAGCAAGACATTGCACAAACAACATAAATATCAACTAAGCCTAAGGTATCTTACAATGTAGACTAACATAGAGGATTGTCTTACATTGTAGGACTAGGTCTGAATTAGCCAGTATTCTTAATGAATGTGTCAAATTGGTCATTTTAATTTTCTGATTGTATCAATAGAGGCCTCTCATAAAACTCTAAAGCATAAAATCATGAATTAAAAAATGGAAGAAATGTTTATTTGGCTGTAATGTGTAGTATCCCATCAGCATAATTTCATCTAGTCCGAGTTTCCTCTGACCCTTGACACCCCATTTTTGATATATAAACATAAAAAACCAGATATCAAAAATGGGGTGTCAAGGGTCAGAGGAAACTCGACTACATTTCATCCTTTATCAATAATTTGCATACTAATTTTTACACCAATGATGCACATGCATGAAAGAAACAAGATATAAAGACATGTTGATTTGATCCACCTTTCCTCGATATTTTTCCAGCTTCACGAGGTTTCCATCTATGTCCTTCACCGTGAAAGAAAAGAAATCCTTATCCTTCTTGATCAACGTGGGATCGGCCTCCGGGGGATCTTGAAACACGTTTATGTCAGTGTAAGCTTCTTTTTCATCAGCTGTTCCACTATCAAGAACGATTTCATTCTCATCAGGCTGTAACTTAATTGAAATATCTTCTGCATCAGTTGACTCGGGTTTGGATGTTCCGTCGTCTGCTTCATGTAGCAGCAGTTCAGGACCAAAATTTTTCGTTTCTTGAATAGCTTCGTATTCTCCTTGCACATCTGCATTGAGAATTTCTTGTGACGTGCAAGACTTTTGTAGAGATAAAATGCATAGAGCCGCAATTACAATACAAAATTTTACATTATTGATAAATATTGTACACGTTAATCTATTTGCGGCCATGTTGCAAATTGCGGTTTCAGGACCAGCGATTTAATATTCAGGCTATGGAATTTTCATTCGAGACAAATTTTTTTTTGTTCTTTTATTTTGAATTTAATCAATATAGAAACTTTATATAAATAACAATATATATCAGAGCATTTTAGAATTTAAAATATTTGAATAAGTGAATTTCACCACATTCTCCCCAAACATTAATGGTTGATCCCTAAACATAAAAGGAGTTTGTCTCTAATACGCACACACAAACTCAGACGCGGATCCATACCGGTACTAAAATGCGGACTCAACTTTGACTTCATTTTTGGTACTTTTTGTTACCCAAAAGCAGAGTTAATTGAGGATCATATACTTAATTAACTATTCTGGCTCCTACTTTGAACAAAGTTAAGCTTTCAATATTGCCTATAATACTGTCAATTTACCTATCTGTCCTATCAATATTTTCTATAAAATGCAAATTACAGACTGGAACCAAACCATTTTCACTAGATAAGCTTCCGATATGTTAACTCTATCTACACCTTAGCAAGTCGAGCAGATATTTTGGTGCTTTAGTCTAGCAACATCTATTGGATTTCATGAGTTGCCGACCTTAGTATGTAATACAAACTAATCAACAGCATATACTAATGTCATATTCTATATTGGACGAAAATAGTGGAGACTGTTGACTTCAAAAGTATATTTTGTATATAACATTAAAAGTATGACTACATACCAGAGAGAAGCCAATACAAATGTATTTGAGTGAAAGGTATTTGTACAAACATGGACTGGCAGTGGAAAATTGCTTATTTATGATTCCATTCAAGTCGAGAGCTTCCTTTGTCTCTCGATCATGCAGGAACAGTGTTCAAATCTTAACAACTTAATTTTAATTGGATGCGATTGCTTGATGATGGATCTATTGAAATTCACAGATCCGAAGCACAGAAATATCTGCTTAAACCACCAAAATGTGGATAAGGTTAATATAAAGCAACCTCAGCTAGCAAAGATGGAACCCAATGTCAATTACAAATGTGTGCATTTTCATTTGAGGTTTTTAAGATTATAAACAAAATCTGTGACATTAAATGTTAATAAGCTATCTTTCTAAGTTAGAAATGATTAACTTCATGCTTTAATTAATTATAAACTATGCTTTCTTCTCATAATTGACATGTGGCATGTAAAATGTTTAAATTATCTCATACATCTTAAATTATTATTTGTGGTTTACAATGTCATATGTTAATGACACTGTCATCTTAATATAAGCAAAATAAAAATGTACAAACAAATTAACTCTTGAGGTTATAATATTAAAATTTAAGAAGAACTTATAGTTTTATTAATTAAATCCAAATTAGTTAAATTTTGCCATTAAATGAGTCTTAGTATTTTATGTATTTTGTTATTTTTCACTATACATGAGTTTCAACATATAATATTTTAATGTCTGTCTTGTATTTTGATTTCAAGCATATCTTATGTATGAGTCTTATAAAAATGTTGTTACCTGTATAAATCTTTTTGGAGCTTATGGTAATGTTGTAATTAATGACCCTAAAAAATTTTTGCTTGACCAACCTATGCATAGCCAAGGAAATGATTTATGATAAGTAAATGAGCTTTATGTAAAATGTGAATTATTAAAATGATTTATGAAATTTGTGCTCAGTACTTAAAACTAATAAATACCCATACATTTTTCTCCTTGGATAGTATCTAAAGGTATTTCTCATTTTGCATAAACATTCTTAAAAACATATTTTACATAAAACAGTCTGAAAAATATATTTCACATAAACATTTTTAAAAACATATTTTGTATACTACATGTAGCACAAACATAAAAAGCATTATGAATTTTACATGAATGAATTTACATAAAGCATGTGCATTTCATGATTTGCATGCAGCAAAACAAACTTTATGTTTTTGATTGGACAAATATTTTAAAAGCATTTTACATAAATAATATTTATGATAAATTTTACATAAAGCATATCGTGCTCAAATGAAATAGGTATTATGCAATTTATATTACACACAGCACTAATATAACAAGCTCAATGCATTTTGCATAAAGCAATCTGCAAGAAACAATTCACATGAAACATGCTGCATTAGGCAATTAGGCACACCAGACCTTTATATCCTAAGAAGAGTTTTTACTTAGGAAAATAAGCAAACCAAACTAATATATACTAAGTATGATATTACAGTTATTATTTATCCATACTTTGTATTTTCATTAATAATAATAATAATAATAATAATAATAATAATAATAATAATAATAATAATAATAATAATA
The DNA here is from genome assembly GCA_016746295.1 of Potamilus streckersoni. Taxonomy (NCBI): domain Eukaryota; kingdom Metazoa; phylum Mollusca; class Bivalvia; order Unionida; family Unionidae; genus Potamilus; species Potamilus streckersoni. The sequence goes on along the minus strand of JAEAOA010001572.1, from coordinate 85,881 downwards.
ATAATAATAATAATAATAATAATAATTAAAAAAATAATAACAACAACAACAACAACAACAACAGCAACAACAAAAACAATATAGTAACAATACATATACATCCAAGCTGCTCACAGTAATCCTAAATCAGAAAATATAATTGTCTTAATATTTGTGTAATTTTCATCACAGTTTATGTGCAATTTGCATCAAATAATTATCAAAATCTGAAATATTTTTCATTATTTCTTGGTTTTTCTTTTTCTAATGAGATACTTCTGGATGGTTGTTGTTTGTGAGCGAATTAAATAAATAATCCTCCTCAAAGCTGTATGATATTGTCTCAAATGGATGGGATTTATCTTGATTTATTAAAATATACTTGACCAATACAACACAGGTACATCATTTCCATTGCCTCTTTTATGTTGTGGGATAATACATACATCCACATTTATATTCATGTATATTTAGGAAAGATATAAATTACTTTAAAAAAAAAAAAATGTTTGGTGCTCGTAGAATGAGACTAGCCTTATAACCGGGATATCCAATTTAAGTCATGACTGTTCTCTCGTACTAAAGGACGTGAAGCAAACGAGATTTAAATGTTTATTGCCCTAAACCAATCTAACTCGGCTTTGTATTCAGATTGGCCAATCAGAAAGCGCTAAACTCAAAAATATCAGGTAGCAAAAGGCCTGTTGAAACCTGTCAAATATAGCAACGGTAAATGCTGTTAAGACGATTGCATTTTATAGTCGATGAATTTTTCATCATTTCGTAATATTGCTGGTGAGTATAAAAGCAACGATAAATATATTTTATCTTTAATAGAAACTTATATAATCAGTTTTTCTGTATTTCACCAGTCATGTACGTCCTTTCTAATCTGCTAAATACCAACAGGGGTGAGGGGATGATTCTTGTTCTTGAAATTATACAGTAGAATATATCAGTTATTTTTACATAATTTGAGTGTGCATAATTCTGAAATGAACACATTTCTGTAATATCTCTTGAAATAAATTCACTGGAAGCATCCAAACAAATGCACCATCCACTATTTTTAATATCGGTCGAGTAACTTTTTTTCAAAATAATTGACCCTAATCTGAAATTTGCATATTTCCTATATATGGTTATAGACAAATGTTTGTGTATATTCACCTTAAAAATTAACGTGACTTTCTTTGTTCCAGGTAGTTTTGAAAAGCTGTTAAGTTGGTATGCGTTTTTATCAATGCCCACCCCTTTTTATATCTACAATGTAAGACGTATTACATGTTATTTGTTTTAGTCGCCCACAACAATGCCGAGGTCTTACATTGTAGGACTAACCCATTCTCAAGATTTTTACTTGAAATGCCATTTTATTGAGTTGGAAATTATTATTAAAATGAAAAGCTTTCATTCAGCAATAAAAATTTAATGCAGCAGTAAGAAATATGTGAAAAAGAAGAGCAATGAAAAAGGGAAAAAAAAGATCATGAAGGAGCTAGAAAATAGATAAGGAACTTATCAGGAAAAGCTTGAAAAAGGCAAAGGAATACTAGAGAGAAAGAATGCTTCAAAATGTTTAAATTTAAGCTGAATATCACTGTCACTAGATAATGATCTAAATAATTAATTATGTAATTTAAAGTCACAAAGTAAAATACAAAGTCATTTTACAAAACTTATTTAATTGGTATTTATTTCTTAAAGTGTTGCCATCAGTAGGTATTAGTAACATTTTCATCGATTGAAATTGTTGAAAATTGTTAAATACAGTGGACTAAGAATGTTGTTTGGAAAGAAATTGCACAAATTCTTATTAGAAGTTGAGGATTTCAAGGTGTGGATTCACATTTCTGAATATGAACCACTGTTCTTGAGAGTAAAATTATAGTGTTATAATTTGCACTTGAGATAATTATGGTCACATTTGATTTCAGACTCAAAGGGTTGTGTACTTAATATCATTTTTCAGCACATGGTAGGCCATACTTGGCAATCTGAATAACTGATAGAGGCAGAATCTGAAAACCTTGGGAAGAACCACTGAACCATGGAAGGCTCAAAGGTGGCCTCACCAGTTATTATGTACTTTTGAGAGAGTGATGTATGTAAGGTGAAGTTGTTTGCATTTTAATCATGCATAGTGGAGAAAATTTAGTCATACCTATATGCTACTTTCATGTAATGTGGATGAAATTTCTTTAGAGATTGCCCTTTTGGAAATTTTAAATGAACTTAGGACACTGCTAACTAAAATGACTGATCCCTAGTGCTCCAAAAATCAACCTGAATCTGTCTAAAGTACACTATTCTTGGCAGCTATTAAAATATGGATTTTGCCAAACTAGACAATACCAGCTTCTAAAAGTGCAATGAATGAATTACCAAATACATAAAATGTAAAAAAAAGTTATCTGCTCTCTTTTTTACAATTTACCTCTGAAGTTCGAGAAATGAAAATGAGCAAGTAGAGCTAGCACATTTTTGAAAGGTGCACATCTGGAGTAAGGGCCAAACTGTATACTCTCTAACCCATATTACACCCATCAATCTTTGAAATACCTAAGATAGACAGTCTTTTTTAAATAGCCAGTATAGCTAGTGAGGAGACCCGGGGAAATTCTTTTTCTTTAATATTCTAACCCTATGCTAAATATGAAACTATAGAGTGCCACCAAAATGTCCAAATCAGTGTCTAAAAGAATACAAATGTTTGCATTCCATAACTGGAGTTCTCCTTCACCTATGGTTCCCAAACCTTGTGAATGGTTTGCACTTAGTGTAAGGAAGAACCATATTGATTTTTAGTTCATAAGGTCAAAGGTAATGGTTAGTGACTGAAAGAATAAAAATGGTTTTGGCAAAGTACCATATTTACCATATATGTTGGGACACCATAAATTAATTTTGAAATTATTTTTGTGCACTGAATGTTCTGGGACACATCATTTTATTGAGTCTTAAGTTGTACAACACCTTTTGAGTCATTGGAAAATTACATGTTGGAAAAAGTACTCCAACTGAAAGGTTATTTTAAAAATATAAAATGTGTACTTGAGATAAAACTCTTTAATCCACTGCAGCAGCATCTCGGTAACACAACTATTCTTCTGCACATGTACGATCCATTCTTTTGGTGCATGAAAAATTAGTTTTAGAGAAAACACATCAGCTACAACAGAAAAAGTAGGAACTAAAGTCATTTTTTTTCTTCAAATTTGCACTATTCATGCTTTATTTCACACTTTTGACTCCATCTTATTGTCAGTCCATTCAGGAATGAGATCAAAGTACACTAAAATTTCTTCCATGTTAATGATCATATTGTTGGCAAAATCATCTTCACAAATTCGTTAAATGATTGTATTTACTCCAAATCATTTGGGTGATGCTGGGTCATTGATCTTCGTGCACAAAGCACTATAGTCACTTTAAAAATTGTTCTATTGTTTGAATTTATTTTCAAACATCACATGAATACTGGTGAAAAGGAATCAAAGGTAGCTTCCATAACTCGGCCATCTGTGTATATTCCAAAAGAAAAATAAAAGTGAAAAAATAAAATGAAAATCAGTATACTTAAAGAAATAAGTCAGCTGTCAAGTTGGGCTTGCTTTGCAATAAAATAACCTTTTTATTGATATCCTTTAAAAAGCAAAAAAAAACTGCTTAAGATATGATATGTCAGCATCTGAGGTCAACTTGCTTTGTAATGAGAATAACCTTCATTTTTTATATCCTATCAGTAAGTTTAAAAAATGAGTTTGCTGCTTGCTATCAGTAGTTCACCACCAGGGCTTCTATGTGCTTGGCAACTGTAGTTGTAATTATTACAAATGGGCAGTTAGGTTTGTGGGTAAATATAATACACAGCAAATAACTTGCTTTAATGATACATTTGTAACCCATGCTTGTGAGAAGATTTGTCACTTGAACACAAGTGAATGTATTTTAAACTAATGATATTGTCATATAGTAGACTTGGTTATTTTGCACCTAACATTGTGTCATGCATAAGTGGTGGTTGTCTTCAACATATCATTTGATTATTTCCCTCTCATTTGCAAAATTATCTCTTTTTCTTCTGGCTTTCACAAATTCATCAAATGATTTAATTTTCTCCAAACCTTCTGGCTAACGCTGGGTCATTGATGTCCGTACACAAAGCACTATGATGTGTCACTTTAAAATTTGTTTCTGTCACTTCAATTTATTTTCAAAATCTCTGTGAACACCGGTAAAAAGGAACCAAAGTTAGCTGCCATATCTTGGCCGGCTTTGTTTAGGTAAAAAAAAAAAAAGACGACACACTTTAAAGAAAAAATCTTAAGGTCAGCTTCCTTTGCAAGAAAAATATCTTTGTATTGATATTTTTTTTTTTTTAAACTGACTTCAGGCTATCAAATGTTTTTAGTACTGTTGATGTAGATTAAAGCTCTCTGAATTGTTACATTTTGTGGTCACTTACTCTGCCTTTTGCCTATTTTCGTAACTCATACATTTAACCCTTTTCCCAGGATTTTAAATATCCAATGGTATGTCTAGAACAGCAAACAAATTTTAGTCTAGGCCTAGCATTTGCATATCCTAGAACTTTCATTTTTTTCATGATCCCTCTCATAAAACTCCTTAGAGAAATGAGCACAGAGTGCTGTATGTTGATGCTTTGAAATAGACTCTCTTGTAACAAAGTATCCATGTTTTCTTTATCTCTTTATAATTTGGAAAAGAAAAAATTGTCCACAGCCTTTTCTTAATGTGCTACTACACCCATAAACAACTCAAAACGGCATTGTCTTTTTCTCCAGCAATTGCTGATTTGGATGCTGGAGTTGATACTATGATGTCACCTCTTGAAAGCGCAGAAATTTTGTATACAAGGTCACAGAAATTCAGTTCTTGAAGATATGCTTGTATTTAAATATTGGCATTATAGTCACAGATGATACTTCAGAATAAGGTTTTCTTATATAGAGCTATTAATATTCTATATTTCCATTGACTTCTGGTTTCCTTTAGGTCTTGGGACATAGGACCTAGTTGAAAACAGTTTTACCATAAATTTTGGGACAGGAATAAAAAATTATATACTCACACTCACTAAAATTGGTAACCATTTTTACATGACAAATCTCAACCAAAGTCTTTAGCTGGCTTGAGCTTGGGGTGAGAAGGAATGCTATTATTGTTATGTCAAGGTCATTGATTGCAAGAACAATATATGGTTTCTGTGTAATAACAATAATTCTCCACCATATGCTTTACCCAAACTTTGGCATGGCATGCAGTAAGGATAAGGGAGAAATATATTAATTTTGAGCTAGATTGTCACAGTGCAAGTTGACTTTGTGCACACAATTTCAGTTACCTACATCAGTTTTCCTTTATCCTCATTATTGCATTAGGAGCCCTCAATCTTGCATCTCTATATATAAGATTACTAAACATTGGGTAGGTATATAGAATGCTACTTTTGATAATTTTTCACTTTGCCATATACTTATAGTCCTATCTTTTCTACATAGATTTTGCTCTAATGTAAGGGTAAAGAAGTGCAGCCAAATCAGATTTAGGCAGGACCTACAGGGTGAAGCCAAACCCGACATGAACCATTTCAGTCTGGAGAACGAAATCAGCAGTGCAGTCAGAATGGATGCCCCAATTACACGTGGACCTGCATTGAGATGGCAAAGAAAGATGAATGAATCGGGGGCAGATGCCAGTACATCAGGAAACATCCTCAATGTGAGTTGTGGACCTTCTAAAACACCTATGAAAAGTATGAACCGATCTATGACCCAATCCAAAACACCAAGTACTGGAAGTTCAGCAAGCAAGACACCCAAGTCAGGAGGTATATTACACCAGTGCTTCAGCTAATTTCTTACACAGCAGAGGGCAAAATTATATTACATGTCAAGTTTATTTTAACATACAGTTTAGGGGAGTTGTTTGGGAAGTGGAAAGAGAGGCATATTTACATGTGTTAGGCTAATCCATGAATTGAATGGATCTTCCAAGAAAAATAGTCTTGATAAATCACTAGAGTGATATGTATGCAGTAATATTTTGTGGCACTTATAAACCAAAATTATTTAAGACAAGCCACAGACACATGATTCTGTCAGTAAAATAGGAAACTTGGAAAATATCCATACCTCTTATTCAAAATACCACCAGTAGACTAACTTGCATGGTTTTAAATCTGCCACTTTACCAGTTAAATCAATAATTATTAGTTATTTGTTTTGTTATTCTTTAAATTGAGAATTCATTAGAGACAGCTGTTGCAGGCAGAATCACTTGCTTTGGTTAGTTAAAATGAAGAGTCATAACACCAAGTGATGTGGTTTGTAATTTTGCACCCCCATAACCACTTCTATCATAATTATTTTATCCCAGCATTTATTTTGGCATAAAGTAGTACAGGTTTCTACTGACCCATGCCACTCCATTTTTTTTAAATACTGGGACATTAATGTTAGAGTTTAAGATCAGGACAATTGCCTGTCAAAGATTGGAATTCACCACATAGGGTAGCTGCTTACTAGCCAACCTAGCAAACTTAAATGCCACTACATTGGGCCATACTTGATAGGAGATTATTTATTTTCTCAGAAGTTGTGAATATAACATTTGATACGTCTTGAATCTATTGACAGAGGAGATGAAACTAAAGTGTTGATGACATTTCACCTGACACTTGCCATTGACATTGCTAGTCACATGATATAAATGGCACTTAAACTAAATTTGTTTGGTACATTGTGCCCTGGAACAAGCAGTATGTGGTTAACTGGAATTTGGGTTAAGGATGTTTTACAAATGAGTGTGTGAAAAATAGGCTACCTTGAAAACCCCAAATGGCTGATTCCAGCCATGGTTCATCTTTAGATGACAATTTCATTTTGCATATACTGGTTGATGATAGCTATGATAACAATAATGGTGTTAAATACAAGTCTGATGGACATGCTGGATGGAAAAAATAGATGGCATGCTGGTCAATCACCCTTTTAAGCAGATGCAGATGTATGATCCCTATGGGATCATGTGCTACAAAACTGTATTTCCTTAAAACGGTTAAGATTAATAAATCAAAAAAAGGAGTGCTGCATCTTAGTAAATGAAGCAGACATAAATTGCCTAAAATGTTGAATGCAAATCACTGACCAATAACAAGTTGTCTCTGAAATTAATCTTGCTATCTTGTCATGGATGAGGATGTCATATCAATAGATGCTAGTATACTCTACTGGAATACAACCAGTAAATCATTTAGTCTCCACCTACCGCTGACAAACCTGAGAATGGAAAGACTATCATTAATCTGTGTAACAAAATGTTCTGTGTTGAAATCAGTGTATTATGAATGGTATTGATACAAGGCAATGTGTATCATTGCAGCCCAAACCAGTCACATGTTTGGCTGCTCATAACATTTAACAAAGTAAGAGAGAAATTCCAACCCTGCTTCTAGTTTTATTTTGCTGCTCAATTTCAAATTTATTTTGCTTTGTATGTTGTCCAGGATCAGATTTGGAGGCCTGTGTCTGGTGTGTCACACTGAATATGGTACTTTTAATAATGATTGGTAGTTAATGTATGTTTCAGTCCAGGGATGACAGTGGTATGCACTTGGTAGAGGTTGGCCCTGCAGGAGGTATGCATTGCTGGAGTGAACTATCCATTTCAGTTTTCACTCAAAAACTATTTTTCACCCGATAATCAAAACACATAAGCAATGAATTTCATCTTCTTGTTAGTCACCAAATGCAAGTTGATAACATTGCCAGCCAGTCATGCAAGGGAACCATTGGAAGATATATATGAACTGGGCAGAGCTAACTGGTAACTGATATCAGGTCAGGTTGAGGTGCAACTGAATCAGGTTGAAATTTTGTAAGATTATGTTTGAAGCTTAAGATATGGGAAGAGGAAACTATGATATGATTGGACTGCTTTATGTTCACAACCCCTGATCCACATGCCATATCCAGCCTGCAAATGTGTTCTGCCTGGTCCTCAGTGCAAATTTAAACAGCAGAAATCTGGCCAGTGAACAGTAATTATATTAAAGAAATTGGTGTTTGTGGCCCTCGAGTGGTCTTAGAAAATGCAATCTGGCCCATGGCCAAAAAATGGTTGTGCACCCCTGAAATATTAGCATTGGTATGTTTGGACATCAAATTATAATTAGATGGTCAGAACTGTAACATATCATGGCAGCTCGAATAGCCAGTTGTCAAAGTAAGTGTACCAACTTGGCCAATTGAATTTTTTATTGGCAGTTATATTTAAAAAATTCAGAATAATTTATGACTTACTTGGAATCATTTCTGATAAAATAGAAACTTTTGTTTGAATGCACTTTAAATTATAATCAGTTAGACAAAATTTAAATATATGGCTTCTTGTGAAGCCAGTTTTCAGTGTGGGATTGTGTTTTATTGGCAATTAATTTGCTCAATTGGCAAAACATTTAAAACTTCAAACATTTTAATTTGTGGATCATCCAGAAAAAATTTAACAGACGTAACACAAGGTGCATACATCAGAACTTTAAAATCATAATGGTACAAAGACGTATATGTTCTTCTGTCTCAGTCTCAGAAATGACATACCGGTGATGATTTTTCTGACCACGGACTTGAAAGCAACAAAAGCTAGTGTTGGCTCTGAGGAGAAGGAAACTCATTCTCCAAATTTTATTAGAAAATTTAAGGATGAGTGGAAAAGTGAATTGATACTTCTGCAATGTACATCCTTGATATTATAATAAAATAACCTTCATACTTGTATGGGTATATTTTTTTGGCATATAAAATGATTTGTGCAGTTTATAGTAGAATATGTTCAGAAATTGAAAATATAATAAAGTATAAAACAATTCTGTTTCTTATACAAAATATAAATCCAGTAACACATAAAGTGAAACAATTTTACAAAAATGAGATTGTTTGTTTCTTTCAAAATACTGTACACAATTCTAATTATTCAGCATGAGACAAGAAATCTTATCTATCATTTGTTTGATGGCAGGTTACCTCTTACTTATTTCCCTTGTATGCAAAATTTGATTTTTTTTTTAGCCACCCACCCCCTCATCTCAACATCTGCTTAATAAGTTGACACTATTACCTTGGTCACAGGAATACTAAGATAAATGGGTAGTACTTTATTTTGAAAATGGGGACAGTTTTTCACAGTTGGTGAAAAAATATTGAGGCTAGTGATTGTTTTTGGTGACCTTATTAATGCTAGCACCTTTCCTCCAAGACCTTAAATGAGCTTAATTGATAGTATTCCACATTATTGTTTAAATGAGTTATTTACCCAGATTGCCATTTTCTCTATTTAAGGTCGTGTTGAGCAAATTAAGGTTAACACGACCCGTCATGATTTTCTCCTCACTAATAGCTCTTTGTTGTTTATCCCTTTACGTTTATCTGCAGAACGACTGAAAAGATTCTGACTATGATGGAATGAACTCTTTTTTTAAAGCAGTTCTCAAATTTTTTTTAAAAAAAAGATGAAGCGGTTTTGCAACCACTTTATTTCCAGGTAAAAGCAAGACACCAAACAAACCCAAGACCCCAATTGGAGGTGATCGTTTTATCCCAAACAGAAGCACAACTCAGTTTGAGCTGGGGTATTACAAACTAACAACAGAAAACGCGGGTCAACCAGATGAGGAAAACCTAGACCTGATGAGCCCCTCGAAGATGGAGTACCAGAAGATAATGAGTGAGAATCTGCATGGGGATTTGCTCAACAGCAAGATCATTTCCTACAAGAGCAAAGCACCTGGGGCACCTGAGGGTATGGCTTTTAAAGTTTAAAGTTTTCAAGAGAACATTGCCTATATAAGAACTTCTCCGTGAAAGTTTCAATTATTTTTATTGCAGAAACAAATAAAATTCAGTAAGTTGTGCCATTTTTTAAAAAATTTATTTTGCTTGACATTACTTAAGCAAGTCTTGTGTGCAGTATCAGATTTATTCCATTCTTGTCATTGTACAAGTTATACATGGTAGACATATAATGTATTCATAATACTGTCATAATGGTAGTTGTTATGTGGCTTTAGATATTTCTGTTAGGTTTTAAAATGCAGCTCCATTTCAGTGAAAATTACTTTGAATAACTCTGAAGGTGAGATGGAATATAGACACCTTTCTAGTTTAAGTGACTATTTTGCATGGAGGAATATTATTTCTTTTTAATGCATTTGGCAGGCTACCACAATGGTTTAAAGGTGCTATACAGTTCCTGTAAGACCCCCATTATTAATGCAAAGAAGACTGTGCGACACATTCCACAAGTTCCAGAGAGGATCCTGGATGCTCCAGAAGTTCTAGATGATTATTGTAAGATGCACTTTTTATATATTTCTCAGATGATGGGCATGTTATGGCTTTGTTCATTTGTACATCCATTAATATTTGGTTGTCTGGTTGAACTCAACTGTGTAGTAGTAGTAGTAGTATTTTGCAAGATTTTAATGAAACTTGGACCAGAACTTGTTTTGCATATAGTGCCAGGTCCCTGACAGCAAGGTCATGGCTAGGAAATATGTAGTTCTTTGACTTGCATCCTTCTACAGAGTATAACATTTGAACAACTGAAGATATTTTAATGAAGTCACAATGTCATTGTGTGAAATCTTGCTGGAATGTCATGCCACAGGACCAGTAACCTGAAAATATTGCTGGTCCTGTATAATACCAACTCTTCCATCATTTCATCATACAAGAAGACAAAATGTATTCTATTACTTAATGGTAGCTTCAGGTTGACATGAACATCAGCCCTTTGTATGGTTCTTGATATAATGAAACAATGAACATAAAGGAAAACACAAAATGGAATAATTATATCTTGTGTCAAGTTTATTAAATTTTATTAAATTTGGCATCACATGACCATTGTTTACTGACTGGAGAATGAAACTTGTTTAGCTGATCCAGATCCCTACACATCTCATCTAGACATTGGTCATTATAATTTACAGTATATCAAAACTAAACTAGACATTGGTCATTATAATTTACAGTATATCAAAACTAAACTAGACATTGGTCATTATAATTTACAGTATATCAGAACTAAACCAAGCCTTTAAAAATAAGAAGAAAGTGTTATCCAATGTACAGCTGCTGATCAAATTTGGTCTGTGGAAAGTTTAATTATAGCAGTGTGTTGCTTAAACTGGAATTGGATCAGATGCATCAATATCGGCAGATGAACAGTTATAATTCATTTCGTTCAGCATCATTATTCCTGAATGACATCTGTGTCTGTACCTCCATGAATTCACATCAGCATCTTTAAAAATAATGGAGATAAATTTACCTTTTTTTCAAATTTACTCTGCATCATCTAGTTTTAAAACTAATTTAAATTTTTACTTAATGTATGTGTCATAACTTGTCTGAGTAGACCATGGTTGTATCCATGATAAATCTTACAAATATTACCCTTTTTTTTACGGACTTATGAAATACAAGCGAATAATATGGAAAAATGATTGTTGCCGAAAACTCCAATTGGTTCATCCATGTTTAATATGGATCTGGGTTTCATATTAGAATTAGTAAAATTAGTCAAGAAACCAGACTAACTTTACAGCAGCACCCCAGATGCTTTAAACTGCACCTATTTGTTCATGCAAAGCATCTTCATGATGAAACTTGATTACAGATTTTTTTAAAATGGCATCCAGAAAGCGATGCATTTTTTAGATAAAGGTCTCAATGGATAGTTTATCTGGTGAATTTTGATTCGCAGAAAAATGAACATAATTTTACACTGAAGATACAAATAAATACAAACTAATTAGTTTTGTAGAAAGCATGCATGTGAGATTTTAACTGTGGCAATCAGGTTAATTCTTTATACAACTGGTGGCTTTTATACTGAACCAATACTGCCACCAACCCCTCATTTTTACATTCATTTTTGACAGGAAATATCGATTTTGAATATTTTTCAGTGAAAAGGCAGCTAAAAGAATTAGTATGTGACTTATGCATGAATAAAGTTTACTAGTACTATAACAAATCAGCATAATTTTCATCACCCCTCAACTATCTGGATTTTTAGATATTTACCTCTATAGCAGACATACATAAATATGTAAGCCAAGTTGGATGTTCATTTGCAGCCCAAGTTAGGCATTTGAACTCCAATGCTAGTCTATGACACGCAGTCACCAAGCAAGCCAACCCATTTTCAAGCCTAATTCAAAGTAAATCTAAACCACATTACATATTTAGCTTCTGAGTGAATTTATAAATGCTAGGCTTATAATAATTAGGTTCATGCCTTCTACCTTAAAAATTAGGGAGGTGTCAAAAGACAAAACTATCCAGTGAGACTGAAAGGGAAAATAAGCTTCTAAAAAAGTGTTAATATTCAATGCAAAAGAATAAAAAGGAGTATTCAGATTCTTGTGAATAAAAGATGGAAAAGACAGTTATGTTTATTGCATCATGTGCCACTTTAAGTATGCCTTGTGGCAGGAGATATAATTGCAGTCATGTGAAATGAAAAAAGAATTCTAAGAATTGCATCAAGTTGAGAGATAGCAACTAGTCATTGAGTTGCATAGGGTTCAGAACTAAAGTTTGTGCAGCTGTACTAGTGGTAAATAAAGTCTGCATTCTTTACAAACTTTTCTGTTGAATGTAATGTTTATTCTTTGCTGAGTATAACTTTTATTTACGTTTTCCAGCTTTAAAATAGCAGTTATTGATATTATGTTACACCCTACTGAAAACTGGTCAGTCTTATGGAGAAAAATCAAATGCACATGTGGCAGGTCTGCACATGTGGCAGGTAATGGCTCCTAAAAAAATTCCATAATCCAGGGCCAGCATGGCTGATTACAAGTACACAGACCAATCTTTACAAAATATATTGAACAAGCAGAATTGCTCTATTTGTTGATTCAAATCATATTGAAATCATTTGCAGCAAAATGAATTTTGTAACTTTACATTTTGAGAGCAAAAAGAAAGAAAATTCAAGTTAGAGGCTCAGATATCATTTGTGATGCTCAGCTGAGCAAACAAATGTCATGGCAATAGCGTGCATCTTGTTTGAATATTCCAAACGAATTTTCTAACTCCAGTATAGATTCCTATTGTATATAATATTTTTCCTTGGCAGTGTTTGGTTTTGGTGACTTCCATTGTCAATGTGGCATTAGAAATCAGAAGAGGCAAGTGTCGTCAGATGCAGAAGTCTTTATTCGGATTTACAAGCATTTAGTGAATGCCTTTTATTTATCATCTTGCCCAGATTCAGCAGTGTTCATCAGAACCTTGGTTCCTAATATTTCTTATATATAAAACTATATAATTTGTAGATCACAATTTTTTAATGTGCCTAAAATTCCAAATGGCCAGAAGAACTGGCTACTTGTTTTTTGCTCTAGTCCATTGTGAAATTGGCTGGTGGTGGTCTGAATTAAATCTTTTGAACTGCTGAAAATGTTATCTAATTTTAGCTGATTGTTTTGTGATTACATAGTGTCAGATACTATCCCTGCTCCTCTCCCCCTTCCCTGAAAGTTCAAAGCAGGGTGAATTTTAATTTGGTGACTTGTATCTCATCTGAAATATAACTTCTGAACTGCTGAAAATCTGAAAATCTTGTAATGAACTTTTAGCCAGTTATATATCATGATTAGACAGTGTCACAGACCTTCATGACTTCCCTTGCCTCCAGAATAAGGTTGCTGCAAGGGAAGATATAACTCTGACTTGTATACTTGCCTGGAGTATAATTTTTGAGCCACTGAAGATATTATAATTAAACTTTTTTATATATTGTGATTAAACAGTTTATCACATAGTATAACATTGCCTCAAGGCCAGAGTCATTACATGGGAAAATAAAACTTTGATACAGGTCTAGATTTTAACATAAATTCCTTTTTAACCAGAAGGACGAGTAGATTGAGAAATTTACTTGTCCTGCTGTTTTCACTAAATCTACTGGATAAACAATGTCAGCCACATCAAAGTAGGAAATACATTTTAAGTCTAGGACTTCAGATTTTTTAGTGTTTATGGTATAGCAGCCTTTCCTGAATTTTTGTGTTGCTGATAGATTCCATGTACAATTGCCAATTCAGATTTAAAGTTACAACAACTGGCAATGAAACTACATGTTTTGGTGTGTTTTCTGACTACACCAGTTACACCATATAATGTTGTTCTCATCATGAATCCACCTTTCACTTTATTTTGTCCACGTCTGCTGAAGGTTTTATGCTTTTCCCAGTTATAAGCATTATTTCTTTCTTTGATGTCTTTCTCATAGAACTTATACTTTTTTCCACTGGCTTAGCACCTTCTAACAATACCAGTTTTCTTAGTAGTTGCCTTGTTTAGAAAAGCAAGAAATAGAGACTTGTTTTGAAATACATGAAGAATATTACAAACACAAACTGATGACAGCTGAAACTTAACTAGCTATTTGACTATTAAAATTATGAAAAACTACTAGTCTGACAGAAATTTACTAGTGTGTTGGTCACTTGACTAACAATAATTTCAAACCCTGCATGACTTTTATTTATGAATGTGCATGACTTTTAAATAGTATAGATCTGTTAGCCTAGTATAGCTCTACAGTTTCTTATAGTCGTCCTTCCTGCCTTCATGGTAGAGATAATAAAGGGTACTGCAAGTCTCTTTTTAACCACTTTAGATATTTTGATGGAACTTTTCCTATGTCCACACCCAATTATACTGCAGTAAAGTTCAAAGGTCAATGTCATTGGTAAAGACTAAGTCTTAAATAGATGCCAAAATAATGATGATCCACATAACAGTTTTATTCCAGTGACCTTCACTGCTTTGCTGTAAATGTTTCAGAGAAAAGCCATGCAATGTGAACAACATTCCTTGCTTTTGTACCAGCCTTCTCCCTCATGGAGATGAGCTATCTAGGGGCAAGGTAAAGAAAATGTGAAGTTTCAACACCTCGTAAAATTGTGGATACTATTTATGGGGTTTGATCTCCATACATTCATATGCCTTGTTTACATTAGGAATGCAAAATCATGCCTTTAACTTCATCATAAAAGAATAACAGTTTAAATTTCAAATATACTTCTTAAAGACTGATTTGTGTCCCAACCATATATTGATGCCCCATCCTCCGTATCTTATCACTGATACATTCCCCTGTCACGGAGTTTGTTTATCATTCAACAACTTCTGAAGCCCTTGATAAGCTGAAACTAAATTTGGTATGAGGCTTTATATGAAGAACTACATGTAGATCAGGTTTGATTGTCTGACAAAACAGGTTATGGTTCTTGATTGACATAGAATGTTGCCTTTACATATTGAATACAAAATTTCATATTGGTGTAGGCA
Organism: Potamilus streckersoni; assembly: GCA_016746295.1. Taxonomy (NCBI): domain Eukaryota; kingdom Metazoa; phylum Mollusca; class Bivalvia; order Unionida; family Unionidae; genus Potamilus; species Potamilus streckersoni. The sequence goes on along the minus strand of JAEAOA010001572.1, from coordinate 70,507 downwards.
TTCTTGTCATATGGACATATCTCTGGTTTAGTTTGTGTGGAAGCAGAAAATTTACTACAAATTGGCAACATTTTCTAAAATTCATTTTAAACATTTTTCTGCAAGTCGTGGTGAATATGACCATGTTATACCAGAAGTAATAAGCATCTCTCAGTGAAGAAATTCTCAAATGAGGGCAGTTCTATTTTCATAAGCAATTCAGTTTTTTAGAACAAAAAAGTTTATTTTGTTTTAGAAATGTGCATCTACACATAATTAAAGATTTTAGAAGTATGTATAGTTGAGGATGGCTTAATGATGGTGTACATTATTAAAGACTACAGGCTTTAGGACTGATACCAAAAATCCAAATAAAAATGTAAAAGATTGGCACTACCATTAAGTGCTAATGTTTCCTTGACTTTGGTATTTGTATAGTTTTGGATATTGGCTGAATTAATATGATCCAGTTGTACTGGTATGAATCTGTGCATTATGGATTGTGGATTATCCATTTGTCTAAATCTTTGATGTTATAACCAGGAACAATATACATGACATGTGTGATACACCAATAATTAATGGAGTATCATGTGTGTTCCTTGGATATGCAATTTATGAAAGTTTGAATAATAATATATGCCAAGACACTAGTTTTTTTAAATTTGACTGTCCTCTTCATACAATAATTAATAGTAAAAAAATGTTCATTATATTTCAGTGATTTGCACACTGCAATAATCCAAGTTCATCACATATCAGATTTAAAAGAATTAAGAGTTTGCTTGGAGTGATAAATGAGTGACAGTTTTAAAGAGGTTTGTGATTTAGCCTTCTCATTGATCCTATTTTCAGACTTGAATTTATTGGATTGGTCAGCTAATAACCAGCTAGCGGTGTGTCTAGGCGGCAGTGTATACCTGTGGAATGCTTCAACAGGCGATATAACCCAGCTGTTACAGTTGGAAACTAGCGAGGAATATGTTGGTGCGGTGGCCTGGGTGAAGGAGGGAAATTACTTGGCTGTTGGTTGTAGTACTGGCGAAGTGCAGGTAAATACAGATGACAAGTTTAGTAGTTATCAGTACTTATAGAATTCACAGAGTAATCCAAGTCAAATAATTTTCTTCTGTACATGAAAAAGTGTAATGATAATGTTTTGCATCTTGATAATTAGTTAAATTGTTAACTTGCTTTTTTTAAATTTGCCATCAGTTTGCCTTGGAACATTTCTTGCTGTAATTTACATCACCCACCCACCCAATTTTAAAACAGCATAGATTGTTGACTGCCAGTTTCATGTGATCTACATCATATTGTACCATTGACCTTCTGTGTAATAACATAAGATTTTTTTAACATTTTGCAGCTGAAATGTATTTTCATATTCTGTAACCAGTTAAATTTCCATATATGCATTTAATCTTTAAAAAAAATGAGACTTTTGTTGAGGTAAATACACTCAAGTCAAGTATATATTGATGTCACAAATTATATGTTAGGAAAAGGTGTATACACTGAAGTATTGAAACATTTCAAAGTAATTCACAATACTGTTCTGTAGTTCTGTCATATGAAATCATCATTTTTCATTGTGTGATTAAAAGAATCTTACTGGTGCTCATTTCAAATAAAATTTATGAAAATTTAGAATAATTGCAGTCAAATTTTATAGTGTATCAGTTATTTGACTCGTTCCAAAAATTTTGTTTGAAATGTTCCCTCCTGTAAGGTCCTGTTTTTTTTTTTTCAGCTATGGGATATTGCTCAGGAAAAGAGGTTGAGAAACATGACTGGTCATGTGGCTCGGGTTGGATCACTGTCTTGGAATGGTCCTATTCTAAGCAGGTAGGGAAACAATGAAACTTCTTATGGCCATTCCATTAAAGTATGGATTGTACCAAGGGAAAGAACTTTTAACAAATGTATGCCAGGGTGCTCAACATGATTTTGTAGTGTAGTTGAAATGATTATTTGCCTAGATTACTTAGCGGCAAAGATCAGAATTAATTGACTGCAGAAGAGTCTGACTAGCTGAACTCTGCTGATGATCATGTAAAAGTACAACTTCTATTCTCTCGGGTAAAACACCAACTCTTGTCCACGACAGCACTTATTCTGTCAGGTAAAACACCAACTCCTGTCCATGATAGCACTTATTCTGTCAGGTAAAACACCAACTCCTGTCCATGACAGCACTTATTCTGTCAGGTAAAACACCAACTCCTAAGGGATTATGTTCCACCTGTATGTGTTTGTAGCATAACTGGCATCACTGGCCTGTAGCTGTTTGTATTGACTGACCCCCTTTAAAGTCCATCAGATGGCTTATCAGTATATAAATCAACACCCATAATGTTGTACAACTCTTCTTACCCTATTAGGGATAAAGATTTGAAACCATGGGATATAATTGGGGTGGACCTTACTTGCAAAATATTTAGATCCCCATGCTAAATTATGCTAAATACACTTAGTGGAAATGAAAGACAAATGCATATAAGAAATGACTGCGGATTTTGGGATTGGGTTTCCGAGCCATATCAAACTAGACAAATATAATACAGTGGGACAAGCTGACTGGAAAACTTATCTTGTTGTATGGAAATTTGAACATGCCAAATGATATGTATTGAATGTTATCTTGAATTGTATTTATTATTCAAATAAAGTTTTTTTTCTTTTCTTTGTACTGTTACAATGTTTTTTCCATGAAAAATGTATGTTAATCAAAAAGTACATGTAGATGAGAACAAAAGAAGATTTTGAATGATTACTGGAGAATATTACAAATAAATAAAAGAGCAGAATACATTTTAACATGCTTGTTAGAAATGCTTTCCTTTTATGCCAGGATATGCTAATAGACTCACTTTTTTACTAGATTGCAGAGAGCTTGATAAAAAAAATTATTGTTTTTTTATTATTTATATACACATCCTGAATTATTTCCATGAAATATTAGTTTAATGTAAATATATATTGGTCTTGTGTATTCACTTTCTCAATAATAGATAATAGATGTTTTATTGAATTACTTATAAAATCCATGTGGCACATATGTAAAGACAAACACTCTTGCAAGAGAAATATAGGATGTATCATAATAATAAAACTTTCTTTGTCAGGTATTTTTAGAAATTAAATCCTTGCATTTCCAATTATTAGCCACCAGAATTTCTTTGAAAATGTAAATGATGTAGCAAACCTGGTATCCATGAGCATTGTTTATCATCTTTTGTTTATGTAAATAATGGAGACCAATACATATGTGCTGTTTGGAAAATAGTTAATTGGATCAAACAAGTTTTCTCAAATAATTTTCATATGTTGGCTTTTCACTATTGCTTTGCATGTTGCTGATTTTAGTGACTAGAAGATCAAGTCATAAAAATAAATATTCTCAAATCATTCAGTTGTGAGCATAATAAATTGTTACCAAATGTCTAGCTTTGATTTTTGTGCTTGTTTGAGAAGATAATTATATATATGTGTATAATAAAGGAAATTTGATGAAATTCCACAAATTTGATGAATCTGTTTCAAAGAACAATAGCCAGTATGATGGTACAAAATGTGCAAGAAAATTCCAGTTGTCGTGAATTAATGAGGATTCCTAGCTAGATTATGACTTGAAAAATGATCTAACGTTTTTCATAAAGTGTGGAAAATATTTTTTAAAAAATTTTAAAAGTAGAAATGAGACAACAAATCCATTTTCCACATGGACTGACAATTATAGGAAAGACCCTATAAGATCGCACTTCATTTTTTAGTTCAGCAACTTTTTGTATATCACTCTCTTTCCCCCTCATATACACTGTTGTAACTACAATCTGAAGGGAATCGGAGACTTCAATGCTAACATTTTTCATGTGCAATGTACTATTTAATTGGTACTTTACAGTGTTTATTACCTTTGTGCCTCTGGCTAATAATAGCAAAGACATGAATATACCTCCCTGAAAGAATCGTAGTAAGCATATTTTTTCTGATGAAAAAGTACACTCAGGGGCAAGATTTGGGAGACATAGGACAACAAAAATTGATCCAACACACAGGATGCATTACTATGAACTATTTACATAATTTTTTTGATAACTTTATTTATCAGCATATGGTTTTAAGGTGCAAACAATGATAAAATGTTCTTTTAAAATAAAGGTGATTTCAAGGAAATTTCCCATATTTCATTTTAGAAAAAAAAACTAACCCTAATTGAGCAAACGAGCCTATCTTGATTGTCTCCAGTGCAGATATGGCTGAGAGTGAAGATCTCAGTAGGAAGTGGATCTACTATGGAAAGTTGATTTTTCTGGAAGATTAAATTTTTTTTGAAAGCTACATACTTTTTAAATGCATTAATAGGACACTGGACTAATTAAGGCAGTGTGGTATTTCTTCCATCCCACATGTACATATAGAAAGTAAAATTTTAATGAATTTTATTTTTCAATCAGTGGATCACGGAGTGGAAACATTCACCACCATGATGTAAGAATGGTTGAGCATCATGTGGGGACTTTCTCTGGCCACTCACAGGAGGTCTGTGGCCTGAAGTGGTCTCCGGATGGCAGATACTTGGCCAGTGGGGGTAATGACAACCTACTGAACATTTGGGGAGCCAACGTCACAGATACCTCCCCACAGCCAACTTATGTGTTCTCACAGCATCTGGCTGCTGTCAAGGTGAGTACTTTAATTTTAAATTGTACCTGATATCTCAAACAAAGTGAATAATATCTGAAGGATTTTGTTAATTTTGAGTGATACATAAAATTAATACCTACATAAATACCCATCCATGATCGTTTATAACTTGTGGTTCCAATTTTCCTTGTTTCTGTCATTGGATCAGCAGATTCTATCATCAAAACTTTACGAGTTTAGGTAATACCGAATTTTCTTTCACTTGACTCTTCACATGGTGCCAGGATGCCTAACTCCATCTGTATAAGTGAAGAGTTGTCGGCTCTTACTTACTATTATTGATGGGTTCAGATCTCAGAGCAGGTAATAAAGAATGTCACTTTTGTCCCTGTATATTTATGTTGGTAACAGGTGGTTACTTATTAGTGCTTTATCATCAGAAGAGCTGTGCAAGACTTCATGCACTGGTCCTTGAGTACTGGTTACTGTTAGTGAAAGTCCCTTTTTGGTAAAGGGACAGAGATCAGATTGAGACTTATCTTACCAGGCTGCTTGTAAGCCCTGGTTTGGATGGAGTCTGCATACATGTGCCAGACTAGGGAAGGTTACCTAATCAACATTTCCTACTACCTCCTCCTGCCTGTCGACTTTGCGCAGTAGAGGAAGAAGAGATTTGGTCTTTCCGTGAGGCAGTAAATGTTACTGCCTTTATCCCCTAAATTTGTGACCCACACCTTTATGCACGGATGACACAAAAATTCTAAATTCTCCAGTTCTGTTACTCTCCCATATGGCTGTTGCTAGGGCATACTATTCAAGGTTTTGTAAGGATCAGAAGTATGCTATAGATTAAACAATTGGTGTACTGGTATTCAAGGCTTAGTTATATGTTTAGTTTTTGTAGGAAGGGTGGGAGGGGGGCACTGTTGGGATTTTCTTTTTGAGCTTGTGTATTATTTTTATTTCATTTACTTAAAAAAAAAATTTTTCATTTAATAATTTAGATATAATGCCATCTTGTTACTTATTTACATCAAAACAAGAATACTTTTTTGAAAGTACTTGAGAGCCAGGTTTTTGGATGAATTTTCTAATTGGTTGAGTATCAGCAATGACATGAATAAAATAATTTTGAGATGAACTGTCTGTTGGGTACTCTCTCACTCTTTTCTCTCTGTCTGTCTCTCTCTCTCTCTCTCTCTCTCTCTCTCTCTCTCTCTCTCTCTCTCTCGTGAAAGTATGTAAACTTTGTAATCATTGATCAAGGAATAGTTAATGTTGAATTGATAATAACATAAATGTATAATATAAGCTTTCTCCCATTGATTCATACACAAAACTACTCTTATCACTGTGAATTAGAATATTAGATTTTGATTTTTAATTATACGTTGTAGCAACAAAAGATCTGGCTTTTGGGTGTTTATGGTAAAGAAAAAACAAATTTTTATTTTGAGGCAATCAAGATTTTTATATGCTTAAGTAGCAACCCCAGTCAAAATTACAAAGTCAACATATTTGCATTTTAATGGTTGATTCTTATAGAGCTCATTCAGACCTTTTCAGAACAGTTTTAAGTTTTTAAATATGATGAATAGTTAAAAAGTTATGACTATTTAAATACTGTCAAAAACTGGCTTTTCTGTGAATTTCTGCCTTATATAAATGTATGTTTAATTTTTCTGAGTCACGGACCTGACACATTTAATAAAATAAGTATTTCTATCATAACTTTTGATCTAAGCAAGATATCTCCATGAAACTTGGCAGTCTTATAGAATTTTGCCTGTAGAATTCAAATATCTGCAGTAAATTAAACAATGTCCACTTGATTTCAGTATAGGGAAGAATATAAGGTGTTAAAAAAAAAAATTCTTCTACCAGACAATTGAGATACTCGACAAGATATGTGTTAACACTGTTAACACATCATTTAATTCAGAAGAAAACATCATACATTGTAAACAGTTCATCAAATTTTCTATGCTCTGAGAATGTCCACTGACATCCACAATCAGCAAAATTCAGCAAATGTACGATTATTTTTCTTATACAAGTTGAAAATTTCTAACACAATTCCATTTGACTGTCTGAATAATTATACAAGATTTTGATGATATTGTATCAACACTGATGCCTTCATTTTGGCAGTAAGGTCCAGGATAATCTCTTATTTCTGCACTGAAAATGAACAAAAAAAATGTTTTAGGAACAGTTAAAAAAAACTATATTTAAAAAGATATATAGGTCATCCACAGAAGCCTGCAGTTTTATCAATAAAGCACGACAAAATTTCTGACATGAAATTACCTTTACAGTATTATTAAATATTTATTAAATCACCTAAAGGTGATTTCCTGTTGTTAGAAATTTGTTCGTGCTTTTTTGATAAAATAGGAGACTCCTGTGGTTCATCATATAAAATTGCTGAGCAGAACTTTATCATGGTATGAAATGTAGGTCTGTAAAACATATTTTCATTCTCTATTTGCTCTACCTATATTTGCAAGTAATTTGTTTAAATTTCATTTACAGATATGCAATTTTGTTTTTAAATGTTAAAACATCATTTACATACAATTTGACATTAATTTGTATTTAGATAAAAGTTTTGAAGAAGAAAAAAAAACGTAAAATAATTCAAGAGTAAACCTGTTAAATCTACATATACGTCAACATCAGGACGATCACTTATATGATAATAAATACAAAATAATTACTGATACAGAACACTTGAACAGTGTACATATATCACAGCATTTGTATTGTGATCGCTGATTATTCACATTGAAGTTATGTTTATCCTTGTGGATCCAATATGGCAACCTAGCGCATGTGTCTTATAGAGGACAACTTGTAAATTGCGTACTTTCAAAATTAAATGCAGGTACTTAAATATACGTTCTGAAAAACAAATTTGGTATCAAAAGAAAGCTTAGAATGTGTACTTTCTAATAGTATATTGAAAATGTAAATATAATGTTCATAAGTTGAAAAAAATTAGTGAGACTTTAGGAACTATTTTCTCTGCACATTGTTATCATATGCAAATTTTCAAAACACCATTTGAACCGTTATTCATTCGCCATTCATAATTCAAATTCTCATTAATATTCATGAGGATCTAATGACCCTTATTTGCAAAACAAACACACTGGTATCAACTCGCGCGCACAGGAAATGGCAATTAACTGAAAGCAGACAATTTTGTTAACTGATTGATGATTATTACATGGCCATATGTTTAAATAACAACATGTATATATTAATGAATTTTATATGCATTTGTAGATAATTCAAAGGCCTTTTAAATAAAGTTTATTTCATAAAAATGTTGTTATCAATATTTATTTTAATGCAAATTTTGCGCACACAGTATAAGAAAAAGCCGATTTTCACCCAGTTTACCTGTATGGAATAGGCACCGACTGGGGTTGCTAGCTTAAGCATTGTTAAACATGAGCATTACTTGCTTAATGAAAATGAAAACAGTTGTGAACAATAACCAACTGTACTTGATGTAAATGTGTCAAAACAAAATTACATATTTCTACATTCTCTTATTGACTTTTAGGCATGCTGTGTAAAAATGCAGAAATTTAGATGTCTCTTTCAGCAGTCACCTTCATAGGGGCATGTTAGCCATGCTGTCTAATTAGTGGGTATAAGTTCCATGGAGGAGAAAGACATTGGCTGTTTTTAATAGATTTTCTTTACAAAATGTGATCCTAGATAAGGTGGCACTCACCAGTTATTTTGTACTTTTGAGAGAGCGCTGTATTTAAGAAGTTGTTTGCATTTTAAACATTCACAGTGGAGAGAATTTTGGCATACCTATATGCTACTTTTATGTAATGTGGCTGAAATTTATTTGGATATATTGTACTTTTGGAAATTGTAAATGATCTTTGCACACTGCTAACTAAAATAACTGCTTCCTTGTGCTCCAAAATTCAACCTAAATTTGTCTAAAGTACACTATCCTTGGCAGCTATTAAAATAGGGAAAATGAATTTTGCCAAACTAGACAATACCAGCTTCTAAAAGTGCAATGAATGAATTACCAAATACATAAAATGTAAAGAAAGTTATCAGCTTTTTTTTTTTTTTTACAATTTACCTCTGAAGTTCGGGAAAAGAAAATGAGCAAGTAGAGCTAGCACTTTTTTGAAAGGTGCACATTTGGAGTAGGACCAAGCTGTATACTCTCTTACCCATATTACACCCATCAATCATACACCAAAATAAAGAGAATTAAAGGTTTTTTGAACAGTACCTAAGATGTACAAAGTCTTCTTTAAATAGCCAGTATAACTAGTGAGGAAACCCAGGGAAATTCTTTTTCTTTAAAATTCTAACTTTATGCTAAATACGAAACTGTAGAGTGCCACCTAAGAATTAAATACACAGATTGGAGGCTAAAATCTAAATGTTACCCTTTTTATGGAGTATGCAGACATGATTTTTCTCTGTTTTAAAGCAAAATTCCGATTTTCTCCTGACTAATCAGTTTTTTGTTGATATAGTCCATTTTTATATCATCTCAGATCAGGGTTTCTAAAAATGTCCTGTCCTGTCCCAATCCATGAAAACCCTTGTAAAGTATTTGTTTCATATATTAGTTGGCACACAACTTTCATAATGAGTATTCTGAATGGTCAAAAATTTAAATTCATTCAATGAATCTTCATGTAATGGAAGCTGATGGCAATGGAAAGAAGCATGCTTGGTAAACATGGTGTCAAGAGTTGTTGAGAGAGACCATGACACCAAAAGTTTCGAAAAGGTTTTAAAAAAAACGTATGGAAATGGCAATGGCTGGAACAAAATTTGACAGAATTTTAGTTGCTCACTTTATAAGATTGGTGACAAAAAGAAATGCTAAAGAAATTTTTGCAGAAATAGCTCAGTTGGCATATCAACAGGTTGTGTCTAGTGGAGAAAAAGACAAGTGAATGTATGGGATTGCTTGGATATAGATGATGTATTTGGGTGTTAATTTTACAGATTTGTTATGAAAAGAGAGAAGTATAACATATTTGCTGCAAAAATTGACAAATTATTGTTAATTACGATGTGATCACTGACATACATATCAAATAACTTCAGCATCAATAGTATTGGAGAGCATTTTCATTTGACAGTAAATGTTGTGAAATTAATGAGGTAAAGTTGAGCATTTTTAATAAGTTTATTGGTTTTGGTTCATTTTATGATCATAAGTTGCAACAGGAGCAGTTTTTCATGTGTAAAATGCATTTTTGGCAGGGGGGGGGGCTTTGGCCCCTAGATCAGGGATACTGCTTTTAAAGACCCCTTTTTTTGGGTGGGGAGACTCCAAATCCCCTTAAATTTTTTTCAGCTTTTTTGTATGGAAACCAAAATGATGGCTGGGTGTGAAGTATTACCCTTCTGATCATCAGTCCATCTGGTTAATTTTTGTTTAGTTTCTTTGTCACTTTGTTGAAGCATCATTGCCTTGAGCACATTTCAAGGCTTTTTCTTGTTGCAAATAGGATACAGGGATAATTGCACAGTTTTTAAATTGTAATCGATCTATTAAGAATCCATGAGGATGAGTGTGTTTTTCAACTGTTTTGTGTTTTAGGCTCTTGCCTGGTGTCCTTGGCAGCCCAGTGTTCTGGCTAGTGGCGGAGGCACTGCAGACAGACACATACGATTCTGGAATTGTGCCACGGGATCCTGTCTGGACAGCGTTGACACAAAGTCTCAGGTACAAAGCCATCAGTTTCTTTAATGCATTGTGTTATACTGTGTCGAGAAAATCATGAAAGGTGACCGTCAGGTTATGATGAAGATGGATTACAAATACACAAGTAATTTGTTCAGTAAAATAAATAATTCATTTTACTTGTTTTCAGAATTTAAAACGTTTGATATAACCTGTTGTCACAACCCTTTGTTTATTACCTTGTGATAATGCAAAGCAAAGACACATCTGATAGAACATGCACGAGAGTTGTCCAACATGTATATATAATTCCTAAAGTCCAGTACATATTTTTGTTGGTTTTGCCTTTTCTAAATGTGATGTACAAATAAGATGCTTCTGTGTCTTGAGCTTTTGAACTGTGAAAATTTTAGCAAACATCTACCTGGTACCTGTCAATCCTAATTGTCAGTTACAATTCAGATCTAATTAGGATCACTATTATCAGATTGCAGTGATGCTCATGTGAACACTAATATTTTCCATCAGGTTTGTGCAATATTATGGTCCAAGGAATACAAGGAACTAATATCAAGTCATGGATTTGCTTTGAACCAGCTCACTATCTGGAAATACCCAACAATGACCAAAGTTGCAGAGTTAACAGGTTAGTAGCTATGGTACATTTCAAAATATCTGTATTAATGTGAAAACTTGTACATTATTAGGCATGTTCATGTTTTCAGCTCACCTTCCTGTAAAGCCTAGTGAGTTTATGGTATGACTGCACATCCATTGTCAGAGATGGAGATTTTCCAGTTTCATCAGTATACTGGTTTTTAATGCAGACCAATTCCCCTTTATTTCGTAAAATTTCCTGCTGACATTTTTTTTTTTTTTTTTTTTTAATTGGAGCATTTGTTCCTGAATGTAATTCGAGTAGAAAAGAAGGTAACTAAACAATAAGACACAGTGTACTGGAGGTTAATTGTGCAGGTGGGAATTGTTCATTATTTCATTCATTCATTGTTATTTTGAGTAATGTCTCACACTTTTCATGGCTTCTACGGAATTGAAATTTGTTGAAAGAGGAAAATGCATGGATATAACAAACTTTGACCAGTCAGTTTTAAAAAAATCCAGATCTAGAACAAGTTTAATAAGCAAGATCCAAACAAACTAATGAAGCAATACTTGCATTTGAATGCCTTAGCTTATTTCCATTTTTGATGTGACATTTCTGATCCTATTTTAATCAAACTTGAAATATAAAATAATGATCAATAATCAGGAGATCTATGCATGCTAATAAGGTGATTTGATTGACTGAGTCTTACCAGTTTGGAGCTGTGTTTCTGATCCAGTTCTGATCAGATTTAAAGTATGAACTTGTATCATGGATGGATTCACTGACAAGTGAGATCAATGTATATCAGTGATATAATCTTGCATCTGATTGGTTGAGATTGTTTTGACTTGGAAGCCATGTTTGTGATCCAGTTTGGATCAAAGTTGGAATATATGCTTTTATTATATACCCATCAATATAGAACTAATACTTTTTCCAAGGTTGACTTGAAACCTTGGATCGGATGCACATCTGCAGATTGAGATTCCTGTCTGCGATGATATGGCCTCTTGACATTGGAATTAAAAGGTCTATGGGTATGGTTACCAAGACTAAAAAAGAAAAATACTTTCAGCACAATAACATCAGATCTATATCACAAACCTTGAACAGACTGGATAGCTTTCTCTTGCAGTAAAGAAGCAACCTGTTGTTTTTTTTTTAGGTCAAAGGTCAAAGTTTACTGATTGAGTAGACATGGTTTCTGCATTATAAGATCAGTTCTGCAGCACAGACTTAGATTAAACTTTATGGATGGCTTGCACTTAGACTAAGGAAGAAGTCTACTTATGTTGAAGTCAAAGGTAAAGGTCACTGGTTAAAAAATAAAAATATATTCTGCACAACATAATTGTTTCTTAACCAAGTATTTTCATCAAGGTTTGTGGATTACCTACACTTTGGGTATAAAAGAGACCTAATCAGATCTGTGACCATTAGGAAACCATGTTCTGGTGACCTATGTTTAACTTAATTACTAATTTTATCAGCCAATTAAATGAAGTCTTGTATTTTTGTGTTCCTTAGACTGAGCGGCATGGCTGAAGAGATCAGTATGTGCTGAATGATTTCATTAACTGTCAGATTTGTGAAAACTGCATTTCCATTAATTAATTCAGAGGTCACCAGAATATGACCACAAAACAGTTGCTGTCAGGTCTTCATGTAGGACAGTGGATATCTGATTTTAATCAGATGGAGTGGCCAATAGGTCAAGGTCACTAACTGAAGGAAGAAAAATGGTTTTTACTTAACTTCTGTTATAGACAGTGAACCTTTACTAAACTTTGTAGAGGGCTTTGAACTTGAGGTAAGAAAGATCTATCATAAGGTCAGAGTCATTATAACCAAAGTGGGTTTTGCAAAATAGTTTTTCTACAGAGTGTTCCTTGGGCAAACATTGTGGATACACTTGAGCTTGAGAATCAAATCAATATATTTTGTATTTTTAAAGGAATGAGGTTAAGTCTGACAAGGGAATGATGGTTTGGAGTTTTTATGGTAGGTTTAGCTAAAATTTATCTCATTGAGACAAATTGAACAGCAATCCTAAGTCAAGCTGAGCCCTGCAAGTGCCTGTTTAGAGAACTGTTAAACAAGGGCAGGCAAATAAAGGACTATTTGCAGAACTTGTTCAAAATTTGGTTATACACCCTACCAATAGTCCCAGCAATTATTGGATTTCAAGCAAATCTCAATATGTAGCTTTATATTTTTCAACTAGTTTGAATGCCAGTTTTTATAGTCTTAAGAGCTGTTGTTGGATACATGCTTTGTGGGGGTTTTTATGCAGACATTTTGTTAAAGTCCTTGCTGAGCAAATGTTTTGAACGAAATCTTTTGCAATGCATCTACCACATATAATTCTAGTTAAGATTGCCATGAAGGATACAGTGTTTGTCAACTTAATCCCCATTTTAGCATGAAGGGATTTTAATCCTTGCATCCCTGTGGTATTGTGTGCATTTCTCTTTCACCAGATATAGCTTGTATTGTTAATAATAGTAACATACTTTGTGGTTTTACAAAAATTAATATTGCATAGTACATGTCCAGTGGCCTTGTGACTAAAGTTTCATATTTAAAGGGAAACAACTCAAATTTATGTAACTGATTAGACTTACCTATCTTATCATATTGACCAATTTCAACTGTAGTGCCTGATTCCTGAAAAGCAATTCTAAATACATTGTGGTAAAATGGAGCATCAAACAGCAGCAGTAGCAGAAATTGTGATGACCTTCAAGTTTACAAAAAATGTAGCATTGTTATTTCTTTTTTTTAAAAGTATATCAAACTATGTATCTCGGAAAAAGTAATAAAATTTGCAACACACTGATGTTTTATTATCATTTACCAGTATATAGGCTCACAACTGTATTTTGAAATATGACTTGAAAGAAAAAACAAATTAAAAAACTTAACATGATGTTCAGTGACTCTGTTGATGATGAAGGAAATGCTTCAAATAGTATACAAATAAAATAAAGATAAATCTAGACGTTTCTAGCACTGTTGGTTCAAAAGTTATATTTTTACTAAACTTAGACAACAAAACATCTGGAACAATTTGTTTACTTCACATTCTAGAACATATACTTCAGTGTAGTATCTCATGAAAACTTGTCACAAATTAATCCTAGAAATCTTTCAGTAAGATAAAGATAATTAATCCGTTCAACTTTTGTCCAGATTTTGAAGTCTACATCTTTACTATGTAATAACAATAATAATTTAAATCATAGCTGCAACCAATGTGGAAAAATCATCCTGAACCCATTCCGCTTGAAAACCTTCAGTCAGCTTCATTCTCCGAATCACTATCAAAAAGTGCATGAAGCCATGCATCATCTCTTTCATCAACTTTATTCAATTCTAACCCATCATTTAGGATAATATTATCTTCATAATCATCCAAATTGTCAACTTCACTATTGTTCCCTCTCCCCACATCAACATCCATGTTTACATCCTAGTTGTCGTCCATCATTTTATCGAGTGATTTTCAGGCCAACAATTTTTTATTCCAACCACGTTTTTTTAATTTCACTGCCTATGTGTGCTTTAAACATTTCCTGTGTTGTTGAAGTACACAAATATTTGTGATGTATAACGTGTTTATAGAGATGCTACTGTTACATATTGGCTCATTCAAAGTAAAACAAAGAAAAAGTGAAGACAGCAAGCTTTGTAAGTTTTAACAAAAATAATTTTATTTCCCTACAAAACATGGAGAAAAGATAAATATATGAAACAAGACCTACGATTTATGAAAGAGATCCAATTTTGTTATAAAGATATGAAAACACACAAGTCATGTCAACAGTTCTAAATTGACAGTCTGAAGTTCAGTTCTGGTCCATGATGGTGGAAGGCTAATACAAAAATCCCAGAATTTACAGTGAAGCACAGTTTGTATTGTTTCATTCCAATTTAGAAGAATTTCAGAAAATATCTTTGTCCAAACCAGTAGTGTTGTTCTCCAGGGAAAATAATTATTTAGAAAGTAGACGAAGTACAATTGTACAATTATCTTCACTAACAAAAAGATATGTCATTCTATGTAGTCACACGAACAGATTACTTCTTCCAGCACAAGCTATGTAACTCTCAAAGATTATGAAATTGCCTAAAACTACTTTCTTACAGATAACTAAACATGTAAAATATACTGATACATCATTTCATGTACACATGTACAGAGGACACATGTAATTTCGCACTGCATCTGTACATTAGGAAAGCCAGAACAAGAATCAGCCAATCATTTACATAGCTACTTCTGAACATTTACTTGAGACGAATTTACTATCATACAAAACTGGTGCTCACAGGAGTCACATTTACGATTTAAAAAAACACGTTTAAACAAAACATTAGACCTATAACATAATCATAATAATGATAATAATTACATTTAATGATATAAAAATGAACTAAAAATAATGATCCATACAAAATTCATTCCTTAACTCAAATAATTCAACTACAGGGTCATAACACTACACACATGCGTCATTGAGTACGACCATAGTCGTCGTATTCCGAATAAAATGGGAGACTACACCCATAGTCGTATTCCAGGTAAAATGATTTTATAGTAGATATTCCCTTGGACATTGTTCCAGTGGTAGTGCTTCAGAAATGAGTTTAAAAGTCACACCAATACAATGTTAATTCCTTAAATGTTTCAAATTTAGTTTATTCTGTTTTGACATGCAAGTAAAAGTATTTTTAGCAAAATGTTTGCAATAGATAAAAAAAAAGACCTTGAATAGTAGTATCTCAGGAACTATATTCTATCATCTAATCATAGGCAAATTAACACTTCATTCCTCGAGATCATCAGTATTCTGAATATTTTTGATTAATTACAGGTCACTCATCCAGGGTATTACATATGGCCATGTCCCCAGATGGCAGCACTGTAGTGTCTGCGGGAGCTGACGAGACATTACGGCTTTGGAAGTGTTTTGCTTTGGATGAAGAGAAAAAGAAGGCAATGAAGTCAGTCAGCAAGGACAAACATAATCCAATTACACAGAGGTCACTAATTAGGTGATAGTGGCTTAATTCTGTATAAAATTGTTTTGTACATATGATTTGTACATTGATCATGTTTGAAAGTTAAATTATGCCCCATATGCATATGAATCATAAGTAAGATTTAGTACCAAGTTACAAGTTGCACAAATTTCACTTGGTTTAAAACCTCAGATATCTTTGACATTTGCCTCATTTGTTATTATAACTGTTAAAGCAGAACTGTTGAGAGAGAGTATGTTTGTTTTCATTATTCTTATTGATACAAGTATTGTAAACCTGCCTTTCACAGCTTCACAAAGTATTTCACATCAGTTTTAATTTAGTGGTGGTGGATCTTTCAAATTTTTGTCTTATTGCTTAAAAATATTTATTTGTATGCTTGTGATCTTTCATTAAAATCCTTCGTGAATTTTAGGTGAACATTGTTAATCTGAATGGTTAGTATACATGTACTAGTGACATCATGGAACTAGGTTTAATCCATTACTATACAACTACTTCAACATGCTGATGGTTTGTAGGATAGCTTTGTCCATGCAATTTATAACACTTTTTCACCAATGGCCAGCCAAGTTGCTGTTTCAGCAGATTTGAGAATGAATCTGTATAGCTTTTGCAGGGTTCAGTCAACATGACATGATCATTGCCTTGTTCTACAGAAATATGGGTGTGTTATAACTGTTCATTAACATCTAGTTCCTTGCCCCAATTAATCCCGAGTCTTTACAAAATAAAATGAGGTTAAAAGGAAATTATTGTAATTACAGGAATATGTCAGACTTAAAGAACTGTGTTCTCGAGATATATCAGTATTGGTATAGTCATTGACTAAGTGATACATTGTTTTAATGCAGAGTTGTACTGCTGTTTTATGAAGCTATTTTTTTATATCACAGTACTTGAATGAAGGCAAGTGATTTCCAATAGTGAAAAATAGAAACTGAAGTTGGAATTTGGTTGTGCCAAAAGTTGTTTTTGGTTATGTGGTTGTTGAACATAGTGCATGTCTTTTTAATTGAAAATGCTAAACCTGCTGTAAAGGTCAGTATGTATATTTTTAGCACACAGATATCAAATAATGCTTAAAGTTGTTTTCCTTTTCTGCAAGAATATATTTTTATATTTTTGAAATACATTATGCTTTTATTTGTACTGTGTATTGTGTACATTTTTTGTTTGATGTAAAGTAGATGCTTTGATGAAATGGATGGGAATTTTGAATGGAACTTTGGTGCTGAGATCTTACTCCCAAAACAAAGCAAAATAAAATCATGGAATTTGACATTTTATATGTAGCTGCATTCTTAGTTGTAATAGATTTAATCTTGCAAATCTGTTGCATTTTATGTTTCTTAATTCTTTCATTAAAGAGTTCAATGAGTAGTGCAAAAAGTGAATTTTGACTGCATTTTAGGGGTTATATCTATTTAATCTCTGTTGTGCATGATTTTTATTAAGAGAGCTTAGCAATATTGAGACTAGGCAGGACAACTTTAGTATCCATCATTGAAGGTTTTTAATGTTATTGTATGGCTTTACTTTTATTATCAGGACAGATTTGTATATGACTTTGTGCAATACCTTCAGTCTTCATTATTAAAGTTATTCTTGTAGTCAGTAATTTGTCTTATTTTGACCCCTTTACTTGCTTGTAATCACTATTCATCAGGCAGAACATATTGGGATGTTTTACATGCACCTGTCAGTTACCATTCTTATTTCTGTACAATACCAAGTTGTCCTCATCTGTATTTATCAATTTTGTGGATGACCTACATGCAAGGTAGGGAAGAACCCTTTCTATTATGGGGTTAAAGGTCAAAATCAGTGAGACTTGACAAAAAGCAGTATCTGCACAATTCAGCTATCAAATATTATGTATGGCTTGCACTGAGGCAAGGATGAATAAGGTGATGTGGTTTGTAAAGTCCCACACCTTGCCAACTGCATGTTTAGCATGAAAGACATACATGCCAACCATTAGGCATAAATGTATTTGGATTACACTTTTTTTTGGTATATCCCCTCCCCTCAAAAAAAAAATAAGGATGTGTTGCTAAGTATTTTCACCAATACCACTGCTGAATAGTGGCATTGCTTGAATACTGAGCAACACATCCTCATACAGTATCAAAACCAAAATTGATTCTAGAAAGAGTTTTAACAAGATGTGCTGATACAGGATCATAGCATCTAAGCAGCTGAGGACATTTGTAACAAGGTTTCCAACTGCATTGTCTAGGTAAGAAGGAAATTGCTCCTAAGGTTTATGATGAAAAGTGGAGACTCATTAGTGATTGGTACTTATGAATTGCACTGATCCTAGTTGTTGACCTTTGAGTTAGAGGAAATATAATGTTCAGTGTCCAACATAGGGAAGCCAGATCTAATACACTGAAATTATCTATAGGTTCTGCCATTGGGACAGACCCAAAGCTTCCTGATCTTATTGTGTATTTTCAGCTTCAGAGACCAGTATCTCTCACTTGTACCTAGCTGGAATTTTTCTTGTGTTCATGAGGTATGGTCAGAACTCTCTTATGAACTCTGAATAAAGCTTACTTCAAGAACCTCACCCTTACAACTAAATGGAGCAAGCTTCATGCCTCATCTCTGGAAAGGGGTTGTTAAGTTGTAATTATGATTGATTTTCTCTACTTTCTAAATGTGTGTTTCTTGGCAAGAATCGGCTACCTTCAGTAGCTCCACTTCGTAATTCGATACCCTCAGTTGTGATGGTCAAGATTGGCTCCATTTTTCAGTTAGTGTCTGAAGTGGAGTTTTTTCTTTTCCTTCTTGGAAACGACCTGTGGTGATGAATCTTCTGACCCTGAGACTCCAAAGATTTTGCATCACTATATAAACATAAAAGCCACAATTACATTATTCCGATATACAAAAAAGGAGTGTAGCTTGTGAAAGGAATGATACTTTTCTGATTATTGAATCCATTGATAAATTTACTAGTACCAGAATTTCTCTTCAGCTCTGAGAAGAGTTGATCTCTGAAATTTGTTAGTAAATGTAAGCACGAGTCGAAAAGTGAACTGACAATTGTGTGATGTACATCACTGATATATGAACAATCTATAACCTTCATATCTGTATGGGTATATTTTTTGCATATAAAATGATTGGAGCAGAATATGTTCAAAAGTTGAAAATATAATAAAGTATAAAATAATCCAAAATGTTTCATATGCAAAGTATACACCTAGAAACACATTTAAAAAATGTGTATATATCTTACAAAATACTGTACACGTATTTCTCATTGCTCAGCACAAAACAAGAAAGCTTAAACATTGTTTCCACCAATAGTGAGGAATCACTACCATGGACACATGACTCCAAAATAACTCTCGAGATTTTAGTTTTAACTTAAAATTTTCATTTTGACTGAGATTTTGGGGTCAAGGGTTAACTGACTTTTCAGTTTGGAAATATATTGAGAACCTTGAATTGGCTGCAATGACATCATATCTGGGCAGAGAAACCATAGTAGACAAAGAGGGGCCCAGCAAGGGGCTAGAGAAAGATGCATTAAGTATTACTTAAACTACACTTAAACAATTGAATTATATTTTCCCCTGCACACATGCAGAATGGTGAAATTTGGACTCTCTTTAGCTCATTGGAACCATGCTTTCTGTGTTCTGGCAAAAGTTTTACTCCCAATCTCTATTTATACTTCCTCTTGCAAAGGTTCATCTGTCCATGTGCAGTCTTGACTGGTCTTCTTTACATCGAAGGCCAAAAATACTAGTCTAGATATAAACTACATTTCTGAAATGGTAAATTTTGGAGGTAAAAAAAATATGGTGTAAAAAATTATATTTTTCTAATGAAATTTTTAATGCAAGTAGAAAGTCTACATTATTTGTATAATTGCAGTTTTACATCTTCCTCTTTTTCTGTAATAACACACACTCTGTTGTATCATAAATGATGACATTACAAAGTTTGCAATTTGGGGAAAATGTTATCATGAGTAAACATGGCACATGGGGTTAGCAAGTTAAAAATCTTTTTTAAAAAAATGTCTTTTCATTTGCAACTCTGCATTAGTTTTGTTCAAAATGAAATACTGTCTTAAGTGATTAACTTTCTGTTGATTTACAGCAATGGTTGCAATGTTTACAAAAATGCCAACTTGTAAACAGCATACAGTAATGAGATGACATTAAATCAAACTGATTTCATAATTCACCCTTCCACAAATATGCATATTAGATTTACAGCTCAAAGCTATTATATGCAAGCTACCAGTAATGACTGTATATGCTACACCTCACTGAACTTGGTATTGTTTGTTGTTAACTATATCTATATCCTTTGGATCATTGTAATATTGTTCTGTACTAGTGCATACTAAACTCCCTCTGTAACTCACATCTGGATATAGCTTGCAAATACAGTTAGTGTTGGATTCCAGTTAATATTTTAGTAGAAAATATGCACCCAAAAAGGCCTGTATTTGTTGAATGTACAGAAATTGAGATCAAAATATTTAAATAAAAACTATGTCACTCATTTTATCATCAGAAATGATGGTTCTTATCTGGAAATTTTAATCTACATCATGAACTTAACCAGGTAGATATGTGTTCAGAATCAGGGAAATTGGGTCCAAATATAGTAATGACTATTTTTCTCGTAAGTTTAAGCATGAAAGTGCAGATCTTACCACAACTAAGTAAAATAACTATAATGAATAATAGCTACTTAACTTTATTAATTTTGTTGTATGGCTGCTGTTCACAAACTCTAGAGGACAGAATTTTTCTTTCCAACCATTACATTTGCATTGTCACTACTAAACCATACTAGGTTCTGTCTGTTTATTAAGACTTCTTGAACACAGTTTAAAAGGTTTTCATTAGTTCCAATACTGCAAATGGGCATAGCCAGAAATTTGGTTGTCACTCTATGACTGTCACTTTCAAACACCCTTACAAGAATTGCTACACGTTCCATCACCACTGTCATTAAACTCATCCATTATCACTGAGAAAGCGTTTTCCTTGCATAGTAAAGTTACTTAATTGTCACATCACTGAGAAAGGGTTTTCCTTGCATAGTAAAGTTACTTGATTGTCATACATTGGACCTTAGATCTTTTGCAGTGAAATTTCTGAGTAATTTGCGAGTCATAAAATATAACTTTACACAACTCACTAAAATGATCAGCAACCAAGAATAGTAAATTATGCTTTAACACAAAGTTAGCAAACAGAACCTCTGCTTTAATGACAGTCTACTGATGTTGGTGCAAACATTTGCATTACTTGGGGCACATTATGTGACAATTTCTCATTTGCAATGTGCTGCATACTTTTCAAGTGTCTTGTGTGATCATATTTTTCCCCCACTAGAAATGTTCAAATGTGTTTTTGCAAGCTGTGCAGTATGCAAAACTTTATCCCTTTTCGGTATGCTTCACACATTTAAATTTGTCTATCCAAGCACTGTTGAAGTTGCAGACATACTTCTTTTTTTCCAAAGGCATAATTTCCATCCAGTCTGTTAGCAGACGTTTGGACATGGCACCAGAATTTTTTAAATAACCCAGGAAGTAGTTGTATGAATATGCATCAATAATATTCAATATTTATGTGTTTGGTGATTTGCCTCCGGCGGAGTGCACTACAAATATTCTGTACAACAGCAAAGGCCAATGATATTCCAATTGTTATATGCATCCTTTCACTGCCATATTGCTCCATATGAACAAAAGTTATTCAGAATATAATTTGCAATGGGGACAAATTACACCTGAGGTTTATTTCTCAAATTTTTTTGCTGGAAATACCTATGCTTGGCAGGTTTATTTTTTTTTTTTTCCGGGAGATCTTTTCAGCAATTTGGAAGATCAAACAATGGGGTTGAAAATCAAAAGACTCCTGGACAAATCTGAGATTTGGCATGTATGGTTTTTGTTACACTCAATTAAAATTGGAATGCTTTGTATTATCACATTAACTACATCTTTATCATTTCTATTCAAGAGGGTGGAATAAAAGATAAGTTAAAAGGCATGCAAATCCTACCTTTGCATGAGCTAACAGTCATGTGTCAGGTCAACAAATTTCAGTTGATTAATTGAACAGATATAAATATTATTATGTAATATAACTTAAAATTCT
Source organism: Potamilus streckersoni (assembly GCA_016746295.1). Lineage (NCBI taxonomy): Eukaryota > Metazoa > Mollusca > Bivalvia > Unionida > Unionidae > Potamilus > Potamilus streckersoni. Next base: position 48,387 of record JAEAOA010001572.1, on the reverse strand, counting down.
TGAATTGGCACTCTGAGATTTTCTGAAGGCGGAGAAGTTCCACTTTTACTTTCAATGCAATCACATCATAAATATTTTACTAATAGAACAATAAAACAATAAAGCTTGATATTGACAGTTGTTTCATGAAATCCATAGTCCATAGTTTTTAAGAAAAAAAGAATATTGCTGTCAAGAACAAAAAGCAGTAATATAATACTCAATATTTTCATGATGCTTGTTGAAAATGCTTGGATTAACATTGTTAATGATCTTTCAGCAGTTGTCTTGGAAATAAATGTATTTTAGACAATAAGCAAACTTCATTAGTGGGTTTGTAATGTTTTTTAATGTGGTACAACCAATCCTTGTCAACTATGGCTTTTTTGTAGTAAGCCAAAATCAATAAAAGTCCTCCATGTGAGGAAACTAATTGCCAGAATGCCTTATTAAAAAGTCCTCTTATTAAAGATAAGTGGAAAATTTCATTTAAATCTAAACTAATTACTGATGCATTACTCACAGTCATGTTCATTAACACAGTTACTGATTTTGTAAACCATTCAACAAAACAAAACCATTTACATATTTTAGCCTTATTTACAACTTGTTGAAGGTAGAAAACTTAATTGTGAAAAGTTGCTTCAGATCTTTTTTGGCTATTTTGAAGTATAAAGGCAAAGCAAATATATGCTGCATCAAGTGAAAGTCACTAAACTACTCACAGTCAAAGAAATTACACTTCTTTTTACATAAACTGACTTCAACAATTGGGCAAAGTGTTGTATTTCATATCTTTGATGTGTTTATTTTGAATCTTTGGTGTACAACATGGCTCCTACAGATCACTTTGTGCAGAAGTGAAACAAAGACATTTTCCAAGATGTCAGGCATTCTTGCTATGGGCCCAAATAAAAAAACCACCATCAATGTAAGTTGTCAACAATATTTTCTGCTCCCTCTCTCATGAAACAAATTTCAGATTATTTTCCATTTCTCTGTCAGCTCAGTCTCTTCCTTGATAAGTTTCATAAAATTTTCATCTTTTTCAAGTTCTAATGAACAACATTCCCAAGAATGCATCATAACATGCAAAAAGAGTTCATTCCCAATTACAAAAAGAATTTTCTTCTGCTTGTCTCCATTTCATGGCGCTGAAAGAAAAAGAGGGAAAAATATTAGTTCCTATGATATTTTTCCAAGGTATTGAAAAAAAAATGAAATTATCTCCAGAAAAATGTGCTGTCCAATTCCAGGAAAGTACAATATCCAACACTGAAATGGTTTCATTTTCTTAAACAACTTACAACATATGTGCACTATCACTGCAGAAGAAAAGGGAGCTATGGGCCTAAGGCCATACAAGGCAGCTGACTGGTGCTAGAATGAGTAGGTATTGAACCCATAACCCTTGGATTGCGAGTCCTGCTTTTCCAACTGATCTACCATAGCAACACCAGGGATTATAAGTGAAATTAATCATGATTCAATTTATTTCATTGGAGAAAAACACATCTGCATAGTAACTGCTTAACATAATTCCTGTATTCATTCACTGGTTTACTTGTTCTGTAATGAGTAAAGTTCTTATTATATATGTATCATTCCAGTTAATAAATGTCATGATGAAAAAAGTTTTTCACCTTTTTTTAAAACTATTCCAGAAATGAACTAGGTGTATAGGTCATTTCCTTGCTAGGCAAATTAATAAATTATGCAAACTGCAATGAGGATCAATGAACATCCACTTCATAATAGATAAAATGCCAACAGGTACAAAGTGACTTTGCATAATGTAGTATTGGTACCAATTAGTCAGGGGTTAGTGCTTCAGTGGTTAACATGCCTGACCTATGATTGAAAGAGTGTGGGTTAGAATCCTACCTTAAGACCATGCTGGGTCAGCTACCATGTATGTCCTTGGGCAAGGCAACTTCAACTACCTTGGCACTAAAAAACCTTGTGTAGCTGTGCCATAAATCATGAAACTGACCAACTGACCATATTCAACATCATATCCATACAAAGTTTAAATAGCACACTTTTGGCCAAAACTTTGTTGAACAAGTATTAAAGCTTTGTGAGTTAACCTTTACAGCTTTAAATGACTTCAATTATAGCTAAAGACAATGCATATTAATTATCTTCGGGAAGAATTTTTATCAGGTTTTAGAAAAGTAGGTAAATATTGCATGATTTAAAGTTCTGGAGAGAGTTTATACTGTGCTGTGTTCTTACAACATAGGCTTGTTTAGTGAAATGGTCAACTGTTAAGTTATGTAAGCCAGATGAGCAATATCAAGCCACTTGGGCCTCTTGTTCCACTAAAGGTATTGAAATACTTAAATCCATCTTTTACATGCAGTAAAAGAATAAACTATCCAAACCTAGATAAAACAGAATAATTATTCTAATGCAAATAAGCATTTACCCCTAAAGTGCTGCCAAGCAAAGCCAATTCCAATTTTGAATATTTTTGATTATTTTAAACATTCTGACACAAGTTTTGATTACCATGGCTGTAGTGAACTCAGTGATGTTTAATATGACAAAAATAGGTGTAGGTATGAAATCTTATATTAATATGTGGATGATAGTTTACATATGCAATGCCAATGTTTGGAAAAGCAAGGGACATAACTTTTTAGATGACCAAAGGGAGACCATTTGACTGATCATTTATTTTAGTAATAAGGGGAAAAAAAAAACAATTACTTGTACATTACCTTGTGAACCCATTCATATTCTCCAAACTTGGAATCAAAAGAACCTTTCTGCAGGGTTCGTAGCTTGAGTGTAAACCGTGGCCCAAGTTCCTGTAGTCCCACTTTTTTTGCATTTCTAAAGACATACCTGAAATGAAAATATGTACTCTTTAAACAATTATCACATTCACTTCTAAAGTAATCAATATTTTTTGTTTACATTAACATACTTACACAAGCACATGCTATGAAGCATACTGGAACATTATTAATTTAAATTGGTTACATTAAAAACATTAATTTTGTATTAAAACTATCATTTTTGTTTTTGTGATCAATGATTATTTCTTAAAACTAAAAAAAAAAGCTAGGATTGTTGAAATTAGCAAAAATCATGCATCATATTTAAAAGCTTTATTGTCATGTCTATATTAAATCATTTGAACATTCTCTCCATTTTTTAAAAAGGAACATTGGAATTACTCCCCCAAATATTCAGTTTTGAAACAGAACCCAAGTCCACTGCATTTATATTATGCTATGTAGTACAGTTAAATATGATCTCATCACATAAAGCAAGAACACAATTTTGGCAAAATCTGTTTTCTAATGATAATTATGTGTATATGTGATTTGGATTTGTAATGTAGCTGTGACAATTTTTCATTCATATCATTATGAAGTCTGCGGTGAGGCAGTTTATAGTGATGTCTTGCACTAGGACATCATGATGTATACATGGAGCATCATGTCCCATCCAATCACATTATCCTGACACTAGGCCAACCAGTCCTAACACCAGACCTGTTTACCCATAAATTTTCCTGTCAGTTTTTTAAGCATTGCCTGTCAGTATTTTCAGACCGCAGTCAGTATTTTCAGCACACAAATAGTAGATGCTATCAAATATACTATAATTATCATTATGTAGTATTACACGACATAATGACTATACAATATTGTGTAAATAACTCTTAGTTTGCAAAGACGCTGGTATTCAGTTCTTTGTTTTAAGGCACAAATATGCAGAAATTGAACACCACTGACTTAAACATCCTGTTCATATTATAGTGATAAATACCACAAAAAAATACCACAACATAACCAAATTTATTGTTTTTTACCTCCGTTACTTTCTCTAGAAATTCTGTTTTCTCAGCTTCACACATATCATACATTTTAATTAAAGCCAATTCTCTATTTTACATGGTTAAGGACGACTTGATATAAAACATTATGACAGACATTGTTACCACCCATCCACTTAGAAAATAATAAGTTTATCTAGATAGGTGAAGGCAATCTTATTTATCTGATAAAATCTAGTATCATCTTTGTCAATATTTACTAGAATGGAAATAAGGTAAATAAATTTTTTTTCATTGCTTCCGTTAACTTGTCAGCTGTACACAATGACAAATTCATATTTGTGATCAACTCACATAGAATCGCCTCAGCACGTGTTATTTGTTTTTTAAGTATGTTTTGATCACTGACTTCCTTTACTTTCATCATTGACAAAATGTTTCTATTTCCATTCACTAATGATTTCAATTTTGTATGATTTTCCGATTCCACATGCCGTGAACAGTCATTCCTTCCACCATGTGCACAGGAAAAGTCTAAGTTGCAAACAGTGCAATGCACAAAATGTTCTCCTTTTGACGATGGTTTAAAGCATAGCCACAGAGTAGAATAAACTGGTAGAAAATGCTGCTTTCTGTGTTAGACTTTCCATTTTCATCATCAGTTTTGTGCTGAAACTTTCTTGTCGGCGGCATTTTCCTTTGTTTAAACAACCAGATGTTGAGAATGTCAAAATAAGTAATGTGGCACAAAATGCGGATGCGGATGTGGACCGAAGAGACGATACAACGCAACGAAACGGAAAAAAAAAACAGCTTAAAAAATTAATTTTAAAAAGTAATAAATAAATGCAACCTCAAATCGTATTTTCAGTTCAATGACCGTATGACCGTACGGATGGGCTTTATTCCGTACAAATACGGTCAAATACGGTCGGGTAAACAGGTCTGTAACACTAACCTTGTAATGCTGAGAGCCTAGTGAAGCAGCTGTTAGTACCATTTTTATATGTCTTTGGCATGACTTTGCTGAGGTTTGTACCTGTGACCTCCTTCATCTGAGGCAAATGCTGTAACCTCTAGGCCACCAGAGTGGTCCTTATGAAAACTGTATACAGGCTAAATATGTTAAAAATAAACCATTACATAATACTGTAATGTAGTGTAGTGTTAGTTCAAAGATGACTACTGTTTTCTGATTATATATTAATATTCTTGGCTATCTGCAAGAAAATAAAGAAAACTGAAATGATATTGATTTGAAGTCTCTACAAATGATTGGAAAAGTTCAAGGTAGCTTCTGATACTAGGTTGAATGAACAAACAAACAAAAAGGAAACATTCATGCTTTCACATCATAAAGTATTAGCATATATTTTCTGTTTATGTACATCAGGAGTAACAAAGTGTATTGATTCTTGGTTTGAATATTTCTGAAATCAAATGCACTGACAAATGTTGTTCCTACATGTTCATAAGCACTGTTTATTACATAAATAATACGTTATAACAAATGTGAAAGCCCTAAAGCCTAAAAGAAACATAACTTTGCTTCCATTTTCCAGACTGACCCTATTTCTAGCCCGCTGATCCTAACAAATATCACTGACATAAAAAAAATAAATTTGGAGGGCATAATTCAGAAAATCAGCATAAAGTAATAGACTTCAATTAAAACTGCACTGAAAAGGAAAAACTGGTTTTCAAGCTTGTTATCCCAATATTTAACTTGTTTATTCTGAGCCATTGTGCCAATTTTCAAAATATTTTGCTAAATCAAATAATCAAAGCAGAAACTGAAATGTTATACTGGGCTACACTATCCTGGACTATATTCAGATACACAGAGATGAATTTAAAAAACTCAATTTCTCTTCCTGTGATGTACCAATATATCTCATTAGCATTAGGCTAAAGAGTACATGTTTCTTCAAGTTCATAATTTCAATAATTTTGTCTGTACAAAAGTTTTGCACAAGTATATCATGTTGGATATTAATTAAAAAAATTTTAATGCATACAAGATTCTATATTTGTGAGTAGCAAATTGGTTTATTTTGGTATTTCATAAAGAATCAGGGGAGAATGGTCCCCCTCTTCTCAATTAAGGCATGCATAATCTCAGCAACTGATAAAAATTAGAAATTGAAAATAAAGTACTTTATTTACAATTAAAAATATACAACTATTTACAGAAACGTTTTAATTTTTTATTTCCTTTATTAGTCAGTGTAAACCATGTCTGACAGCTGACTGATCATAAAAAGTAATTTTCTTCTGACATGGTTAATTTGTGATATAATAAATTCTTAACAGCATGAATGATGCATTGAAAATTAAATTACAACAAAAAAGGTGGCCAGAAGTTGTTTATTATTAATTAACTGCTGTTATAAAATACACCACACCTGAAATTTTACAACTAAAAATGTAGTGGAATCATTTGTATTTGCAATATTAGTATACACAAATGTTCACCTTCACACAAACACACACATGATTACTTGATGAATTCAATACAAATGACAACCACACCTCAGAAATAATCAAAAGTACTGGTCATACAAGTACCACAGACATTAGCATTCAATGTTGTTGTTGTTGGTCTTAACGCCATTTTTCAGCACACGATAGGCTATTCATGGCGGCCAGTATTAACGGTGGAGGAAGAAACCGAAAAATCACCGGAAAGAACCACCGACCCACGAGAATCTACTGGCAAGCTTTTTCACATATCCGCATTCGCCGAATCCTAGACTCGAACCCACGCAGACAGAGGTGAGATGGCAGTGATCCGTAATGGATAGTGCTTTAGACCACTCGGCCACTCGGGGCCCCAACATTCAATGAAAAAAATGAAGATTTTCTGTGAATAAAGAAGCCAATTTCTCCTAAACTTGTAAACCTACTGTGCTCATGCTTTAAAGATGCAATAAACAAAAAGAAAACAATGAAACAAGCACATATATTTAGCCCACATTTTCCCTTTAAAACAACTGTCATCATAACACTCATCCTCAAATTCAAAATATATACACCACAACTACCACCATCATCGTCATCTGCTTCCTCTTTCATCTAATCAGCACAACAAACACCAAAATTAAGTATTTAAACTTTTTAAAATTTACAAAAGATTATGCAATATCATACAACTGTAATTACACAATTCAATATGACATTAAAACTGTAATTACACAATTCAATCAATATGACATTAAAACTGTAATTACACAATTCAATATGACATTAAAACTGTAATTACACAATTCAATTTGACATTAAAACTGTAATTACACAATTCAATATGACATTAAAACTAAAATTACTCAATTCAATATGACATTAAAACTGTAATTACACAATTCAAGATGACATTAAAACTGTAATTACACAATTCAATATGACATTAAAACTGTAATTACACAATTCAATATGACATTAAAACTGCAATTACAAGAGAATAAGCAATATGATAATGAAAATACAACTGTACCGGACTGAGCTTACCTATGGTGTCTGAAAAATATGAAGTCTCTCTGATTGTGGAAAGTGACGACTCGCCTGCCATGGAACTCAGGATCATGAGGAAACAGGCACGCCAACATTCTACCTACACTGTGCCCCAGTCGAGTGTTAAAGTTGTTCAGGATGATCTCGGGCTGGTGACCTGTCAGCTCTCCAGCCCTCTGCACATGGAAGCCAAAAGAAATGAATAACTTAAATTTTCATATTTATGACACATCAAAAGATCTAATGAATAATTGTTTAAAAAACAGTAGGAAAGTCATACTTTCCCAAGTTCCACACAGGCCAGAATGACCAGTAACTTGAACAAGTTCATAGTCATCCTGATCATTTACTGGTCATCCAACGATTTCCTTTTATAAGCTTATAAACATACCTGCCAGATCACAAAGTATCATGTGTTAAACATGGTTTTTTATTCTAAAACTCCAGACATGGTTGTGTTTTTGAAAACATGGTTATAAGCAACAACTAAGCTTTCTTTCGCAAAGTCAAAAGAATTGATACCATACAAAATTAATGAATTTAGAGCAGACAGAAATAGAGGTATGATGAAAAGAATAATTCCTGATTTGAGCAACTTCTGCAATGAATAACCACTGGATATTTAAGGCCACATGGAGTTTTCATTATTTAAAAATGCATGAATTTGACCAACAGCCATAACTTTGACCAGGAGCCATGACTTCTGGCAAACTGCATTTTGACTAGTATGAACAGATACAAACACCAATGACCTTTATTCAATCCTTTATAACCACAACTGCTGACTTAAGTCTGTATGTGTTCCAAACCAAGGTTTATAAAAGTAGAGGGAAAAGGCTGAGTCTGATTAAGGGTTTTGCAAGATTTATCAGGTAAAGCTGTATGCCAAAGACCATAAACTTAATTCAATGTAGTGCAATATTTGCCAATATTCTATTATAATTAACCAGCCATCATTAATAGGATTAACAATCATGGACACACAAAAATTAAATCAGTTCAAAGGTTGGTATTGTTGATCTGTTCTGGAAACCCCACACAATAAAGATGTCATAATATCTTCACACTAAAGTGCAGTAAGGTACTGCCTGCCTTAAATCATTTGGAGTCACAATACCATGGGCAAAAGAGGTCTTTGTCTTTTCTCGTATTAATCTACATGCTTTGTACTGAATTAGTTAATTATATAGCTATTGTAAAGAACACAAGTCTGCCACCATAGACAACTTCATTGTCTGTTCACCTTACTACATCTATTAGGTACCTTTGTTTACTCAGCTGATCCATTTATATTTTTTGGGGACTTGGTGTTTGGTGTCTGGTAAATAAATTTATTTAATGTGTTGTCATTGCTTACTTTACAATTTATAGTCAGGACAAGTAAATGTTACCTTAGATGTAACTTTGAAGTTCATGACATAATGCCAACAAACTACACATAGACTTGAAATTACAAGAGTTCCTTGAGTGCACTGCCACTCTACTGGCCCAAAACACTCAGTATTGAAACCATATCCAACATTTTTCAGCAATAACAAGGACTTTTAAATTAGCTGACAAGCTAGATATTGTGATATCAGATTGGTACCATTTTCATTAAGGACCATCAAGACATCATAAAAACATCTTCTGGTGGAAACTTGATGTTTTAAAGCAATAAACATAAGATTTTCAAGATGGCTGCAATATTGGATATCAGATTGGCACCATTTTCATTTAGGGCCAACCAGACATCATAAGAAGTCATTTGGTGAAAGTACAATATCAATAAGACCAGCCATTCAGGACAGGTAGGGACAAGATTCTCCAGATGGTCGCTATGGTGGCTTTATTGGATATCTGTGCAGCACCATTTTCATTCAGGACCCACCAGACCATCATCATAAGCCAATTAGTAGAAAAGATTTTTGGGGGTGGGGGGTGTTATAAAACTAATTTTAACTATGTCTCAGCGGAGAGTCTCTTTCAGACTGATACAGTGACCATTCTGTGAGGGCTACCTTTCCTCTCTTGGACTGTCTGCCTGAATACTATTCTTGCTAGGGATGTAATGAACTCTGTGGGTACCCAGCAAAGATTGTACCAAACCTCAAAAAAAAAAGAGAAGGAGTATGTGGAATCATCACAGACCATCACACAATGACTTTAGTTCCAGAGAAATCTATGCTGTCAGGGGATCTTTGTGTGGTTTCCAGTTTGCTAGAAGGGAGAAACTGGAGGGAATGCAAGTACAGTCTTCCTTGGGGATCCAGTATAACTGTGGAATTAAAGGTCCAAAGAGTAGGTTATTTATTTATGCAACTGGAGTAAAGTGCCTTGCCCAAGGATACACCATTGTAGCTGACTCAGGCTGGTCTAATAGGATTCGAACCTGCACCCTTCTGTTCATATGTCCAGAATGCTAACCACTAAGCCACAATGACTCCTCCCAAAAAAGAAAGCTACTGGCACGCTGACAATGAGGTCTTGGCTTTCAGCATCTTCAACAGGGCCAAGATTCTATCTATGCTGGGGGCATGGACTAATACTCTGTATGACCTTCAATCGTAGGAGGATGGCCTTCAAATGTAGGAGGATGGCCTTCAAGCGTAGGAGGATGGCCTTCAAACATAGGAAGATGACCTTCAAACATAGGAGGGCGGCCTTCAAACATAGGAGGATGACCTTTAACATAGGAGGATGGCCTTCAAATTAGGAAGATGGCCTTCAAACATAGAAGAATGGCCTTTAAACTTCCTCCATGGACCTTCTTAGGGACTGTCTAATAACCAACAGTTGATGGGGAGGTTCCTGGATTGGGGCTGCATGGTTTTAAAGCACTTCACTGACAACCCTGAAGGGCAGTATTCCTGGCTAGTCTTTGATGGGCCAAGAATGGATGCAAGAGACTGGTGTTATTGGTCTATAAGTTTTATGAGAAGATATGGATGGAATGCCCTGCAGGAATTAATGCAAATCCAATCAACTTCCCCTTCATTTGGCACCTATACACTGAATCCAATCTGGTGGTGGTGGTGGTGGTGGGAGGGAGGACTCAACCCAAACCTTGCCCCTGTATTGAAGGGGCTCCAATCACCCAGCGACCAATATATGCAGACTGGTGACATGTAAACATTGACTGGTCACTAATCATTGTTCAGTAACCAGTTGATGAAGGGTTGATGACAAATCAGCAGCAATGAATGGTCCAGTGATTTGTGTGATAACTACTCTTCAGATCTTAAATTATGGCATCACCTTTTCAAGAGTATCTTTATCTGCCTGTTGCCACAGGGATACAGGCTCTGAAAGGTTCCTGATACTGCCTCATGGGGGTGGGGACTCGCTCAACTATCACCACCATACTTTTTACTTGGATAGGGTGATGCACTTACACATGGAAGGGTTGGGGAAACACTTGCTAGCGTGTGACCTCCATCTGTAAATCTAAAACTCAACAGACAATATAATCAATGAATCAGCAGTCCATATGTTTACTAAATAAAAATCAGCTAATCAATTTACACTCATCTGCTAATCAATTTACAATGTGTGTGAATGAATGTATGTTATGTTTGTATGTATGCATGCATGCATGTATGTATGCAAGTATGTGTCTGTCTGTATGTACATATGCATATTGTTGTTGTTGTTGTTCTGGGGCTTAACACCATTTTTCAGCACATAAAAGGTTATACATAGCAGCCAGTATGAATGGTGGAGAAAGAAACCATGAAATCAGTGGATAGAACAACCAACCCAAGAGAGACTACTGGCAAGCTTTCTCACATATCCACATTCACTGAATCTTAGACTGGAACCCACACAGAGATGAGATGGCAGAGATCCTTAACGGAGAGCGCTTTAGACCACTTGGCCACTTGAAGCCCCACATATGCATGTACAAATGTACATATGTATGTATGTTGGACTTCAAAGCAAATCAAATGAAATTGAATGTCATAAAAGTCCTTGAATATTTCATGCAATCCAACAAAATTATTAAATATTGAATATTTTTACAATAATCTAGCAATGAACTTTCTATTTTGAATAAATGATTTTCCACTCTGCAATTCAATGCTCACAGTATATATAAATCACTATTCCTCTACAACTTTCACAAGACTGTCTTAAGAATGAGAATGCTGGACAAATTCCTTGATATTATCAATATTTGTGCATCAAATCAACTATTCTGAATCAATATAAAAGATTCCAGGCATTTAAATTATACTGAATTATAAAATATCTTAACAGTTATGGTCAGACTTTTTTTTATTCAGACTTTCAACAATCAGGACACAGATGACTTTAGAAGATAATTAAATGCCGACATGAAATCTATTTAACTAATTCATGGCATAATTTGGCTAAATTAGTTGTTGACATGAACATGGCAATAACCCTGATTATTGAATGCAAAAAGTACATACATGTACTTATACTACAGTATAGGCAGAATTAAAGAATTATGTTGTTGTTGTTGTTGGGCTTAATGCCATGGCGGCCAGTAATAATGGTGGAGGAAGAAACCGGGAAATCACCAGAAAGAACCACCGACCCATGAGAAGCTACTGGCAAGCTTTCTCACATATCCACATTCGCCGAATCCTAGACTCGAACCCAGAGGTGAGATGGCAGTGATCCATAACGGACAGCGCTTTAGACCACTCGGAGCCCCTTTAAAGAATTTTTTTTTTAAAGAATTAAAAAGTGTCATTAACCCAAATAACATAAATAAACACTATATTAAAAAATAATACATGACAGATATTCATAACAAAAGGGAATTGTATATTTCAAGAACTGAGAATTAATACTTATTGCTGTCAACTTTGATTTAGAAATTGACATCTATGTTGATGACAACTTTACAACTTGAGCAGGGATAGTTTTCAGTACCATAACATCAGAGGAAATGTAAAAATGATAACTCACCTTCAACTCTGTGGTCAATCTGACACCTGACATTTTGAAATGTACAGTTGGTCCATCTGGGAGATGAGATATCACTAGACCATCTTGACAGTGTTAAGGGCACATAAACAAATATACACATTAGATAGAAAGTACATATCTGGACCATATTGCCTTCAATATCCTCTACTTTTTCATACACAATTGATCCATAAAATCAGAATTTGTTTTTACAATATTTTTATCTGCACATTCCAAAAAAAAAAAAATTATTTGTAGAAAAAATAATTTTAATTACATGTATCTGTACTCTCCAAAAATAACTATTTGTACAATCAGCAAGTAATTATAATTATGTGCATCTATACACTCCAAAAATAATTATAATTATCTGCACTCTCAAATGCTAATTATAAAGACTGTACAAACAGTTATAAAGATTAAAGTTTCTTAGAAAAAACAGAATTTTTCTTTTCACTCCCAATACATGTATGTCGAGGTTCTACATTGCCTCGAATAAACTTTTTCTTGGTTTGTTTTCTTTCTTCCTTCCTTTTCTTGATATTCACAATGTAATGTTATTTTGTTTAGGTTGCTCAAAGATGAAAGCTCACTGTCTTCATTATAGGGTATGGTAAAGACCTGTTATAAATAACACGATTTGTTTATCAGATGGTTTATCAACCACCCTAATATAATACATATACTTTCTTATAACTAAAATTCAAATGCATACTGTGCTAGCAGATCAGGGTTTATGTTTGTTCTTCTTGTTATAACTTGTAACCAACTCTACAGATCCAGCTGTATGGGTGCAATTTGCAACAAAAAGATCTGGGTCAGTGCAGTTTTTCATGTGCCCAATAATGTTTTACGAACTACTTTGTAAGCAAATCATGTTCACTCATGCAGTAGATGCTTTCTAGTTTGGTTGATTAAATTTGTTTCTGAATGAACTCAAGCAGATGTTCTGTGAACTGCCCCATACCAGCTGCTTTGCAATATTCTGCATTAACTTCTTTGATTCAATGTTTATCAATATTTAGCGATAGATGCCAGGCAGGTAAAAAAAAAAAAACTGCTGGGTCCCTACAAATAACATGCATGTGACAAGGTATAAATATATCTTCTTCAGCTGGTAATAAGAATGTGGAAAATATGTTTTACATACTGAATTTCCTCAAAATGTACTTTCTTTGCTCTGAAATCAGAATTACATGAGCCATGTCATTGGTTCTAAAGCTTTGATTACATATTTGAAAATTATACTGTAATTTTGACTATATTCTAAGTGCAATTACATGATCCTTACAGCACTCAAAATGAAATAAAACACTAGATTCCATAGCATCTTTTTAATAATTACAATTGAAAGGCTTCACAATTTTCCCACATTATGATTCCAAACATTCAGTGACAGAATAGAAACACACTTGCAGATGTCAACATGTTGCTCCCTCACTGCTGAAATCAGATTACTTCATGTAGAATTAACAAAGATAAATCCTGTCACTATCACATTTTTCTTTAGCATAATCGAAAAAATACAAACAAACCTAAATCTACTCATTCACGACTAATGGAAAAGTTGCTATAATGTGCCTTCATTCACAATACGATTCTCAATTTCAATTTTAAGGACACCAATATGCCGTTTTCTTTCAAAAGTGATATCTAGCGCACGACTGAGTTAAAATTCATCTGGTCAGTTTCATGTGCATTAATAATGTTGTTGTTGTTATGAATCTGTGCTTGTGAATTTTTTTGGAATGCAGCAGAACTTCAGTTACACCACTCCCTCGATAACTCGCGCACAATGGGAAACAAAAACTACACCACTCCCTCGATAACTCGCGCACAATGGGAAACAAAAACATTGACCATGTTATAAGCGAGGGCGCGAGTTATCGAGGGACCTATAACAAACAACAAAACAAACAAACAGATCGACATACACAGGCAAAAGGGGTGGATGGGTTTGGCATGTTAGTGTTGAATACTTAATAATCGTGTTATGCTTAACTATGATTAAATATTTCTTCATAGCAGTGTACTCTGTTTACTTTTGTCATCACAGAGTAACATTAATTTCAGGATAAGTTACAGGATATTGAGGAGCTCATCAAAACAATAATCCACACGTTTTCCATTGGCTGAACACATGTATGATTTTGCACGTTTGTGTACTACTTCACATATGTGTTAAATTGGATAAATTCTTGTTTGATCCAAAGTAGATTTTTTTATACACAAGATGGACACCCATTTAAAAAAAAAACCTCAATGTCGTTCTAATGACAGATTGATTTGATTGCGGTAGAAGTAAAATGATTTTTTTTTTTACAAGGGTTAGCCATTACCGACATCAATTTAATGGGTCAACAAATTTAAAATAACGTAAATTAGAACACGATAATACTTGCAGTTTGTGACACGTTTGACAAATATCACTTCACATTTTCAAAACATATGTACATTTTTTTTTACTCTTTGATTTCTCTGCCGCCTCTGTGTATTTGTTCATGGGTGATATTCTCTCTGAGCTGGTTTGGATAATTACATGCGGCTTCCTGATTCGCTAAGCGTATTTCTCCCGACAATGAATTTTGTTTCATTCTATGTCGGTGCTGGGATCTCCAAAAGTGATAAAAATATTTTAAATATATCACATAAAAATGTGAAACCATTTTCAACTGGTTAAATAAAATGAATTTTGAAAACGGTAATGACCTCAAGAACTTATGCTGCTATCGGCATGCTGCTATCGGCATGCTGCCTTTGATTTTTTTTTATTGTACTTCCCTTGCTTGATTTGATACAAAAGACATGTTCAAAGTGATAAAACAACACAGGTGTCTTTTAATTGATTTTTGTTTAATGCAACAAACACTTCCCAGAGTTGTTGATCAAAACAAAGCCGGCATTTAGGTTCTCACAGAAGTACTCATGGGTTTTGATGTTACGGACGATTGACTATTTTCATGTTTTCATAGAAGAGAATATGTTGCAATTCTAGTGTTTACACTGAAACGAAATTAAGGATTAGAAAGTGAATTTCACCTAGCAAGACATTTAAGTGGTGTTTATTTTATTATCTGTTGCCACCTCTTAGCATATTTCGTTGATCCTGTTTCGCCAGACTGATTATTTACAGAGTATTAACAACTTTTTCTGTCAAAAATCCCCAAACATAATTTGAGACATCTAATTAGAACTTGAAAATGTCATGATCTAGATTTTCTTTACAGCAATAATCACCATTTCCGAAGATATAGTGACCTACCGTATTTCATGTATTTTTTCGTACCTTTTAATTTTTCGTACACAATAAAGTTATCAAAATAATAAATATTTAAATGTATTATTTATTATTTGTATAGATGTCTTTGTATTTGAAAAATTGGTTAAGTTATCGGACATAAAATTTCCACAAAGAACATTTACGTTTGCAAAAAAGATCGAAAATACCGTATTTCCATTTTGTTTTTACAAAAATTATTGATTTATAATTTTTTTTTGTGTACGAAAATTTACATAATATACAGTATGTAACAAGGTTCAATATACTAATTCTTATCGCGAATTTTTTTCCTGTTTAACACATTTTAAAATATATTTCCTTTTAAAAAAGATTGGGAGCCATGCCAGACACCGCGTTATAAGCGGTTTTGCGAGTTATCCAGGTGCGAGTTATTAAGTGGTGTACTTTGTTTTTTGTAGTGTATTCTTGTTTATATAATTAAACCTTAGGTAGAATAAGAAAATAAGCATATAATAAAAAGGTTACTGCTTTTTTATGGGAAAATATGAACTTGTTTTGTTAGCTGGATATACTGCACTCCCAAAGTTATGCAGTATATCCATTCAAAAAATGTGTTCATACAAATGCAGTAACCTTTAAATCTATAAGTGACTTCATATAAAAACCAGAGATTTGATACTTGAAACAAAATATGTTCAAATAATGCAATCAGGTAATGAATTATCCATAAGCTTCATAATGCATAGTTCTATAGATGTCAAAGATATTTATTCCCACATCTTCTATCAGTATGGATCAGGATTTTCTTGACTTTTCTATTTTTATGCCATCACATTTATGACATCGCATCACCTTCAATTTTTCTTAGATATTGATTTCTGAACTTAAGTAGTCTGTGTTTCTCAAATCTACAAAGTGCAAAACCAAATCTTTAAAATTGTTACTATAGAGCAAAATAAAGATCATTTAAATGTGAGACATAATCAGCCATGTGTATTGCAGTGGATAGAAAAATTCCACTATTGGATGTTTGGACAGAAACTTGATAAAGCCTTCTTCTTGCCTATGAATTATAACTCCTCACGTGAGATTTGTGGACATGAATTTGGTAGTGCTTTACTCTTGCCTGTGAATTATAACTCCTCAGGTGAGATTTGTGGACATGAATTTGGTAGTGC
The DNA here is from genome assembly GCA_016746295.1 of Potamilus streckersoni. NCBI lineage: Eukaryota > Metazoa > Mollusca > Bivalvia > Unionida > Unionidae > Potamilus > Potamilus streckersoni. The sequence continues at coordinate 31,766 of JAEAOA010001572.1, read as the reverse complement.
TTAACTCTTGCCTATGAATTATAACTCCTCAGGTGAGATTTGTGGACATGAATTTGGTAGTGCTTTACTCTTGCCTATGAATTATAACTCCTCAGGTGAGATTTGTGGACATGAATTTGGTAGTGCTTTACTCTTGCCTGTGAATTATAACTCCTCAGGTGAGATTTGTGGACATGAATTTGGTAGTGCTTTACTCTTGCCTGTGAATTATAACTCCTCAGGTGAGATTTGTGGACATGAATTTGGTAGTGCTTTACTCTTGCCTGTGAATTATAACTCCTCAAGTGAGATTTGTGGACATGAATTTGGTAGTACTTTACTCTTGCCTGTGAATTATGACTCCTCAGTGAACAGGAATATTGGAACAGCTCTGTTGTTGCCCATGAATTATAAGTCATCAGGTGTAATTTTATCAAACCATTCCAAAACATGTTAGATTCTTTTAATTTTTCTTAAAATTACAAAGGACTGGAGTGCATTACTGCAAGTTTGTGTGACAGTTGGATAACTTGATGTTTTTAATGGACAGGTGTTTAATTATATCTTTCCAGAATTTATCTTTTATTTTTTTAAATATATTTTCCTCCTTATTCCATTTCTCATCAAAAAAATTCACTGGCTGCCAATGCAAATTTAAGGCTATTATAGAATTTTTCTCCACTTTTTCTAACTGTTTGAATCACAATCCTACAAATTCTAAACTTTGTTTATTAGCTTGCCTTAAGACACTTTTCAAAGACTTGCTTTGTGTACACAATCATTTAGCACATACTAATTTAGTACACAGAGCAAAATCAGGTGAATTGAATATCATTTTTACTTAGGAATATTACCATTAAAAGCCCTATAATTACCATAAATGGTTAATCCATATACCTACTGGTTAATTCCCATAATTACCTACCTACTGGTTAATTCCTATAATTATTGAAATTGGTTGATCCTCATAGGATATAAAGCTACTTTACACGTCATGTGGAATTATTGCATCACATTCACAGTCAATTATAAACAATGGAGTTTGCTGATTATACTAGCTCATAAATGAGACTGACTGGTAGTAAGAAAAACTGCCATTCACTAACCTATACCATTTTAAATATCAAAAATAAGTAAACCAGTTTAGAAAACAAATCAATCATGGCCAATTACAAAATCACTTCCATTAGCCAATCAGAAAGAATGATGAGGGTTCAAACATAATTGTTTTGTAACTAATAATTTTATTGGCAGGTGACACAAGCAGTGACATTGGATTCATGGCAGTAAAATGACTGATATACAGATAACATTTTATCTTGTATTTGCTATGGCAGGTATGAAATATTATTCAAAGAGATTTGATCACCAGCAGTGAACTATTATTTTAGGGATGATGAAATAATCCAACATTTAGATTTGAAAAAAAAGAACACTTCTCCTTGGTTAGAATCCTGGAAAGTGTTATAAGTCCAAAGAAGTGTTGTGTTGCTGTCTTATTTGTATTGACTAAGTGGTCAAATCATGTATTGCTATGTTATATGTACTACCAATTCATACTTGCATATTAGCCGTTCAATTTAGGAAATCATAACATCCTGGAAGAAAAGGGGGGGGGCTACCAATTATAGATCAACTAAGATCATCATCAGTCTATTTTACTTTTCTGCTTTGGCTGAACAAAATCATAATTTTCCACATAATGGAAAGCTGGAAGTTTTGGCATCTCCTCTATTTATCACTGATAGATTTGTTTTGTTCTCTAACAGCAATGCAAGCCAGTTAATCATTAAAACCCTGAAACTGGCTTTGGTTAAGAGGGAATTTTGGTCAGGAACTATACCAGTACTTTGATGAGTAATTGCTTTTTTACTCTATAATATTAGCATGATTAGTTTGTAAAACAAGTTCTAAGGTCACTTATATCAAGCTACAACTCAGTTTTTACGGTATTAGCATAATTTTTATGCATTATTTCTGAATCTTCATTATTGTATTTTGGATTTATCTTTAAATTTTAGTATTGTGGTACCAATTATTCAAATCTAATTGATGTACTTCATTCAGTGGAATGTACTTCATTCAGCATGTGTTCTAAGCTATAATGTACATGTGGTGGCGCCATTATGTAAATACACTATCACTCACAATCAACTGCAAGCATTGAACCAATTCCTAATGTTGTTTATTATTGTTGTACTGGGATAAATTTTAATGAGTTAGTTATTTACAATTTAAAGGGAAAAAAAATTTAATTACTGGTTCATTGATATAAAAAGTCTAATGCAATAATGAACAAGCAAAAAATAATCAAGTCAAAAGGAGGTTAGTGTTACAGCAACCAGTGAATGCGCAATTCTTGTCACTGTCAGATCAAGTTATACACAAATCTGAATGAGGCAAAAACAATAAGAAAACAGAAAATTTAAAATTTCTTGACATTTCAAACAAATTTATACCATGTAATAATCATGCATGCCAACCCCAAGAGTTACGCGGTAAATTTTGCTAATTTAAGTTAATAAAAATAAATGCATTTTTGAACTTATCTTGTGATGTCATCTTGGGCATTTGGGTTGGCTTTTATATGGGTCATGCACAATTTTGGTTTCTATACCTATTCAGTATGGGGGTGGGTGGCTTTAATGCAAATGGGGTTATACACAAGTATATATGGTAACTAATTTGCAAACCATGTATCACTATTTCATATGTATTAATTGGTCAGACCATGTATTGCTATCTCCAGATGTACTGACTGGTGAAACCATGTATTGATATCTCACAGATGTTTTGACTGGCCAAACTATGTACTGATATCTCTTAGATGTAATGACTGGTCAAACCATGTATTACTATTTCATATGTAACTAAATGGTATTAAACAGCACATCAAGATATGCAAGGATATATACTGTTGAGGCAACTGGAGTTTATATATATATATATATATATATATATATATATATATATATATATATATATATATATATATAGATATATATATATATTGAGAGAGAGAAAGAGATATAAGGCCCAGAGTGGTTAAAGTGCTCACCATTATGGATCAATGCCATTTCATCTCTGTCTGCATGGGTTTAAGTTTCAGGATTGGCTAACATGGATATGTGAGAAAGCGTTCCAGTAGCTTCTTGTGTGGGTCAGTGGTTCTTCCCAAAGTTCTTCCTCCACCAGTTGTACTTGCCACCATCTATAGCCTATCTTGTGCTGAAAAATGAGATTAAATCTTACAACAACATACACACACGAATACACACTAAGCAGTGACTTGCAAGAGCAAATGTAAGTCATGATAAGGATACTTGGTATTTTTCTGTTTTCATTTACAACAAGCAGATCTGTGAAATCCCTGGATAATGCTTGTGGAATTATCTTCTTCAAATCCAAGCCTCTCCTGTAGTATAGATGTGAATTGGGAATAACTTTCTTCAATTCTTTACAAAATTTGTTGGTTCTCTGCAAGAAAAAGAGTCTGTCAATATTTTCAATGAATTTACCTGTCCAGATTTTATATGCATTTACTGTATTAGTATAATTAAATATTCATATCTTGTATAATTTCATGAAAGCAAATTTCGTGCAAGTAGGAAATTGTGACATTTTGTTTCAGTCATACAAAGCAAATGTGAAGACCCCCAAAACATGCACAATGAGACTGGTTACCTCAAAGTGACTAATGTTCTATTGTCTAAAAAGAATTTTCAGGAAATCAATTCAAGACCATTTCTTCTTTTTAATGTCTATGTGTTGAAACAATCTCTAATATTCTTGAGATAATAAAATCTTCAAACTGACCACTATGTTAGCCATATTTAATACAAGACTTGCACCATTTTCATTATTAGAAGAATTTTGGTTTTGTTTATTCATTTCAACAATATGTTGAGAATAGATTAATTACAATTATCAAACTTCCATTATTAATGACAAGATGCTGTTAAGCCCAATGAGTCAAGTCAGATTGCTCCATATGATAGACACAATATTACCCAACTTGAAATTAACATCACCTTCCAAGCTGATATTTTATGAGTGTTGCCAATGGTAACTGCTATGATTTCTGTAGAACACCTGCTGAAGTCAAGTCTTTATTAGGGAGAGACCATTTAATTTTCTAAAGGGGATGTTAAATGCTTGAAAACAGCTGTCTTGCTCTGATCTGTAGTATAAAAAAGGATACTGTGACATTCATGTCTTTACTTCAAACAAATTTATCTTTTAATTAGTGGAAGAACAAATAATATCATGGTCAGGAAAAACAATCAAGCCCCATAATTTAAATGGCCAGTCCCATAAAGTACAAATGAAGTCAGAATTGAACTAGGTCATACAATCAAGCCCCATAATTTGAATGGCGAGTCCCATACTGTACAAATGAAATCATAATTGAAATAGGTCATACAATTAGGCCCCATAATTTAAATGGCCAGTCACATACAGTACAAATGAAGTCAGAATTGAACTAGGTCATACAATCAAGCCCCATAATTTTAATGGCCAGTCCCATACAGTACAACTAAAGTCAGAATTGAACTAGGTCATAGAATCAAGCCCCATAATTTAAATGGCCAGTCCCATACAGTACAAATGAAGTCAGAATTGAACTAGGTCATACAATCAAGCCCCATAATTTTAATGGTCAGTCCCATACAGTACAACTAAAGTCAGAATTGAACTAGGTCATACAATCAAGCCCCATAATTTAAATGGCCAGTCCCATACTGTACAAATGAAGTCAGAATTGAACTAGGTCATACAATCAAGCCCCATAATTTAAATGACCAGTCCCATACAGTACAAATTAAGTCAGAATTGAACTAGGTCATACAATCAAGCCCCATAATTTAAATGGTCAGTCCCATACAGTAAAATGAAGTCAGAATTGAACTAGGTCATACAATCAAGCCCCATAATTTAAATGACCAGTCCCATACAGTACAAATGAAGTCAGAATTGAACTAGGTCATACAATCAAGCCCCATAATTTAAATGACCAGTCCCATACAGTACAAATGAAGTCAGAATTGAACTAGGTCATACAATCAAGCCCCATAAGTTAAATGGCCAGTCCCATACAGTACAAATGAAGTCAGAATTGAACTAGGTCATAGTTATAAACATGTATATTCAGCCTTGTGATTGTGCCATTGCACAGTTGTCATTTAAGTTAAATTTTGTGTTTTCTGTTTGTTTTTAAACAGAAGTGTTTTTAATTTAATTTTCCATATCACCAAGGATTCGTTTTCATTTTTATACAGTCGGATAAATTTACTCTTCAAGTAAAGATCAGCCAAATGTTACTCTTTTCAGGTCAGTGCTTATGTTTTCTCAGATTTCTTTGAACAAAGTAAAAGCATAAACTTATTGCAAAAGAAGTCAATCAACCTAATGAACATATAATGATTATACAGGACTTGTGAATCAGTTTTTATTTTATTGTCCAAATAAATGATCAAAATAAAGATCACTGATTTTTTAAATGGCATTTGATTGTAAATAAGGCTTTAAAAATTTTAGAAAACTTTCACTGAAGATCCACTGATCCTCATGATCGGTTACCAATGTACCCAATCAAAGAATAATTGTTAAATGTGTATAAACCTGAAGTTAAGTTCACATTTATTTTAACTCAGAGTATCACTGCCTAATGTTATCTGGTACAAAGTCCAGGAAGTGATAAAATTCAAAAGTACTCCCTTGTCATCTAGTAAATCGTCCTGATCTAATCATAAATATTTTTTATCTGACTCCATTTGCTTGGTCTCACTATCATGCAAATGCTTACTGAGCTTTGTAAGTAACACTATGATCCTTCCATTAGTGAAATCTATTAAAGGCTACAACTGAACACATCATTTGTGCAGCAAGATCAAAAAACCACTTTCTGTTACTTGCTACTGTATCACACTTGCAGCTCAATTGAAGAGTCATCATGTGGGAAAACAAGGTATGGGATTAAGGTTAATTATTTACTTGAGAAGGCTTGGCAATGTAAAAATATATGTATTTGAGGCTCAATCAAAAGGACTGTCAACTTGAGACCGAAGTCAGTGTTGCCTTTAAAAGCACCAGCAGAAAACTTGTATATGTTAAATGGGTAACCTATGGCTCATTTTAGTACCATGATTACTATCAATGGGCAGGTACCCATGTACTAGGATACCCATTGGCATCTTTAACTGTAATCACCCTTGATGTTTCAGTCTTTCCATGCGTGGCCTTCATTCACTGGCTGTTCAAATGTCAATTCAGTGATTTCGACCAGCCCCTTCATGGTGATGTTGCCATCAGTGTGTGCCTGCTGAAGCACAGTGATGATTTATGGGGTTTTTACTGTTAAATCACATAGCAAAAGTGACAAGATTAATTAAGATTGTCAAGATTAACTTCGAAATGTTTCAAAATATCATGTGAGCAGTAATGTAACTGGTGGTGGCCTGTATCCTGTGGCTTGTAACTAAAAGCCTCTTTGCCAGGTTGATTACATAAGAATTATGATTAATGTGTACATATCCTGAAAGCCATAAATTTATATCATACCATTATCTAAATTTACAATACATAAAAAATTGGGGATTTGATGAAGAAAAAGGCAAAAAATTTTTAAAAAAACAAATTCTTTAAACAAGCAGACTTTAATGAACACTGATGTAGTTGCAGCAGAAATTATTACCATCCCTGACAAGTATAACTCACTTGTCCTGGTCTGTCACAGGTTGTGATGAGGATTTTGGGTATGGTCTCCCTGTTGAAGTAAGATGCCATCTCATCCTGAGCTTCATCCACAGCAACCTGACATATAAAACAATTTTCACATACATAGGGTTTCACTGTTGATACTCATATATGAGAAAATTGGTTTATAATATGACCCCATGCCCTTTATTACACATCTGCCAAATGTATTGTCTATGACCCCATATATGTCTGGACAGAATTAACATGAAATCTGCCTGCCAGTGGGTAAGTTATACAAGAATTATATTAACATCTGTGTCAATTACTGTATACACTACCTTGAGTCAAAAAGTTTTTCCAATGTGTCTGTTCTCTGTAATACTGTTATCAACATTTACATTGTACATGTACTACTTTTAGCAGTAATCAAAAGCCAACCTGTTTTGGGTAGTATTTTTTGCGTATCTTACCAACGCCTCTACTTCCTGCTAAATTTGATGAGATTCTCTTGCAATTCATTATGGTATTTGAAAGTCAGATTAGTACATAAACTAATGTTGACTAGTGAGTTCTCTTTGAAGTCTATCACCCAGTAAGGTTGTGAAATGTGCATTTTTAGTTTATCTGCACTCAGTTTTAGCCACCCTGTCACTGTGATCTCAGTTTTAGCCACCCTGTCACTGTGAGCTCAGTATTAGCCACTGTCAATGTCTGCACTCAGTTTTAGCCACCCTGTTACTATGATCTTAGTATAATCCACACTGTCAATGTGATCTCAGTATTAGCCATCCTGTCAATGTGATCTCCGTATTAGCCACCCTATGAATGTGAGATCAGTATCAATCACACTGTCAATGTGATCTCAGTATTAGCCACCATGTCACTGTGATCTTAGTATTAGTCATCATGTCACTGTGATCTTAGTATTAGCCACTCTGTCACTGTGATTTCAGTATTAACCACACTGTCACTGTGATCGCAGTATTAGCCACACTCTCAATGTGATCTCAGTATTAGCCACACCGTCAATATGATCTCAGTATTAGCCACTGTCAATGTGATCTTAGTATTAGCCACACCATCAATGTGATCTTAGTATTAGCCACACTGTCAATGTGATCTCAGTATTAGCCACCATGTCACTGTGATCTTAGTATTAACCACCATGTCACTGTGATCTCAGTATTAGCCACACTGTCAATGTAATCTCAGTATTAGCCACACTCAATGTGATCTTAGTATTAGCCACACTACCAATGTGATCTCAGTATTAACCATCCTGTCACTGTGATCTTAGTATTAACCACCATGTCACTGTGATCTCAGTATTAGCCACACTGTCAATGTGATCTCAGTATTAGCCACCCTATGAATGTGAGCTCAGTATCAGTTACACTAGCAATGTTATCTCAGTATTAACCACACTGTCAATGTGATCTTAGTATTAGCCACAGTCAATGTGATATCAGTATTAGCCACACTGTCAATGTGATCTCAGTCACTGTGTTCTCAGTATTAGCCACCCTGTCACTGTGTTCTCAGTATTAGCAAGTCAATGTGATCTTAGTATTAGCCACTCTGTCAATGTGATCTCAGTATTACCATTCTGTCACTGTGATCTTAGTATTAGCCACTCTGTCACTGTGATCTCAGTATTAACCACCCTATGAATGTGAGCTCAGTATCAGCCATACTGTCAATGTGATCTCAGTATTAGCCACACTGTCACTGTGATCTTAGTATTAGCCACCCTGTCTCTGTGATCTCAATATTAGCCACAGTCAATGTGATATCAGTTTCAGTATAAACGTACCTTTAGCAAGATGCTAGCAGTTACATTTTTTTTAATGCAAGTGGCAGTAGATTTGCTGCTTTGGAATAAACATAATTCTTATTGACAATTTGCTAAGATATTCTTAAATCAATGTCAAACACGTCAGACCAAGTTATTCCCTTACAAGTGTCCAAATAATGTTGACACAGTAATGGTGACATGGTAGAAAGGACTTCAGAGTAGGCATCATTTTCCTTTAGGAGCATTGTAAATCAATTAAATGGCACTATTAACAGCTTCTGGAGGCAGGGGCAAGTGTATCATTTAGGCTTATGGCCTGACAACAGGTAAATAATTAGAGCATCTAGTGAACTAGTGACAAGATTCCTGATATAGTGAAGATGTGCGTATAATTCATTCCATCTTTATCTCCTCCTTTATAAGATTAATAACATAGAAAATTGAGTTTACTCACCTCACCATATGAGTTTCAAATGTAGTTTATATCAATACACTATAATTCTAACTTGACAAGTTATGGAGCCGTGTAGGCAGAACTGGGTGACTGGAAGATCTGTGGCTTCAAGTCTGCTAGGTTGACTAATACATTTTCCAATTCTTAAAAAAATATGAACCTCCATTATCATGGTTCATGTGGTCAAAGGTTTTTATTAATATAACATTGTCTGTATATAATGTCCTTGCTACAGTATTGTTTATATCATAGTCTGCTGATCTTGCAAACTAACCAAATTTAGTGTATGTGAGTAAACTTAGGTATATCATTAGACAAGCTTAGTATACTACCATGCTCCATTACTATGAAAAGTTTTGCCAACTGTACTGATTTGAGGATATGACTTAAATGCTTCAAACAAAATAAAGTATCTTCAAGTATTCAGATAAGTCACATCACATCCAAGAGCTTCATAAAGAATATACATAATAACCAAGTACATTCAACAATCTACATTAAAAAGTAAAAAATTCTTAAGTTGTAAAAAAAATAATTAAATTTCTTTCTTTTATTTCAATTCCAATGATATCCAATGATAGACTTTCAATCTAATATGTAAACTGTCACTCACTTCTTCATCTTGTGGATTAACCATGGTCTCATCATATACCCTTGTATTCTCAATGGTTCGTTGGACTTTCTTAGGTGGAGCTTTGTCACCCATAGCCTCAGCTTCCATCTGTTTTCTTTTTCTCTCTTTTATCTTCATCTTCAGGAAAAAAGACAAGTGCACAAATCAGTAATAGAAACAATCAGGTGAAAATTTGATTAGAATCACATTTTCGGCTAAGAAATCACTCTTGTAATGCATTTCAGAAAATTTCAATTAACTCACTGATTTGGAAATAATACCCTTGAATCATACCCCCTCACTCAAAAAATGTCTCACTGATCCAAGTTTCTGAGGCAACTTATCTAGGTTTTAACACAAATGTGCACTGCATGGGTTTGATTATGTAGGACTGTTGTAGATGGGACACATATATCATACAGAGATTCTCCTGTCAGTCATCTGCATACCTGCCAGATCATCACAAGTCACATGAAATAGCACAATTTTGTATTCTCATCCCTCGTCAACATGGTCATGTTGATAAAACATAATGTCAAATTAATTTCACAGAAAAAGAGAGAAACCATTGATGTATGCATGTAGCCTGTTAAATGGTAAATGGTCATGATTCACATAGCCTGACACATAATTCTCATGGAAAACTATTGCCACTAGGCAGTTAATACAGTTGTCATAAACACAATTCAAAGGTGAAGACTGTCATTCCAAAGATTATGGTACTTAATAGACTGATAGTACCAAAAGTGATTTTCTGTTTGCAGGTCTTTTCAACAACGTTATGGGAGAACTTACTGGGCTCATTTGCATTGGTAAAGCATACAAGTGGAACAATCCAGTTTGTCTGAATTTAGGTAAATTATTGACAGAAAAGTACTACACAATTCTTGAATAAAAATGCTAAAGCCATCTTTATTAAAGATTATTGGTTAGTTTGTGATCTGTAGGAACACTTGTTTGAAGTTCAATTTTACTCCAGACATAAAGTGCAATACATGATTACCATATTTAATGTTATTTTTCTTACACAGAAAGTAATTATTAATTTCGGTGTACAAAAAATTATATGTAAAATAAATAATTATCACTTCGTGGTAATGAACGTGTACGAAAAATAAAGGGATCATACCTGAACAAGGTCGATGGAGCACACGACACTCGACAACCTAACGTACGAAATATATGTAAAAATTCTGTCTCATTCTACTCTCAACTCGTGAATCTGATTGTTGTCATGTGTTGTTGATGTGTTTGTGTGTGTGTGTGTGTGTGTGTGTGTGTGAGAGAGAGAGAGAGAGAGAGAGAGAGAGAGAGAGAGAGAGAGAGAGAGAGAATAATCTGTATTGTTCAGGAATGAATTACCTGTTAGTTGTGTTATTCCTTATGTAAACACTACAAGGGCACTATTATATTCCACTGGCAATTAAAACCTGAATAAATAAATCGGTTTTGTTGTACCAGTCCACTCAGAAGGCCACATAGCTATGCAGACGTAATATACATGCTAATTAAATACTCTTTGACCTTTAGCTTTTTCCAGTACCGGTACATACTGGATTAAAGACATGATTCAGCTTTACAGATCAAATTATGGAGGCTCTGTGTAGGGAAACAAGACTACCCATGGGTAGATATTATTTTTACTGCATAAATAAACTCAAATGGCTTCAGAACTCATTTTCAAATGCATGCGTTTCTTGGCTACATGACATAATAAAGAGCGCTAATTAACGATGTTGTCAAGCTGTTAATGAATAGTGGTATAAATTGTAATGACAATAACTTAACTAAAACATCAATCATTATAGTTTCTCGCTGGTACAAAAGACAAAGAAGAGCAAAATGATGAATGCAAATAGATTCTCAGTTAACAAAACAGTTGCCCTTTCTGAGAAAGCTGAGTAAATGGTTTTCTACACACTTATAATCTTATAATTGGTGACTATTTCTTTACCGTTGGTTGTTTATTTCTTTTTCATTATTAGATGCCTCGGCTACACGAAGATATCAGATAACTGGGTTTGTGTTTCATTAAGGAAACAAATATTTATATTCTTATGTTTGTATGACTAATGAAACAATAAAACCAGTTGACCAATGGTCTGTGGTCTTATTGTTAGCATGTACTACAAGGTAATTTTTGTTGGATAAGACAACATCAAAGGGCTTCCGAACTCGTTTTCAAATGCACTTGGTGTTTTGTTACGGTGATTGACCTAATAATGAGAACTAATTAATGTGTTGATATTAACAAGGACAGAATTCAGTGACAGAAAGACACCCTGATAATAATACATTAAAAGAACACGATGCAATGGCTGGGCAGCAAGTTCAAAGGCTTTGACTGGCGGCTGGGTGGGAAATGTACTGATATTTACAGTGATTGAATTCAGAAGCAGAATGACTTAGAGATGTATAGGTGGTCATTTATAAAAGTCAAATAAACAACTTTAGCTTTTTAAGTCAAATAAACAACTTTAGCTTTTATTATTGTGTTTGTTTCCGAACATAGCAGAATTAGCAGTGCATGTGACCTCATAATGAAGACATGTTGAGTTAAATGGCAAACCGAGAAGGATTGTCATGAGATTCAGAAGAGTGCTGAAGTTGCTAGAACTGATAGTTTGGAGAGTAGCCAAGAGTAAGAGAGTGTGTGATGCCAAGATTAGTGCTTGGAATAAGACCTTCCTTAAATTTAGTCTCAGTCTGATGGACAAGCAAAAGCCATGTCAGTATTATAAAGAAACCAACTTTTGCTGGTGAGACTCGTATTTTTACCAAATTAAAAGTCCTAGACTCTTAGTTTTAAAATTTTAGCGAGACCTCTGATTAATTTTTGTAAAAACAAAATATGAATACGGTATTTTGGATCTATTTTGCAAACAAAAATCTGAGTGCAAATCTTAGGTACAAAATTTAAAGGATTTTTTTAAATGATACAAAGTGATATGTACGAAAAACTATGATACATTTAAATAATTTTTATTTTGATAACTGGATTGTTTACGAAAAATTAAAGGGTACGAAAAATTACATGAAATATGGTATTTCAGTAGCTGGAAGGATAAACTTAATAGCAATGTGGTAGTATGACCCAAAATTATGAAGGCAAAATGTTCAAACAAAACTTTTATTCAAGGAAGAATGAGCCATCTGCAAAGCAAGGAATACCTAACAAAACTAAATTTCTGAACTCCTGATCAATGCAGTTTTAGTTTGTTAAGCAAGGGGAAACATAATGGAAACACCATATTAACATTAGTCATTCTGGAATTTGGAGTATAAAAAACTGTTGACATAATAATACCACTTTATCTTGTGGCAGATTTAGATAATTTTCAATGCATGGGTGAAATTTGGTGAGATGGTGGTGGGAAGAAACCAACAAACTGAACTGTAGGCCATGGGTCAAGGGGGCTGCCTATGGTCCAGAGCAAAGCCCACCCCACACATAAAAAGGGAATTTAATCCAGATATATAATCAAATAGGAAATAAGAGTCCAGGTCTCCTCATCCTGAAACTTTGATAGATGCTCTAACTAGGACACCGGAGCATAAAAGAGAGCGAGAGAGAGAGAGAGAGAGAGAGAGAGAGAGAGAGAGAGAGAGAGAGAGAGAGAGAGAGAGAGAGAGAGAGAGAGAGATGCCTGTACTACAAATGCATTTGGTGTCTTGGACAATGTCAATAACTTCAGAGGAAATGGATAAATACTCAAGCACCTCCGTCTTCGTGCCAATTTATTAAGATCAGTGCATTATAAATCAAAATATTTGTTAAAAATATTAAGGTCGTCTCATTATAAAAAGCCAAAACTGATTTCGCAATATACTCGAAAATAGATAACGCATAATACACAACCACATTTCTAACGATTATTTTGCAGGTACGCAAAACTACACCTTTTTCTTCTCTCTTTTCATTTGCCTATATGCTTCTGAGCGCAATTTTTTATTTTTAATCCTGGAAATATTGGGAGCTGGAATTGTCTGGACATCTTCCCGTTCTTCTTCATTTGTCACGTTACGCCTGGTAGCCATATTGGATTAGAGAGAAAAAGGAAAGGTCCTACTAAATACAGGGCAAGACACACAAGACACTGCAACGACGGCACATAGACATTTAAACAGACAAAATAGTGGACAATACTGAATGTTAATTACAATTTTATACAAATATACATATTGTCTACATTTTATTCATTTGTTTATTTGATTTTTTCTATGCTTATTTGTGCTCACTGACGAATTATTGAAAATATTCCAAATGTCAACAAAAATGGAATCTATTTATTATTCTTTGTAATATATTTTATCTCATTTGATAATGATGAAGTAATTATGTGGTAGTTAAACATTTTAATATATATATGGTAAGTATTGTAAAAAGAGAGGCATGCAATAATTTTTTTAAAGCTTCTTAACTAAAAATTTCCTGTTATTTATAAAATGTTTCATGATAGGAGAAAATGTGATTATAATTTATGAGTTGATAGTGTTATAGTTAGAATACACTGAAATGTGTGCAAAGACATGTAAAGACAAGGTAAATACAGGTAAAAATGCACAAAGAAAGCAAAGATGACACATAGAACCTTTAAACCAAAAATGCCAGTAAATAATTAATCATAATTACAGTTTGATAAAAATAATTTTTTTGTTGTCCATATATTATTTTTTAAAAACAATCTCTGCATTCAAGAGTTGTAATGAATTATGGCAAATATCAAAAAATGTCTTTTGTCAACAAAAATAGAAACTTCTTATCATTATTTTTAAAAATTTCATTTAATAATAATGCAATTCTATAAAAGCATATATTTTTAATATGCATGTGGTAAGTATTGGGGAAAAGATATGCAGAAAATGCCATTTTAAAACTTTATAAAACTAAAATTGTCCTGTTATTAGTACATCATTTATTTTAAGGTGTAAGAGATATACGTGTACAAAATATGTGCTGAGTGTTCCAGATTTTAGAGCACATTGCAAAGATGGACAAACACAGGGTAAGCCATGCAAAGATGGGCAGAGACAGGCAGAGAGTTTAAACAAAATATTTCCAATATTTTAAGTATTTTCTTTGTCATTTTGCATCATTTGTGTCTTCACCATCTCCTTCAGTGTCTTATTCCTTATCTCAACAATAACAGTACAGTAATAAAATATTTTGTTACATATATTTCATAGTGTGAACTTGATCTTTATCATTGATTGAGGCTAGAGTTTTTGCATACCTGACTATTGTTACAATTTGCATACCTGATATTTATCATGTTTTCTAAAATTTAAGTTCAAGGCATCACTCTGATTAATAGTTAGTGAAATTTTCTATTTTTATCGTGTACTAGGTCAATGTAGGTGTGTATATATTGAGCTTTGATAAACATATTTTTCATTCCTATTTTAATATCAGTCTTTGGAAATCTATGAACAGAGTTCATAGTTGTGTTCAGATATAATTCTAGAAGAATTATTTATTTGAAACATTATTCACAGTAATTTACTTTTTGGAAAATATAACCATATTGGGATTATTGAGAACTCATTCAAATGTATCCTGTATTACATGCAAGAATATTGGCACATTTATGGCTATTTGGGATTTAATTCATAATAATGTAAGTGTCTCTTAAATTTCCACTTTGTAACTTAGAGAAATAAATTATTTTTTGATTCTGCTAGACTTATTGGTTTCACTTTGTTTCTGTTACATAGTTTAAAATCATAGAGTTGTAACCAGTTTAGAAATTATATGAGGGCATTTCATGTGTGTGTGTGTGTGTGTGTGTGTGTGTGTGTGTGTGTGTGTGTGTGTGTGAGAGAGAGAGAGAGAGAGAGAGAGAGAACAACTTATGTTGAAGAAAGTTTAACTTTGGTGTGTCAAAATATTTAATTGTGTAAATAAAGATCAATCAACACATACAAAGCAAAAATATCTAGTTCATATATATTTATCTACATAAATTCCATATCAACAGTCAATATTCTCCAGTATTGTAAGTCTATAATGTCTATATGCCATCATGGTATCTCTTTTCATATTTTATTCTTTTTCCCAATGCTTACCATATTTATATATTTTTTGAAATTTGCATGAGGACATTTTATGGTCAATAGGAAAAAAGGTGAGTAGAAGTTATTTTTACATGTCAAAATATTTAATTATTTATAGAAAAGAACAGACAACATATTTACAAAGCAAACATTTCTAATTCTTATAAATATTTACATAAATTTGATGTGAACAGTAAATATTTTTCAGTACTGTACCGTATTTGCCTTGGCTTTCCATAATTAAGTATTTTTAGCTATTTACACCAGGACATTTCATGATCAGTAACATAATGAGAGAGTAGAAATAATTTCCAAAATATTTTATTATCTAAAGAACTTCCATATGTCAAAATATTCAATTACCTAAAGAACTTCCATATGTCAAAATATTCAATTACCTAAATAACTTCCATATGTCAAAATATTCAATTACCTAAATAACTTCCATATGTCAAAATATTCAGTTATCTAAATAACTTTCTTTATGTCAAAATATTCAATTACCTAAATAACTTGCATATGTCAAAATATTCAATTATCTAAATAACTTCCATATGTCAAAATATTAAATTACCTAAATAACTTCCATATGTCAAAATATTTTGTTATGTAAATAACTTTCATATGTCAAAATATTCAATTACCTAAATAACTTCCATATGTCAAAATATTCAATTACCTAAATAACTTCCATATGTCAAAATATTCAATTACCTAAATAGTTTCCATATGTCAAAATATTCAATTACCTAAATAACTTCCATATGTCAAAATATTCAATTACCTAAATAACTTCCATATGTCAAAATATTCAATTACCTTAATAACTTTCATATGTCAAAATATTCAGTTACCTAAATAACTTCCATATGTCAAAATATTCAATTACCTAAATAACTTCCATATGTCAAAATATTAAATTATCTAAAGAAAATCACTATACAGGAAAAGCAATCTTTTTCAAATTCTTATAAATTTATTTCTATAAATTATGTATGAACAGGAAATATTTTTCAGTATAACATTTCTGCACCATCTTAATGTACTTCTCTTTTTCCAGTTTTTCTATGTGGCACTGACATGTAATTACACAACATGTGAGATTAGGCAGAGACTTAAATTGCATCAAAATAAGAAAAATGTAAAATGTACAAATAATCTCCTCTACTTGAATAACAATATTTTAATTTTTGAAAATGTCATAAAAATAAATAAATGTTACAAGAAAATATTATAAAATCACTGAACTAATTGAATATAAATCTGAGATAATTCATTACTTTGAAATGATTGAGAAAGCATTGTAAATTGCTGAAAATAAAAGCTATGTTGTAGGCTGTCATCCTGTTTGCTTGCTGGTATCACCCAAACACAATTTATCAAGCATAAAATACTCTCTGTATTTTTTTTTTCATTTTAAATAGTGGCAATACCTTTATTGTGACAAAAATAAATAAAAAATAAATAAATAACAAACTCAATTAAAACAAGCAGTTTACACATTACAACAGCAAATCAATAATTTCCCTCGAATAAGTAACTAGTGATAGGCAGATTTATTGAAGATAAAAAATTAGCTAATATAATGTCTAAAGGAAGATAACACAAAGTAACTGAACACAGCTATTGCAAATGCAGCTTAGAGTGATAAGCTTCTTACATTACTATAATGTCTTACAGGGTTGACATTGTCTTACAGGGTTGACAATGTCTCACATGGTTGACATTAAACAATAATCAATATTTATACACTAAAAAATGTTTGCAAATCTGAATTAATCAACTTTTATATTATCTTTCTCATGATAAAATTTTTATCTATTTTCACTGACAATCATATATCTAATGTTTGCTCAATGGAAACAGTTTTTGTTTCATCTGGATCCAATAGGTCTAGTAATAAGCCTTGTATAACATGATCAAAATAATCTTCGCTTACATGTCTTCACTAACATGTCTAAATAATCTTTGCTAACATGTCTAAATAATATTCACTAACATGTCTAAATAATATTCACCAACATGTCTAAATAATCTTCACTAACACACTCATATCAAGTGAAGTTTAGGCATCAATGATAAAAGTCTATGCATGCAGTACCTACTACATGTATTTTTAAAGTTGTATTATATTTAAAGCTTTGTCTCAGTGTGTGTAAAACTCTGTTTCATGATGTTTAAATTAGCCCCAAAACTGCATTACTGTAGTATGCATATTTCATTTATTTATTGTAGTGCTCTTAGTTTTCTCTTTCTTATTATCCTGGACAATTTTTACAATAACTTATAGAAGGCAGTTTCTTTTTGTTTTTTGTTTTTTTTGTTTTTCTTTTTTAAATTTTAGACTTAGATTCATGAACTATTGAAATAGGACTTGCAGTTAACCTTTGTATCTATTTAGAATTTTGTTGAGTTTAATTTCTAATTTTGTTTTAAATATAAAGAAATTTAACAAAGAAAAAAATGAAAACAAGGTTAGAAAGGAATCTGAACTGTTAACTTTACAAGCCATCAGATCTGTGAAGTGAATAACTAGTTAGACAACAGGAAAAATATTAAATGGACTTTGAAAAAAACAAATCCTGAGCATTTTTACAAAAAAAACTTTAAGGCTCTAAAACATCACAATTGAATTTAATTCTGGTATATGGCTTACTATGTGCATAAAAAGAAGCAAACTCATGTATGGTAGCTCAAGAAAACTATTATTTGATAGGTGGTGAACTGAGTTAGATATCCCATTCATTTTGTCAAAAAGACAACATGGAAAAACATGCAAAAACATAATGTTAGAGACTTAAAAAATATATTTCTAAAGAACAGTAGCAAATCTGGTAATAAGTTTAACATGACCAAACCATGTCAAAATCTTACAGCCCAATACCAGAAATGTTTTCAATTCTTTTCAGGCAATAAAATGACATTTTAAATCATTAAATAAATAACACAGTTTGTACAGACAAATGCTGATAGAAAAAATAAATGTTGCTACCACTATTTATATTATGAAGGAGTCCCACACCTGACATTTCATGTTTTTGATGAAATTGCTTATGATATCAGTAAACCCATCGTGAAACACAGGTATTTCAGAAACTGTAAAACTAATTATTCCATTTTGACTCTGTCAACTGATAGTCGGCTACCTGATAGCAAAATATAAAATCAAATATACATTGATGAATGCTTTAATATTTAACCTTTTACCTATGAATGGTTTTGCCTTAAGACAAATGACAACTGAAAAATAAAAAATATCAACATAATTTGCCATGTGATGCTCAAGCGTGCTCAGACTGTTGTTTACACCCAGCTTTAAAAAAACTTTGGAGGTTTTGCATTAGTATACAAACATGGATATTAAAATAAATTGTAAATATAAGAATTCCAGTTTATTTTATAACAATTTTGATATAATAATTGTTTTTGCTTGCTAAATGTTTTGAAGGGCAAATGTTTCATGTGAAGCTTTCAGATTCATTAAATTAGTATTACTGCCACAAAAAGAGTTTGATTTTTAGCCAAATACAAATTACAGAGTGAGTTTGGAAGAGAATTTGAAAATCACAAGAGTGCATTTTTAAACAGCAGTGCCTGTTGAGTGCCAAAAATATAGGTTCTAGTGTCTACTGACAGATTCTAAGCAAATTGCAATATTGTCCAGCAAATGTAGCAAAGTTACACTTCTGGCACAAAGTAGGCATATATGAGTGAAAAGACACCAAGTGTAGGATTTAAGACAAATAAGACCCTGTGCTATTTAAGTTTTGAAGCCTCTTACTTGGGTCCAGAAGGAGGTAGTCCCTACACAGATAGTCAGGCATATATACTTGGGAAATTTAGGAGTAGTTAAAATAGCCACAGACTTTTGAACAATTTTTGTTTTGGCCAAGAATATGGGCCCTCTGACACTCCTAAGCACAATGGTCAATCTAGTACTGATCATATAATACTGTTGATGGAGCCACTTGGTGTCATTGATAAGAATATATGTTGTTGTCATATACCACAAAATTTCTGGTGAAAAAAACAATTTGTAGATAAAGATAACACAATCTTATGTGTTACTAGCACAGCATTTGTCATTATATAATTTGTGTAACTATGACTTCAGCATGAGTAACATTAGAAACATCTAATGACAGAAGTAAAAAAAATTAACAACACCATAAAATAAATAGAGAAAAACTTCAAAGTTTAATGAAACTGAGCTAATGTACTTAAAGATTATCATGCTTTGATTTGGTGACTCATTCTTTAAACTACCTCGGAGATGCTTTCACCCATATCCAGTTACTCATAGTCCTGATGGTACACAACTTAAACTCATGATGGCATGAAAAATGATAACAGCTCCAACCAGATGATTTTGCCCATCCTTAATAGGACCGAATAAAGCACATCAGGTAATGGATGTAGTGTTTATAGCACATCTTGTACTGCGTGTATCTTCCTTACATAGTTCTGTCATCATGATATAGGTGACATGCACCATTTGTAAAATCATACTTCACAAATTTCCAATGTTTTCATTGACTGCAAATGCTAGATGTCAATGTAAATAACTCATGACAGATAATTACCATAAGTAATTCAATACACCAGTCTAACACACCATTCTATTATATACCATACACACTAAGCAATATTAAGGAAACTTAAAGAAAGTGTACTAAGTAGTTTCTTTGTTTTCTTTCATGTAAAAGCAAACAGAAGTGCTAATAAAAGAATTTGCTTAACAATTTCTTGCTAGAGGCAGTAATGTGGAATGGTATGAATAGAATAAGCCTTACATTTGTGTAAAATTCAACATATTCACTAGCAATGATTCCAATATGTTAACCCTGTCTAGATAGATGGAACTTGGCCACCAAAGCATGGATGATGACCTGGGTATTTATTTGAAACCTTGGAGCTTATATATATTTTGATACAGAACAAAATGCATGAAAATATATAGAAAAGACTGCAAATTGGTGTATAATTTTAACCAAAGGACAAGGATTTAGGACAGGTAGCTATACCAAGTTACATATATGTGATATTGTACAGGCAATGATGGAGGACTGGCTGCTATAGAAAAGATATCACGTTTGTGTACCTGATTTTAAACTGTGGATGATCATCTGGGCTATGTATTTATTCAAGACCTTAGTGCATATCTGAATATAGATGGGGAACAAGGACCAATGAATGCATTAAGACAATGAACGCATTAAGATAATGAATGCCTTAAGACAATGAATGTATTAAGACAATGAATTCATTAAAACAATGAATTCATTAAGACAATGAATGAAATAAGATAATGAATGCCTTAAGACAATGAATTCATTAAAACAATGAATGCATTAAAACAATGAATGCATTAAGACAATGAATGCAATAAGACATTGAATGCATTAAGACAATGAATGCATTAAGACAATGAATGCATTAAGACAATGAATGTATTAATATGATGAATGCATTAAGACAATGAATGCAATAAATTGATGAATGCATTAAGACAATGAAAACATTAAGACAATGTATGCATTAAGACAATTAATGCATTAAGACATTGAATGTCTTAAGACAATGAATGCATTAAGACAATGAATGCATTAAGACAATGAATGCATTAAGACAATGAATGCATTAATACAATGAATGCAATAAGATAATGAATGCATTCAAAGTGTCTGCGTATTACATAAGTATTGATAGAGGAACTAAGATAAACTGATATAGGAAAGGTTTAATGGTGGTTTATGATTTCAAACTATTGATTAGGATTTAGAATAGATATATAACAACTGTGTCAGTAAAGGTAAAGGCAAATGTCCTACAGAAAGTTACAATACACAAAGCATGACAGCTGTGTATTCTTTCAAGCACTAGACAAGGAGCTATAAAAAGCAACTGTACATAAAAAGCAATGACAGCTGTGCATTATTTCCAGCAATCAACAAATACCTGGGAACAGCTACTGTACAAAATGCATGACCATTATGTATCCTTTTAAGCAATTGACATTAGATCTATGGAAAGTAACTGGACACATAAAAAGGTCACTGTGTCTTATTTCAAGCAATGGCCAAGGATCTATGGAAAGTAACTGTACACAAAAAGAATGATGGCCGTGTCTTATTTCAAGCAATGGACAAGGCTCTAGTTACAGTAACTGTACACAAAGCATGAAAATTGTATGCACCTTCAAGCAATAGACAAGAACCTAGGGAAAACTACTATACATAAAGCATGAAAACTGTGTATGATGATCATTGATTTCAAGCAATAGACAATGACTGATTTCAATCAATAGACAATGAACGATTTCAAGCAATGGACAATGACTGATTTCAAGCAATAGACAATGACTGATTTCAAGCAATATACAATGACTGATTTCAAGCAATAGACAATGACTGATTTCAATCAATAGACAATGAATAATTTCAAGCAATGGACAATGACTGATTTCAAGCAATAGACAATGACTGATTTCAAGCAATAGACAATGACTAATTTCAAGCAATAGACAATGACTGATTTCAAGCAATAGACAATGAATGATTTCAAGCAATAGACAATGACTAATTTCAAGCAATGGACAATGACCCCGGGAAAGCTACTGTACACAAAGCATGAAAACTGTGCATAATGATCATTGATTTCAAGCAATAGACAATGACTGATTTCAAGCAATAGACAATGACTAATTTCAAGCAATGGACAATGACCCAGGGAAAGCTACTGTACACAAAGCATGAAAACTGTATGATGATCATTGATTTCAAGCAATGGACAATGACCAATTTCAAGCAATAGACAATGACTGATTTCAAGCAATAGACAATGAATGATTTCAAGCAATGGACAATGACTGATTTCAAGCAAAAGACAATGACTGATTTCAAGCAATGGACAATGACTGATTTCAAGCAATAGACAATGACTGATTTCAAGCAATAGACAATGACTGATTTCAATCAATAGACAATGAATAATTTCAAGCAATGGACAATGACTGATTTCAAGCAATAGACAATGACTGATTTCAAGCAATAGACAATGACTAATTTCAAGCAATAGACAATGACTGATTTCAAGCAATAGACAATGAATGATTTCAATCAATAGACAATGAATAATTTCAAGCAATAGACAATGACTGATTTCAAGCAATAGACAATGACTGATTTCAAGCAATAGACAATGACTAATTTCAAGCAATAGACAATGACTGATTTCAAGCAATAGACAATGAATGATTTCAAGCAATAGACAATGACTAATTTCAAGCAATGGACAATGACCCCGGGAAAGCTACTGTACACAAAGCATGAAAACTGTGCATGATGATCATTGATTTCAAGCAATAGACAATGACTGATTTCAAGCAATAGACAATGACTGATTTCAAGCAATAGACAATGAATGATTTCAAGCAATAGACAATGACTGATTTCAAGCAATAGACAATGACTGATTTCAAGCAATAGACAATGACTAATTTCAAGCAATAGACAATGACTGATTTCAAGCAATAGACAATGAATGATTTCAAGCAATAGACAATGACTAATTTCAAGCAATGGACAATGACCCCGGGAAAGCTACTGTACACAAAGCATGAAAACTGTGCATAATGATCATTGATTTCAAGCAATAGACAATGACTGATTTCAAGCAATAGACAATGACTAATTTCAAGCAATGGACAATGACCCAGGGAAAGCTACTGTACACAAAGCATGAAAACTGTATGATGATCATTGATTTCAAGCAATGGACAATGACCAATTTCAAGCAATAGACAATGACTGATTTCAAGCAATAGACAATGAATGATTTCAAGCAATGGACAATGACTGATTTCAAGCAAAAGACAATGACTGATTTCAAGCAATGGACAATGACTGATTTCAAGCAATAGACAATGACTGATTTCAAGCAATAGACAATGACTGATTTCAATCAATAGACAATGAATAATTTCAAGCAATGGACAATGACTGATTTCAAGCAATAGACAATGACTGATTTCAAGCAATAGACAATGACTAATTTCAAGCAATAGACAATGACTGATTTCAAGCAATAGACAATGAATGATTTCAATCAATAGACAATGAATAATTTCAAGCAATAGACAATGACTGATTTCAAGCAATAGACAATGACTGATTTCAAGCAATAGACAATGACTAATTTCAAGCAATAGACAATGACTGATTTCAAGCAATAGACAATGAATGATTTCAAGCAATAGACAATGACTAATTTCAAGCAATGGACAATGACCCCGGGAAAGCTACTGTACACAAAGCATGAAAACTGTGCATGATGATCATTGATTTCAAGCAATAGACAATGACTGATTTCAAGCAATAGACAATGACTGATTTCAAGCAATAGACAATGAATGATTTCAAGCAATAGACAATGACTGATTTCAAGCAATAGACAATGACTGATTTGAAGCAATAGACAATGACTGATTTCAAGCAATAGACAATGACTAATTTCAAGCAATGGACAATGACCCAGGGAAAGCTACTGTACACAAAGCATGAAAACTGTATGATGATCATTGATTTCAAGCAATGGACAATGACTAATTTCAAGCAATAGACAATGACTGATTTCAAGCAATAGACAATGAATGATTTCAAGCAATAGACAATGACTGATTTCAAGCAATAGACAATGAATGATTTCAAGCAATAGACAATGACTAATTTCAAGCAATGGACAATGACCCTGGGAAAGCTACTGTACACAAAGCATGAAAACTGTGCATGATGATCATTGATTTCAAGCAATGGACAATGACTAATTTCAAGCAATAGACAATGAATGATTTCAAGCAATGGACAATGACTAATTTCAAGCAATGGACAATGACCCAGGGAAAGCTACTGTACACAATGCATGACAAGTGTTATGATTTTCAATGGACAAGGACCTATAAAAAAGCTAAGATATACAAAGTATGACAACTGTGCATGATTTCAAGCAATAAACAAGGACATAATTAAAGTTATTAAACAAAGCCTGACAATTTCATGTGATTTCAAGTAATTGACAATAATCTGGCATCATTATTTATATAAAACCATGGCAACTGTTAGAGTAAAGTCTGCATGCTTAGGCTTGGTGTCTATTCAAATGGGTAGGAATCATATTTTGTTGAAGGTGCAGAGAAGCACTGATTGGAAAGCTTTCTGGTGAATAGACATGACCTCTGTATATGAGTTCAAACTATTGTGTGCATGTGTGTGCATGTGTGTAGGTGTGTGTATGTGTGATTTGTATCTTTAATGTAGCTTTAACAATTTTCCAGTCATATTGTTACAATGCCTGCAGTGTGGCAGTTTATAGTGATGTCTATCACTGGTGCATCATGCTGCAGACATGTTGCAATGCACAGTTTCATTATCCAGACACCAGGCCAACAAGTCCTAACACTAACCTCTTAATGCTGAGCACCTAGCAAGGCAGCTATTTGTACCATTTTTATGTTTTAGGTATGACTCAGTCGGAGATCAAACCA
The DNA here is from genome assembly GCA_016746295.1 of Potamilus streckersoni. Classification (NCBI taxonomy): domain Eukaryota; kingdom Metazoa; phylum Mollusca; class Bivalvia; order Unionida; family Unionidae; genus Potamilus; species Potamilus streckersoni. The sequence continues at coordinate 6,631 of JAEAOA010001572.1, read as the reverse complement.
ATGACCTCCTGCATCCAAGGTGGATGCTCTAACCACTAGGCCACCAGAGCAAATTCAAACTACATGTATTAACAATTTTCTAGGAAAGAAATTTCTATAAATCTGTAGTGTATGTACATGCAGAGACAATGTGATACCTAAGGAAGGATGCAATGGAAAAGGTTGTTTTTTTATATAATTTCATACAGTTGGCAAGTTCCTACTATAGTCTGCAATAGAGATATGTGTTCACTTTGCATGATTTGAAACAGTAGCCAATGCAGTTAATTATAGGTTTGATTTGGTTTTGTTGGGTTTTGTGCCACTTTTCAGCACATGATAGGTTCTACATGACAGCCAGTGTACTTGGTGAAAAAAAGAACCCAGAAAGAACCACCGATACCAAGCTACTGGCGTACATTCTTATATATCCACATTGGTTAAACTGAGACTTGAACCCATGTGGACAGAGGCAAGTTCTGAGTGTACTGTAAAGATGAGCACCACTTGGTCACTTAGGGGCTCTAGGATATGGTAATGGCACCATTATTTGTAAATTATCTCAAAGAGTGGACATGAACCTAGATCAGGTTACTATATAAAGACTGGATATGTATTGTAAGAACAAGGATTCTTTTCAGCAATAAAGCTTCACTGTTTCTTTGAATACAGTTCATAGACAATGTTCATATTAAATTACAATGATTACAATATCATCAGCAAATGCAACTGACACCCCCATCACCTACAAAAAGTAAGGAATCAAATCACAGTTGAGTCTTTTACTTCAATATGATTTTTTGGAAATCACTGATTCTAATAATGTTGACATTTTTCAAATGAGCAGGAATGGGCAACAGAAAAAGGGATTTCTCACTACACTAAAATGTGACAATGAAATATTTCTGAATTATAAGCACTTATGACAATTGTGTACATAGGATACATTGCATTGTGAGTTTCAGAAAAAGTCTCTGCAAGATCAAAATTTTTTTGCATCTACCTGGCTGTTTTATAAGTTCAATATAATAAGTTTGCAAAATACTCTATGTCATTACTTAATATCCTTATAATTTTCTAGATGAAACATATTTAAATTTATTATTGCATGATTTGTGTCTGCTATGAATGATAACCATTCCTTTCAGTGAATATAAAACATGATACATACAAAATTTGACACAATACACTTCCAAACTCTTATACATTGTTGAATGAAAACAGGAAATATGTAATCAGACACACAAAATTATTGTTTCACAAAAGAGCACCATAAACAAGCTCTTACAGATCTAAATAACATGTTCCATATGTATATAACATGTTACAGATGTATATAACATGTTCCATATGTATATAACATGTTACAGATGTATATAACATGTTCCATATGTATATAACATGTTACAGATGTATATAACATGTTCCATATGTATATAACATGTTACAGATGTATATAACATGTTCCATATGTATATAACATGTTACAGATGTATATAACATGTTACAGATGTATATAACATGTTACAGATCTATGTAACATGTTACAGATCTATGTAACAATATGTTACAGATCTATATAACATGTTACAGATTATGTAACATGTTACAGATCTATATAACATGTTAAAGATGTATATAATATGTTACAGATGTATATAACATGTTACAGATGTATATAACGTGTTACAGACATATATAACATGTTACAGATCTATGTAACAATGTGTTACAGATCTATATAACATGTTACAGATTATGTAACATGTTACAGATCTATATGACATGTTACAGATCTATATATCAGTTTGTTACAGATCTATATAACATGTAGAGAGTGGCCTAGTGGTCTAAAGCAATAACTGTTATGGATCACTGCCATCTCTTCTCTGTCTTCATGAGTTCGAGTCCAGACTCGGCTAACATGGGTAAGTGATAAAGCCTGCCAGTAGCTTCTTGTGGGTTGGTAGTTCTTCCCGGGGTTTTCTAGGGTTTGTCCTCCACCATTAATACTGGCTGCCATGTTAAGCCTATCTTATGCTGAAAAGTGCCATTAAACCCTACAACAACAACAACAACATATAACATGTTACAGATCTATATAAAATGTTACAGATCTATATAACAATCTGTTACAGATAATGTACATGTATACATGTAACTTTTTACAGATCATGTAACAGCTTGTTACAGATCTATATAACATGTTACATATGTATATAACATGTTACAGATCTATATAACAAAATGTTACAGATCTATATAACATGTTACATATGTATATAACATGTTACAGATCTATATAACAAAATGTTACAGATCTATATAACATGTTACATATGTATATAACATGTTACAGATCTATATAACAAAATGTTACAGATCTATATAACATGTTACAGATCTAAGTAACAACCTGTTATAGATCAGCATCACGAAAACATGATATACTTATTTAGAATGAGCATTGTTTTTTTTGTTGCATAAGATAATCTTTGCCTTTTATCATTAACCTCTATTTATTCTCCAATACAATGTTGAGAACTTAGAAATTACAAAGATATTATTTCATAAATATTAATCTCTATGCCAAAACAACAGAAATTATGCATAAATATAAGCAAATAATACAGCTATTCAAAAATAAGTGTATACCTTTGAAAAATAGCATGATAATAATTTGATCATTAATTTAGGTTCAATTCTGGCATCTGGCAAAGTTTCTGTGTCTTTCCATTGGACTGTTTCAACTTTTTCCCACTAAATGAATCAAGACCTCCTTTAGGGACATATATGAGATCCACATATCAAGGATTCTGAAAAGTAGCAAACAACATGTAAGGTTACTAGTCAGATGTGTATTAAATATAATTCTAAGTATAAAAAGTCATTGTATAGGCAGAGTAAGTAGTCATTTCATTATACAAAGTCCTAGTATACTTGAAGTCTGAGTTAGTCATTTTATTATACAAAGTCCTAGTATACTTGAAGTCAGAGTTAGTCATTTCATTATACAAAGTCCTAGTATACTTGAAGTCAGAGTTAGTCATTTCATATTACAAAGTCCCTGTATACTTGAAGTCAGGGTTAGTCATTTCATTAAACAAAGTCCTAGTATACTTAAATTAGGAGTTAGTCATTTCATTATACAAAGTCCCTGTATACTTGAAGTCAGAGTTAGTCTTTTCATTATACAAAGTCCTAGTATACTTGAAGTCAGAGTTAGTCATTTCATTATACAAAGTCCCTGAATACTTGAAGTCAGAGTAGTAATTTCAGTATTCAAAGTTTCTGTATACTTGAAGTCAGAGTTAGTCATTTCATTATACAAAGTCCCTGAATACTTGAAGTCAGAGTAGTAATTTCAGTATTCAAAGTTTCTGTATACTTGAAGTCAGAGTTAGTCATTTCATTATACAAAGTTTCTGTATACTTGAAGTCAGAGTTAGTCATTTCATTATACAAAGTTTCTGTATACTTGAAGTCAGAGTTAGTCATTTCATTATACAAAGTTTCTGTATACTTGAAGTCAGAGTTAGTCATTTCATTATACAAAGTTTCTGTATACTTGAAGTCAGAGTTAGTCATTTCATTATACAAAGTTTCTGTATACTTGAAGTCAGAGTTAGTCATTTCATTATACAAAGTTTCTGTATACTTGAAGTCAGAGTTAGTCATTTCATTATACAAAGTTTCTGTATACTTGAAGTCAGAGTTAGTCATTTCATTATACAAAGTTTCTGTATACTTGAAGTCAGAGTTAGTCATTTCATTATACAAAGTCCCTGAATACTTGAAGTCAGAGTAGTAATTTCAGTATTCAAAGTTTCTGTATACTTGAAGTCAGAGTTAGTCATTTCATTATACAAAGTCCCTGAATACTTGAAGTCAGAGTAGTAATTTCAGTATACAAAGTTTCTGTATACTTGAAGTCAGAGTTAGTCATTTCATTATACAAAGTTTCTGTATACTTGAAGTCAGAGTTAGTCATTTCATTATACAAAGTTTCTGTATACTTGAAGTCAGAGTTAGTCATTTCATTATACAAAGTTTCTGTATACTTGAAGTCAGAGTTAGTCATTTCATTATACAAAGTTTCTGTATACTTGAAGTCAGAGTTAGTCATTTCATTATACAAAGTTTCTGTATACTTGAAGTCAGAGTAGTAATTTCAGTATACAGATACAATGTCTCTGTATGGTAATACAAAGTACTGAAGTCATTTCAGTATACATATAGTCAGAATAATTAGTCAGTTTTGGTACACAGATAAAATGTCCCTGTATAGTCTGAGTAAGTAATTTCAGTATACATATATGAAGTCCCTGTATAGTCAGAGTAAGTAATTTCAGTATGCATATATGAAATTCCTGTATAGTCTGAGTAAGTAATTTCAGTACACATATATGATGTCCCTGTATAGTCAGAGTAAGTAATTTCAGTATGCATATATGAAGTCCCTATATAGTCTGAGTAAGTAATTTTAGTATACATATATGAAGTCCCGGTATAGTCGGAGTAAGTAATTTCAGTATGCATATATGAGGTCCCTCTATAGTCTGAGTAAATAATTTCAGTATACATATATGAAGTCCCTGTATAGTCAGAGTAAGTAATTTTAGTATGCATATATGAAGTTCCTGTATAGTCTGAGTAAGTAATTTCAGTACACATATATAAAGTCCCTATATAGTCAGAGTAAGTAGTCATTTCAGTATACATATATTAAGTCCTTGTATAGTCTGAATAATTTCAGTATACATATATTAAGTCCCTGTACTATCAGAGTAAGTAGTCATTTCAGTATGCATATATTAAGTCCCTGTATAGTCTGAGTAAGTAATTTCAGTATATATATATTAAGTCCCTTTATAGTCAGAGTAAGTAGTCATTTCAGTATACATATATTAAGTCCTTGTATAATCTGAATAATTTCAGTATACATATATTAAGTCCTTGTATGGTCTGAATAACTTCAGTGTACATATATTAAGTCCCTTTATTGTCAGAGTAAGTAGTTATTTCAGTATACCATATATGTACAATGATAATTACATTATTTTGAAATTTTCACCTGATAAATATCATCAACATGTAACTTGTTGAAATTGAAAAATTAACAGTAAACTGCAATAACATTTTTCTTCATTTTAAGCATACCCATAGAGAACATAATACTTTTTTTAAATAGTCAAAAATATACCTTTGATTTGTAATGAAAATCTTTAAAAATATTTTTAGAATGCCTAACTTTAGTCCCATGTATGTTTTACTCTACAACTATGAGCAAACTATTTTAATATTTCATTTATCATATATATATATATATATATATATATATATATATATATATATATATATATATATATATATATATATATAAACATGCACATTTGTCTGTATGTGATTTACTCCTTCCAAACAATAGCTTATGGGTTTGAAACTTGCAGTAACATACCATTTTTTAGAATATTTCTTTTGTATTTTTATGTTCAAACTTTCTTTTTAACTTGCTCATCCCAAATTTTTTTCTTTTACTTTTTTATTTTAATCTTGAAATTTTCATTTTTCACTTTCATTATAGGATGGGCAAGAGCTAGCCATAGAATAAAAAAAACATTTGAGGACACTTGAGAAAGGCATAATAAAATTTGATGCTGAAATATGTTAAGTCTGCATTACTTGAGCTCATGACGTCAGAAATATCACAAGTTCCTACTTGTGTAACATCTAGTCAAACTGTTATATAGGTACTATAAAAGGTCTATTCAAACATCAACATATTCTTGCAATTTGTCCACTGCTACTTTTGCATCACAATATATTAGTATTAAAATGTTTTAATGTAAAATTTTTCCAATTAATTGCAGTATTATATGTCTGCATACAACCTTCTGAACTTTCGAAATAGGGAAAATTCAATATATGAAAATGAGCAACACTTTTTTGTTCTCAGGGAGCAAGAATTGTGGTACACAAAATAAACTATATGGAAATATCATGAAACAATTTTCAATCCATGAATAATATTTTATAAAGAATAAAAATTAATACCCAGGAAAATAAATTATATCACAGTATTCTCCATGTTATTATTTTATATTTTGCATGTGGTATGCTGACATGCCATATCTAAGTGACTAGATAGATACAAACCTAATTAAGATGCAGTGTGACTTGTGAAATTGGACTGAAATTCAAAATAGGGTGCCTCAGGGGTCAATTCTCAGAATATTAGGATTGAAATTCAAAAAGGGGTTCTTCAAGAGTAGTGAATGGGGCAAGAATAGCGTCAATGGAAGTTATCATTAAAATATGGCCCGCGGCACTTTGGCGTCAAGATTTTTGTCGACAAATGGCACAGCCGAAGGAAGATAGCGTCAAGGGGAATTTTGTATTAGCACACCCTGGGTCTGTATAGCATCAAGAGAAATGGCCCAGGTGGCATGACGTCACGGTACTGGACACTTGTCAACAGTGTAGCAATGTGTAAGTACCGTGACGTCAAGCTTTCATCAAGTACTGTGACATTAAGCGTTCGTCGTGTTAGTGAATGTAGTGAAATGTATGTTTTATAACTTATATAGGCAATTTGTTATTGAAAAGTATAATCTTTTCGAGGCATGGAAAGTGGCCCTGAAAAGGGCCTTTG